>NQII01001518.1:154360-165975 GCA_002778355.1 Clitarchus hookeri | reverse complement strand
CCCGGTACATATCGAGGCTATCACTAGCGAGGGAGCAAACTGGCTGGGTGATCCCACGTCCATCTCGGAGGATGCTGTGCGAAACTCCAAGTACTGTCCCCTATGGTATGTGGTTAACGTGGTCTCCAATTTCGGATTAGGCACACCTTTGGGCACCCCTCTTAATGCAATTTTGCTTTGTTTATAAATTTCATTTCGGTGCGGACAAAGCCTAAATTAAATGCTTACAAATGATACAAAAAATGTTTATAACCTAGTAAATAAATGTGTATATACCGTAAATATCACACATACATTATAACGATTCTCTACAGAGTGTACACAGAATATCAGTGCATCTCGGTGAACAAAAATTGTCTAGGTGCCCTTTACCAGATTTAGGCAGGGGANCCCCCCCCTTCACCAAGTTGTTACACCACTGCACATGGTCGGAGTGGTTTCGCCCGTTAAAAGCTGCTACGAAAAGAAACAACACTTCAAATAGATGAGCGAGGAATGGTATTTTCAATACATGAAATACATTTTGCATGTAAGAAAATATTGCCGCCATCCCCCGCCCCCTTCCTAAACAACATACGTTGAAAGTACGGTCTAGTGGGACAGAGCGAGGTGGTGCAGTGGTTAAACTTTGGACTCGCATTCGGGAGCATCTGGGTTCGAATCCTGGTCCGCTAACCTGATGTCTGTTCTACAGTGTTTTCAGAGATCACTCAAGGCGAATGCTGGGATGGTTCCTTACTACAGGCCATGGCCGATTCCATCCCCGTTCCTGCACGTCTGAGCAACTTGCTCAGGCTATAATCACCTCGCTCTTGACGAGACGTAAAGCCCCACCCACCTAACTACCTGTGTAATTGGGGCAGACTTTGGCCTTCCGCTGATGGGTCCACGGCCCAATTCCAGGCTTGGGTAGGCCCGAATTTTACGGACGGGGATCTGATGTGGGGAATTTGGGAGACACTGTCGGGTGGTATGAAGGTTTTCTGAGAATGCTCGCGTTTCTTAGGTTTGATGTTTATTTACAAAACTCATATTTATGGCATGCAGCATTATTAAATTATATTTAAGTAGACTATAATTTGACGTCTTGCACCACTATCGCTCTCGTATTGATTCTCAGGATGTAGTCAATCGTAAATTCCTATTTATTACACATGGTAACAAACAAATAAAAGTACTCCGTTAGTATTAGTCATGCGACCATTTGAGTGATATACTATGCGCTGTGAAAGGAAAAAAAAATCACTAATGAATGCTGAATAGATTTTATATGTCAAACAGGTAAACTCACAGTTGTTTTTACCTTTATCTCTTGACCGCTAACGGGCTGAATTGTCATGGTTGGGCGCGTGCGAAATCGTTTGAACGGTGCTTAGCTAAAAGAGCAGAGACGTCCGTCTGTGTGGGTGTTGCTCGTGTACGGTTGGCATTCATGGACCAGCACGTGTCCCGGCCACTCGAGTTGCATTGTCGCTGCGCGCGCTTTGTAAGTCTCCGCCGGACCGCGCGGTCCTGCAATTGCCCCGCCTCGCGTCCTCTTGTTGATACGGAGGCTTTGTTGGCAGCCCTGCCCGCACTGTTTCTCTATAGGCAACGTGCACATTTTTTGCTGGCTTGCTGGTTTAATGTTTGAAGGTGTGATCAGGCAGGCCGTTCAGCTAAGGCCTCATCACATCATAACACCGTGCTGTTTTATCAATGCAATCGACCGCGGAACTAGTCAGTGTAGCCTCGCGCTTCGGGTGCAGCATAATTCACGACAGTTGCAGATGCCAATGGGAAAGAGAATCGAAGACAGGTCTCGTGAAAATGCCAAAGTATGTAAATGCAGACTAAAACTTAACTCGACATTTAACACCACCATCAGTAAACGAGCGACTATCAACAGCGGCGTTTAAGAGGCTGCATCGGCCTTTATACAGAAATTGTTTTAGTGTCATAACAGTAGTGTCAGTCATTACTGAAAATATTTAGTTATTAGTGGAAGCATTATATTTCATGGTTCCGTGTAAATTTTTATACTTGATTTGTTAATAAATCTACCCTCGTTGTCATTAAAAAATGAGAATGAATTAATGTGTACAATTTTGGATTAAGTTAATTGTTGCATAAATATGGGTTTTTAGTTGGCACATGTCCGTAATGATAATGATGGGTAAGCTAATTAGCTAAGCTTCTATTGCTGCATTTTTCAATAAATACTCCTAAATTTGAATCAAGAAAAAATAAATCAAAACTTTAATATGGCGGGTGATGCAGTCTCTTAAAGTAACTTTTAAAGATTTTCGATCCAGGATACTTAAAAAATTTCTGACTGGCATCCTCTACCGCCCTGCAAATTTTTGAGACTATAATTATTACATACAGCCTATCGTGGTTTAACATGAAGCGAGGAAAATGCTTGTAAATGTGCAAGATCAAATTACTCTTCTTAAAATATGGTATAGTTTTTATATGGCTCTGCGTACCGGTATCTATGTTTACAAACTTTACAGCAGCAATTCAGCCGGAATGTCTGCGCGCACACGCTTCGCAAGATTGAAAATATCTGGGCGTAATGCACTGTTCTTACGGACACGAGTACTTTGCAGAGTGATTGCGGACTGAAGCTTTCTGTGGAATTTACTAACAGTTTATCTTTGCCTTTTTTGCGTTTTTATATTTTATTGTTGATTTTCTGTGACAAAACGATGAGTTGCGCAATGCCATGCGCCCACAGTTAATTCAGTTACTTAAATCCGGGAAACGGGATATCAATCTCAGCTTCCTACCACGTCGGAAATGACACTGCTGTCCATTTGCATTGTACGAGTCTAACGAAATCACGGCTTCAGCTTATAGTACAATCTAGGCTAACTAGAGCAAGTGGGGGTTACTTAAAAAACGCACCATTGGAAATCTGTAGATTTTTACGGTTAACTGAACACTTTTGAAAGACCTGCTTAGGATCTAATTTTCATCTCATATTGTATCCTTCCGCTGTACGTGAGATTAACATAGTCATGTAAAGTCTCACTTCATTCATATGCCATTCCAGTGGAAAACATGAAATTTTAAGGAAACTTAATTTTTAATACTGTGTAAATGTGTGTTCTTGTGTATCTAAAATAATAAACCTGGACTTTGTTAGCGATACATTTACATGCTGCAGACCTACATAAGAGCAAAAAAAAAAAACTGGTATACCTTCCTAATATCGTGTAGGGTTCCCGCGAGCACGCAGAAATGCCGCAAGACGACGTGGCATGGACTCGACTAATGTCTGAAAGTATGAGGGAGGAAATTCACACCATGAATCCTGCAGGGCAGTCCACAAATCCATAGGAGTGTGAGGCGGTGGAGATCTCTTCTGAACAGCACGTCGCAAGGCATCCCAGATATGCTCAATAATGTTCATGTCTGGTGATTTAGGTGGCCAATGGAAGTGTCTAAAGTCAGAAGAGTGTTTCTGGAGCCACTCGGTAGCAACTCTCGACGTGTGGGGTGTCTCATTGTCCTACTGGAATTGTCCACACCCATCGGAATGTGCAATGGATATGAATGGGTGCAGGTGATCGGACAGGATGCTTACGTATCTGTCACCTGTCAGTCGTATCTAGACGCATCAAAGGTCCCATTTCACACCAACTGCACACGCCCCATACCATGACAGAGCCTCCACCATCTTGAACAGTTCCCTGTTGACATGTGGGGTCCATGCATTCATGAGGATGTCTCCATACCCGTACACGTCCATCCGGCCGATACAATTGAAAACGAGACTAGTCAGACCAGGCAACGTGTTTCAAGTCATTAACAATCCCAATGGCGGTGTTGGCGGGCCCAGGCGAGGCGTGAAGCTTTGTGTCGTGCAGTCAACAACCGTACACGAGTGGGCCTTCGGCTCCGAAAGCCCATATCAATGATGGTCCGTTGAATAGTTCGCACGCTGGCACTTGTTGATGTCCCAGCATTGAAATCTGCGCCAATTTGAGAAAGGGTTGCACGTCTGTCACGTTTAATGATTCTCGTCAGTCGTCGTTTGTCCCGTTCGTTCAAGATCTTTTTCCGGCCGCAGCGATGCCAAAGATTTGATGTTTTACCGGATTCCCGATATTCACGATACACTCGTGAAATGGTCGTACGCGAAAATCCAAATTTTATCGCTATCTCGGAGTCGCTATGTCCCATCTCTCGTGCGCCGACTATAACACCACGTTCAAACTCACTTAAATCTTGATAACCTGCCATTGTAGCAGCAGTAACCGATCTAGCAACTTTGCCAGGCTCTGAACTGGCGTGCAGTTTTATCGTCGTGCTGAGTGTACCTATGGGACATAAACGGTGACCTTACTATTTTATTGGTGGGAAGTCTGAAACTAAGTTTATTGCAGTGTCCTATACTAGCTTCGCAGTTCATCCAGAATATTTAATCTACAACAGTCCTAAATATGTCGTTTTTGACCATGTTGAAGTGCTGCAAAATAATTTGCAATAAGCGTGATGTGTTAAATTGTATTCCGTCCTAGTCTGAAGTATTGTTTATTTTAGTGTTGAAACAGATTGTGCATACGTGAAGTAGTTAGTTTTAAAACACACTGCAACCCAGTTATCGCGTTAGGTATACAAGTGCCTTTAATTTCATTTCACGTTATAAAATTTGAAGCGGGCAAAAAAATTTATTTTTTGATAATCTTGTATTACAATCACAATATTTATATATTTTGAACACACAGCGAAACTTAACTCGCTTGCAGAATTATAATATAATTGACACTGAAAAAATCGCCATGAGATACTTGATACGACAAAGTTTTAATTTGAATATAAGTAATTCTTTTCATATATTTTATTTGTTGTTATCCCTGATTATTTGTTAGAGATTTTGATTAAACAGTGCCTGTCAATATTTTTTTTTTGTAAATGGCATGGTTTTTGTTCCAAAAACAAAATGCTCGAGTTTTCAGACATGTGTTTATTAAGAAACTACGAAATTTTTTCTTGCAGTGGCATCATGCGCAACGTAACATGTAATGTAAAAGTTAGTCTCTGTAAAGTTTATTTTTTTCTGGAAATAAGCGTTACACAGCAATCGTGCATTGTTGGTAATGTATCATCATAATGCAACAGTTTGTCTATTAAGAAGGAATCTAACCTGTATGGACTTCGATTTAAAGTATATATCAGTACTATACCAAGTATATTGCCGTGGACTTTGGGTTGCTGAAAGTATACACGAATGCATTAAGAGCGAATGCGTAATGTAAATTATATTAACAAGTAAAAAAAATCAAAAGTTATTTTAACAGTTCGTGCCACAGAGAGTTCCGTGAAAGATAAACTGTGAGATTTACTCGTCTTAATAGGAGGGGATGTTCTGAATAAAACTTCCGCTGATGAGAGGCAATCTTGCATATCGTAGCGAATTTGCTGCCAAGATAATTTCCTGCAGCATAACAAGATAAACTAGTCAGTTTTGCTGAAATATTCAACCAGTAGACATCTACAGTGTTCGGTGTGTATTACTTTAAAATTAAATACATGGTAAAGTCACGTCTCGTGTACGTTAAAAATAGTAGATTTTTATTCTTCAGATAGTTAATTCTTTCGAGTGCTTAAGTTAATTGAATTATCTTGATGTGATTCAATTACGAACTCTACAGTTATTCCATAAACATGTATACTGTAATAAGGTCACAGCTACAAATCGCGTTGAGACAAAGCAATTTGGTGATATAACGTAATTGACGAGACACCGGCTAATGTTAGTACATGATGATAAATTATACCGATAGTAAGAAGTGAAGCATGAAACTTCTAACGTGGCGGAAACTGAGCTTCCTACAGTGAATAAAACCAGTGCAAGCAGCTAAATTATAGTTTATTCGCTGTTTATTAACCTTTGAAAAATCACACTATGTAGGACGTGGTTCGTTGTTTCCTGTTTATGTTTTGTATCACAAGCGTTTCATACTTGTGTTAACATTAAAGTAGGTACCTTATACTTGGTAGAATTTTAGTTATACTTTTGTATAAACATTTCATTTATAGTTAATATGAATAAAAACAGTGAGAAAATAGGTGTGTTGGTAATGCCTAGTAATAAATAGTTCTTATGCAAAATATTATTAAAGAGAGTGCGCACGAATGCGGTGCGTTGTTCCTCTGGCGTAATTTTGAAGAATCGGATAAGCTTTGTTCGCATGTGGCGAAGGAACCTCCTGGAAGTAGAACTTAAGCAGGGCTTCAGGGAAGTAGGAAGTAACCGTGAATGGACTATATCACAAAATGTACATACTTCAACGCGCTGTAAAAATTGTCCACGTCGCTGAAAAAGTTTCGTCAACTTGTCCTTCAGTAATTCACCTCTGTGTTTTTAAAAGCGCGATGTTGATTTTCAACCTCGTCCCTTTGCCGATATACAGGTAAATTCGACCGACAAACTTCGGCTGCACGTTAATCACGGGAAAAGAGGTTGAAAACATAAATACGACCTATGGTCTAAAATGAATTCTATTTGAGTTACGCATTTTTGAAGTTGTACAACTGTAATGTACCTCGCCTTCTGGAATATCTCTCCCCCCCTCCCCTACCTTTGATAGCCGCAAGTGTATTTTGGGGTTTTGTGCGTGCCACACTTGCCAGATATTGGTAAATATTATTTTGGAAGTAAAACACGAATTACTCGAAAATGGCGAGGCGTAGGGTATTTACGCAAGGCGACATTTTTGTTAATTTTCACATAGGGATTAATAATCTATTTTTAAATCTTAAGTGCGCTACCGCGACATGGAGGTTAGTGCGAGATAGGGGCAGTAACCATAATTATTCACATGAAATATTTTGATGACAGCGATAGGTGTTGTGGTGTTTGAATATCTTTATTCAGACAATCTGTGTTCGATCTTAAATATTATGTCCAATATTTGCAATAAACAAGTGTTTTAAGTCCAACTTCAGAGATGTTTACCAACTCTTCGTATTCACTTTAGACCATAGATCGTATATGTGTTTTAAACTTAATTTTTCGTGATTAACATGCGGCCGAAGTTTGTCGATCGAATTTAGATACATCCTGTATAGAGGTCGCAGTGTTGTGTTGGTGTTAAATTTAAATGTTTCCTGCGAATATACGTATTTTCCACTTCATGAAAGTTTACTCGTTCGCAGAAGAGATTTGTTGCTAGCTATAGAACGCAATAAAAAGTGGGGAGAAAAAAGTTAATTCCTAGCTTTTTTTTTTCAATCGATAAGCGAGCAGTTCCAATTAATGGTACTAGGTAGCGCTGATGTATTTTGTACCCTTTCATGCCGGGTGGAATTAAAAACAGCGTGAAAAATACAAGAAAATATGTTGACCATAATTCGCAAAAATAAACTTTTTGTTAGACAATCTGGATAAAATATCTAAATAAGGATAATATTTTTCAACAAATGACTCAGGTTCGCTGTGCAGAAGCTAAATATATTTTGCGTTTTCAAAACTATTGACTGTTGAAAAATAACAATTTTTTCATAATACTGCGCATGCGTTTGGGATTTGTGGGAGGAAGGAAATTTTGGTTAAGTTAAATTAAGAGAGAGGCTTTTTTTACACCTACTATCTTCTGTTGATATTGGTTAGAATTTGGAAGGAAAACTTTTCTTTATGAAACACTTGCCTGTACATTCTCATTAAGTTAGGTGCGCCTATTAGCTCGGGATACTACGTTGAAAAATAGAACGTATCTGACTTCGGAATACGCATGGATTATTAAAACGCTTTTTTGTGACTTGGGTTGAGAATGAAACTTTGTTGAAAAATATTTTCACTTAATTATTCCAATGTAGACTTCATTGATAGTTCATTATATGCAGCGCAAATTTTTATTTAGAGAGTTGCAGACTTTGGATTGAATCAAGCGGTATTGGTAAAGGGGAGAGGGGGGGAGGCGCTATATGAAGTTCGTACAGCAGAAAATATGGAGCAGAGATGATCACGGCGTGGTGAATTAACTCGCGCAACATTCCTCCCTTATAAATAAAATACCTGCTTCACTCAAACAAGTAGTATATAATTGGCAATGTAGAGTAGCATACATGAGTTCTGAGACACTAAAAAAATCACAAGGTATAAAAATAGGTTTTAATTCATGTCGGAGATTTTTCTAAGTAAATTATTGGCATCGACTGGTATTATGTATAGAAAGAGTTTCGTTCCTTTGCTAAAAGTATCCGTGCCAGCTCAGACAAATCTAACAGTCTCAAATTATTTTGGCCCTGGTATATACAAATACTATAAATCAGGCCATTGCACGTGAACAGTTGGAAGGTTTAAGATTAAAATGAATTATAATTATTCCTTTTACAACACACGCAATCCAATACAATTTATAGTATTGTATACATAAAAATAAATCTTGCAAATTAAAATGAACGAAATGAGGTGGCATGGAATGTAAACGCAAACGATCGGGAGCAAAGGCGGTGATATGCGTAACGGGCACCACTTTCAGAAACTTTACTTTCACTTAAATGAATTCACCGGCGTGTGCATTGCGTCCAACAGCCTAGCCGACTACACGCAAGGGCAGGGTAAATAAAGTTTACTGGAGTTCAAGCCGACTGCAAACTACAGACTACTACTGTTACGCAATCATACAGCCGATTAATATCTAAGGCAGACGGCAAAATGCTTGCCGTAAAAAAATTAATACCATTTGCAAAAAGAAAGTAACACTAGGCCACGCATATGCTGGGCTGGCAAAAAGTTAACTGCCCAGACCAACATGGCGCGTACCTTTGTCGCCGAACGGCAGCTGCTCAGCAGAGCTCCACGATCAAGTGAACCAGTCGGAGGATGAAAAAGAAAAGCCCTTCTTTCCGTCCCCGACGAAACCAGGACAACGCCTCCATCCCCTCCGAAATGACATAGAGTAAGGCAACACTAGCGCCACGACGAAACAGACGACAGTCTCAGCCGCAGTAGAGCCAATCGACGAAACCAAATATAAGCTTGATGCGCCAACCTCTTTTCCAACACATTCCGCCACAGCATAACATAAATACAAGCAGCAGCGTCGACGACGCGCAAAGATGTTCACAAATGATCCAGAGGGCGTAACACTCGATCGCCGCGTTACATAGTCGACGCGATACTGCAGGACGGATGTCCATCTCTGGATCTCTAAACGTTGCGAAACGGGGGAGATAAGGGTTGGGGAGGAGTAACAGTGTGTGTGATGAAGACGGCCACGCACCACATATTGTGGAAGAAATATGTCTCGTACATTATGGGGAAGCGAAGCAGAAAAAAAATTAGGATTAATCTAAAATATGCCACACAAATGTGTAGCCGTAACAATATATTAGTGGTAAAAGTTTCTCTAAGTATCCGTAGTACGTAGTAGAAGTTTTAGTTGTTGGTGAAGCTGCGGAATGCAAGAGCAGGGGAAACGGGAATGCATCGGGAGAACCCGCTGGCCAACAATGTCCGCCATGTTTTCTACATGCGAAAATATGGTTGACCCCGCCGCGAATCTAAACCCGGTTCACCTTGATGGGATAGTGATTTTCTATTACAGCGCCGCGCCCCCTGTTCTCGTAGCTCTTGCATACTGTGTTGGAAAAGATAAATGCGCAGTACAAATACCAGTTCGTATGGTAACCTCGCCTATTACTTTACTTCCATTCTGTTTTAAGAACATTTCTCGTGTCTTGGGTAACTTTGGGGTAACTTTATGCCACCTGCCTAATATTATTTTTAATGAAGGCTCGAAGAATACCCTCACGCTATCATGTTCCTTACTAAGGTG
Source organism: Clitarchus hookeri (assembly GCA_002778355.1). Taxonomy (NCBI): domain Eukaryota; kingdom Metazoa; phylum Arthropoda; class Insecta; order Phasmatodea; family Phasmatidae; genus Clitarchus; species Clitarchus hookeri. The sequence goes on along the minus strand of NQII01001518.1, from coordinate 156,202 downwards.
GAGACTGTAAATCAGTTATAACAAAAAAGGCTTGGTGCAAAGTTACCCCAAATAACTGTACATGTTTCTGAGAATTTCCTGAACATTTTTACAGTGAAGTAGTCTTAACATTGTGTACGCACATGATATATAATTCAATATTTTGATTTTAAAGTAAGAACAGTGTCGCCACGTCGTATATTGTAAAAAGTCTAAACGAGCACGAAATAACTAGGTGTATTGTGTTGCTCTCTCTCATCGTATTACGCTCGCGTATAAATTTTATTAAATTTAGCAACATTTATGCGTGGATCACGCTAGCTGTGACTGGGAGACATTCTGTTCTTGTTTGTATCTTCCAAACAAATCAAGCCACTTCGTAGGAGATGACAAGCGAGATGCGCAGTACACTCCAAGGTAGGGATGGAGGTTTTGTTGGATCGTGTCATAACTTAGTAAACAAATAAAATTACTTCAGCAGAGCATTTGTTCCAAAAAATACCAAAATTTATTTTTTTGTCTATTTCATCTTGCAAAAAACTTTTATGATTCAGCAAATGTGTTTGGCATTAGTTTATGCCAACGCGCTTATCTAGTAGTGAATAGATTTTTTTTTTTTACTTTCCCACAAGGAAACTGCAGAGGAAAGCCATTAAAAATGCTGTTTTAAACAATTTTCACTATTTGGTTTCTGTTTGAATATATTTAATAGGATAAAAATAANCCCCCCAAGCCGCCTTTCCTGGAAAGGAAAGTCTTGTTCTCAGACCCATTTATTAACCGAGATAAGCGTATACGCTCACACACTGATTATCCAGATAATATTCTACTAGGGTTGCCCCTTAAGGATGCTGAATACCAATAAATTAATTATTTTATTTTCCTATCAAATATTGTTAAAGTTGTACGCATTGTGTGGCGTCATTTTGCTCGAATAAATAAAATTTGCGTTTCATATTTTTAAAATAATTTGATGTCAAATCTAATATTCTGTTTTGTTGCAGCCATAATAATAAATACCAAGCTGTACAAATAAAAAAATTAACAACGTAAATTAAAGCCGCGGGATATCGCGTGACACACATGTAATAACCAAATAACCGGCCATACACATTATAAAAAAAAAAGTTAAAAATTTGCAAAAAACGTTTATATTTAACATTTGTCAAAAAATGCATGAACTGTTATTTGTTCAATGCATTTTTCAAGCAGTTGCCCACGGCATTATTTTTCGTGGTAAATTTTTCTATTTTTACAACTTCGTATTTATTAGGTCTGCAATAAAGCAGAAAATGTTTAAATAATTTAATGTCCAATCCAAAAATTTCAAAGCATATAAAGTGAAAAAAATTTTATTCTAGGAAAATGGGGTCACATGCAATGCGTACAAGTTGAACAATGTTTGGTACAATCATAAAATTAATTTTTTGGTGTCTAACACCCTTAAAAACCCCTGCGCACACAACAGGTCCCATACGAGACTCGCGGCAATGCCGCCGATATGCGTGCCAATGCAAATGTGCGTGGAGGAAGGTCGCGAATACAAACGAGTGTATTTCAAGGGGATGAACGTAGGGGGTGGTAGAGCCAGGCCAGGTATCGACCAGCTGCCCTTTTGACCCCCTAGCCGCCGGCCCAGCATCCCCCTCATCCTCCCTAAACACCCACCCATCTCCTGGCGGCTGCTCTTTCCGGGGACATTATTAGAGCGAGGCCGTAGCCGCACCAGTGTGTTAACTGATCAATGAAGTCCGTTGTTTCAGCGCCGCCGACAGCTGTCGAGATGGCTGTGTCAGCTGCGGGGGAACTATTGTGGTTGTGTTGCACGCCTGAATCTGCCGTGGCAGGCTTGTCGCGGAGTCA
>NQII01001518.1:117078-154330 GCA_002778355.1 Clitarchus hookeri | reverse complement strand
GATCATGCACTGCTTTTATACACACACATTTCAACACAGCACGCATTAACAAGTATTTGACTATCACAATTCATATATACACGTAGTGTGGCGTAGTTATCTATGTGTGAGATACTAGTGGAGATATTTGGACGACTCTTCGAGGTCTTAAAACCCCTGAGACTGAAGCGAGAGGAGTATGGAGCAGCGCCCAAATGCAAGGGCGGGGGAAACTGAGATCCCCGAGAAAACCCGCCGACCAGCGGCATCGTCCGGCACGATTCCCACATGCAAAAATCCGGGAGCCACCTCGTAGGGAATCTAATCCGGTTCGCCTTGGTGAGAGGCGAGTAGTCAAACCACTATACCCCGCCGCGACCCCTATGTGAGACAGGGCATTCTTTACATAAATAGCCTTTGCCATTTTATGTATACCGTATCAGTAATTAATTAATATATACCACTGTAATTGATTACTATAAATATTATTATTAAAAATTAAATATAAAAGATACGTTTGATTTTCATTTCCTCGCCAGTAAATTGAAATGCATAAAAATTACACGCGAAGCTTTTATCATGATGCTGTTGCATGAAATCCTACATACCATTGCTAAATATGTTGACATTTGACGTGTACGGGTAGTATTTAAAACATTGCATGCAAAAGCAACTAGCATTCGTAAAAAAAAAAAAATTAAAAAAAAAATAGAAGTTGAAAGTATTTAATTTTTTTTCTCTCTTATGGGCGTCTAAGTTGGAATTCAGATATCGTAAAGTGGGAGGTGTTAAAGTCTATTAGAAATAGACAAGTGGCCACATTCGCGGAATAAGATAACGGAGCTGAAGAGAATATAATAAAACCACGAGAACAAGTGTTTGACGTCAGCACAGAGCACCTACCGTCTTAGTGCTCGCCAAACCTGTGGCATTTCGTTTCACAACTACATGACGTAAACTTGGGATTTCCTAGGGAGCTCCACAGGAAACAATGTATAGTCCATTCACGGTTACTTAAACTTTGCTGAAGCCCTGATAAAGTTCTACTTCCAGGATATTCCTCCGCCTCATGCAAACAAACTTGTCTGAGTCTAGAAGATTAAACTAAAGGGACAATGTACCGCATTCTAGCACAGTGAGTGTAATAACATTTTGCCTAATAGTGCAGTGAAATAAGGTGAAAAGAAGGGTAAACCTAGGAATGAAAGTTAGAAAGCTGAAAATTTGCATACATCTTTGTTTTGACATTCTAAAAGTTAGCTCAAAAATATTGTATAATCTCGTGTCCGCGTGTCAAGATATTCAAAGTAAAATGTCTCAAATTTTTTTTTATTTTTTGTAAATATCTTGTTTTCTATGCTTCAAATGATTGAAATTATTACAAAACTTGAAGAGCATAAAATTCTCTACAAATCTGGTCTTAAGCGATATTTTATATAATTAACCGTTCTCGAGATAGAGCGCGAAGAGTGGGAAGCGCATATCCGTATATAGGATAACGTTATGTCAACTGTGGAATCCAATGCATAGTACAGTTTGTAAAATAAATTATTTACTAAAAATATTATAATTATTGAGCAACTTACATTATTTACTTAGTTATTTATAAATAATATATAAATATTGTTCACAAATAAGACATCAGTTTAATAATATTTAGTTAAATTATATTAATAAAAAGGAAAGAGATTAAGTATTTATTTTTTGAACAGTGTTTTAAATGCTTTGATATACCTACCTATATTATTTCTCGAAACGGGGCCCCTAACACGACCAATTCTATTTATATAATCGTAAGTTGGGGCAGATGTTCAATTGTTAAGACTGGTGCAGCAGCTCGACAGCATATCTGTCGTGTCTACTATCAGTTCCAAACTTGGTTAGGGAAAGAATTAGAATCCGAGGAATGTGGGTGGATATGGCAAAACGAAATCCTGAATCCCACAACAACATTATTACCACCAGCACCAGAAGAACTATTCGGTACGGTCTTCTGCAATTGCAAGAAAGGCTGTGGTGCGAGTTGTGGATGTAGAAAAGTAGGGTTGCAATGCTCCTAAGCTTGTGGCCAGTGTAACGGACAACCATGCCTAGACGCTTCATCATATCCAAATGATCTTGATGAAGAAAGTGAATATGTACCTTAGGTCCTTTAATCATGACGAACAAGAAGGATATTAAGCTGCACGCTTACTATTGATAATCAGAGTAACAAAAACAAATCCGCATTACATTTCAACTTAAATTGTTACATATTTACGATAAACTAATAATAAATAAATATGTTATTACAATGTATTTTAAATATTTCATTTCAATATCTTATTATTAATATAAATTAAGTAAATATTATCAAACGGATGTCTTACTTATGAATAATATTTATAAATATTAGTTATAAATAAGTAGATCATTTACGTGTCTCCATCATTATAATATTTTCAGTAAATAATTTATTTTATAAACTGTACTATGCATTGGATTCCACAGTCGGCATAACGTTATCCTTTATACGGATATGCGCTTCCCACTCTTCGCGATCTATCTCGCGAACGGTTAATTACACTGGTCAACATGATTTTCTTCACAAGGAAACTGAATAGCGACCCTACTCCAGTTTTTAATGCTGAATTCAAATATGTAATCAGATTTCTTCCATCATGCATAGTTTTCGCGTAATATACTTCTGTATGTAGCTACTCGCTCCCTGTGAGATACAGGGCGGGTTCTTGGACATTAACACCAGCCAGATTGTTCATAGACTCATCGAAAGTTAGTTTGAAGGCTGTACTACTGCATAATGGGAATTAATTACTATCAATACCTGTCGCGCATGCCAGTGATATGAAAGAGAAAATATGAAATTGTTGTTAGAAAAAATTAACTATACTAAATATAACTGGAATATCTGTGGTGATTTGAAGGTCATCATAGCTTTATTGCTAGGTTTGCAACTTGGATACATGAAATTCTGCTGTTTTTTGTGTGAATGGGACAGCAGGGATAGGAAGTCTCACTACATAAAGAAACAATGGCCTAAACGTGAATGTCTTATTCTTGGGCATAAAAATGTAACAAATGCCCCATTGGTGGATCCCGAAAAAATGTATTTACCTCTCCTGCATATAAAACTGGGGTTTATAAAAACATTTGTAACAGCAATGGATTGGATTAAAATTCTGCTGCATTTATGTATCTAAAATCTAAATTTCCTAAAGCGATGCATAATTGAAAGAAGGAATATTTATAGGGCCGCAAATAAGATCACTAATGTCGGATGGTGAACATTTTGAGGAACTGTTACATCCACCGGATAAAGCAGCGTGGAAATCATTCAAAAATATCTGCTGTGGATTTCTTGGCAATAATTAAGAAGAAATCTATAGTAAAATAGTGAGTGATCTTCTGACATCGTACAAAGGAATAGGCTGCAACGTGTCTTTGAAAATTCACTTCTTGGACTCTCACCTAGACTTCTTCCCTGTAAATCTTGGGACTATCTCTGATGAACATGGTGAGCGTTTTCATGAGCAGATTTCTACTATTGAAAAGAGGTACCAAGGCAAATGGAGTCCCAATATGCTGGCCGACTACTGCTGGACCATGAAGAGAAACATCCCGAACGCAAAATATGGCCGAAAATAATCATTTAAAACGTTTTATGTAAGCGTAAATTAGCCGTATATTTATTTAGTGTTTCGTAAGTACTAATTCTTTTAAAACTTTAAACACTTGCCACAAAAAAAACCCTGTCTGATGGAAAAAAACCTGAACATATTTGAACTCAACATGGTGATGATAGTTATATTTTGTTTATTTAGTCCTTGTGAAAGAAAAAAACTTTTTTTTTACCAGTGTTGTATAACATATCGCCTAAGAACAAATTTGTAGAGAATTGTATGCTCTACAAGTTTTGTAATAATTTCAAACATCATTTGAAGCATAGAAAACAAGATAATTTAAAAAAAATACGATTTTCGCGACCTTTGACCTTGAATATCTTGACACGTGGAGACGAGATTCTATGTAACTTTTGAACTAACCTTTAGAATGTCAAAACAAAGAGGTATGCAAATTTTCAGCTTTCTAACTTTCATTCCGAGTTTGAATTCCTATTTAACTGGACTATAAGAACTACTTATTACTAGGCATTACTAATACAGCTATTTTCTCACTTTTATTGTTCATATTAATAATAGGTAAATGAAATATTATATTTTATAAATAAGATACAAAAAAAATTATATTTAACCAAAAATAAGGCACTTTTATGTTAACGTAAGTACAAAACGCTTGAGATACGCGACATATTTAGTAAACAACCAAGCAGGTCGTACATGATTTGAAAAATCACAAGGTTCGATTCAAAAAAGTGTGAAAAAACCGTGAATATACTATAGATTCTGAGTCGTATGTACCTGGAGCAGTTTGGCCATTCGAGGTATAGAAGCGAGGGAGCGATAAGGGTGACGCCGACCCCGCATACCTATTGCCCCGGTGCATCTATACTCAAAGCTCTGAAATGTCGTTCAGAGTTCCGCTGTACCGCTGGAACTATGTACTAATAAAAATATAGGGTCGCCGCTTAGAATCCTCAGCCTGTGGTAATGTTCAGTACATGTCTGTTTACTAGTTTTTAATGTTTCCGATCAGTACATTTTGCGATAAGGCAGTGCGAGAAGGCAATTTTTAGTTGCGTTTGAGAGCTCGGCATATACGACGCACGTAAAGTAGTTTCGCGGAAAAACTTGTCTTCAAACGCACTGCGACGTAATTTGAAGTTCCAGGTTCACAGGTTCTAAACTTTTATATGCTCTTTACTACAATGGAGGTAAATAATAATCTTAAATAGCGATGCTTGTACCGGTGAAAGTCTTATTTTGTGTTAGCATTTACACACATTAAAAAAAATGTGAATTGGTAGCAAACACAATGAACTGCAAAACTAAATTTTGGGAACGGGCGCTTTCTGCACCACTAGGGGCCGCCAAATTCTCCAAAAGACCGCGCCCTATTAATCGAAAAAAGTCCCGACGCCCCTGGACGTCAATAAAGCACAATGTGTCCCACCCAGGGCGCAACACTCGCGTGGAATATGAATACGAAACGATTCTCTTGTTTCGTGACAAAGCAGTCGGCGTACAATACTTCGGGATAAAAACGTCAGCTGGTCGCCATTTGTGTGGGCATTAGTCTCGCCGCCAGCTAGGCGATAAGGAAACAGCAGACGGTCATTTTAAACAGGACGGAGCGACTTGTCACGTTTGAAACAGAAAAAAAACTAAAACTTAAATTTAGCAGCTTTTTGCTAGGTCTGACGAGAGGCCTCCCATGTCTCCTTCCCGGGTTACCTACTCTGGTTAATTTTTAGGGCGAGATTTGTACCAAGTCGCACACAACTGATGAACTGCAGTAAATTGTCATACGCGAATTTGGTCATCGGTGTCGCTACAACACGTATTTTCTGAACTTTATAGAATGGAGAGCCAAAAAAACTGGTATAGGCGTGCGTATGCAAATGACAGAGGTATGGAACCAATCAGAGTAACGCGATGCGGCCGGCAGCGCCTATAAAGACAACAAGCGTCTGGCAAAGTTGCGAGATCGGTTACTGCGGCTACAATGGCAGGTTATCAAGATTTAAGTGAGTTTGAACGTTGTGTTATAGTCGGCGCACGAGAGATGGGACATAGCATCTCTGAGGTAGCGATACAATTTGGATTTTCGCGTACGACCATTTCACGAGTGTACCGTGAATATCGGGAATCCGGTAAAACATAAAATCTTCGACATCGCTGCAGCCGGAAAAATATCATGAACGAACGGGACAAACGACGACTGACGAGAATCGTTAAACGTGACCGACGTGCAACCCTTTCTCAAATTGACGCAGAATTCAATGCGGGGGCATCAACAAGTACCAGCGTGCGAACTATTCAACGTGGGCTTTCGGAGCAGAAGGCCCACTCGTGTACCGCTGTTGACTGCACGACACACAGCTTTACGCCTCGCCTGGGCCCGCCAACACCGTCATTGGACTGTTGTTGACTGGAAACACGTTGCCTGGTCTGACGAGTCTCGTTTCCAATTGTATCGGGCTGGTGGACGTGTACGGAGAAATCCTCATGAATCGATGGACCCTACATGTCAACAGGGGACTGTTCAAACTGGTGGAGGCTCTGTCATGGTATGGAGCGTGTGCAGTTGGCGTTAAATGGGACCCCTGATAAGTCTAGATACGACTCTGACAGGTGACAGATACGTAAGCATCCTGTCCGATAACCTGCACCCATTCATGTCCATTGTGCATCCGACGGACGTGGAAAATTCGAGCAGGACAATGCGACACCCCATACGTCACGAGTTGCTACAGAGTGGCTCCAGGAATACTCTTCTGACTTTAGACACTTCCATTGGCCACCTAAATCACCAGACATGAACATTATTGAGCATATCTGGGATGCCTTGCTATGTGCTGTTCAGAAGAGATCTCCACCGCCTCGCACTCCTATGGATTTGTGGACTGCCCTGCAGGATTCATGATGTGAAATGCCTCCTACATACCTTCAGACATTAATCGAGTCCATGCCACGTCGTCTTGCGACATTTCTGCGTGCTCACGGGGGCCCTACACGATATTAGGCAGGTGTACCAGTTTTTTTGGCTCTTCAGTGTATATATTAGTGCTTATTTTTTATTTTTTTATTTACCGATATGTGTAGTTTGCAAGTCCTATTTAAGCAAACCGTAAAAATTATTGGTAACCCTCAGCTTCCAGCCTTCAATTTTACATCGGGGCCGTGGTGGTGTAGTGGTTAGACCACTCACCTTGGTGTCAGGGGTCGATTCACGCTGGAATTTCACATGTGATAATCGTGCACGATGGTGCCGCTAGTTTTCTCGGGGATCTCAAGATTCCTCCATTTATTTCATTCCGGCGCTACTCCATACTCTCCCCACTTCACCTTCATCGGCTCTCGAGTCCTCGATGTAAAGAGTCGCCCAACTCCCGCCACACTCTACTCCATTCAATTCAATATCACTTATGTTTGTCATATAGATACTTCAGTTTTTTTTTAACGTTATATAGTTTTTATTCCGATCAGCATCTCTCTCGTACTGTCAGTGAATTACCCTTACAGTTTTCTGTGGTTAAATGGAGGACAGGGATGTGTCACCGTAACTTCGCCATTACATAAATAAAATAATAAATAAAAATGGGAGCGTCGGGAGAAAGTGTACGATGGCCAATTACAACATTGTCTAAGAGACGCTATCATTTGTCGCGGGTCACAGTGCTTTTTAGTTTAGTCATTGAAAAGATACTTTGAAGTCGTGACTTTTGGAATACTTGGAAATTTAGCTGAGAGATTTATGCGATGAAAACACAACGTTGTCATCGCCGCCCGTGGCGATGAAGTCAGGAGTAGATATAGGAGTGGCCGGCGAAAGGAGGGGTAGAATAAACTGAAGTACGCCGAGAAAACCCGCCGGCCAGTGGCAACACCCACCACGTTTTGGGAGCGGCTCAGCTGGGGAATAGAATCCGGTGCGCTAGCCACGCGAGCCACTGCGAAACTTTTAAGTATTTATGTTGCTTCCGCGTGGATTCCTGCTCTCTATAAAACAAATGTCATTGTCGACAGGTTTCACCAAGCCTGTGAAGCAAATCTACAAATCTCAACTCGCTCTCAATATTACTGAAAGTACTCCATTCCTCGTTAAATTGACGCGATTAAAATACGTGTGGGTACGGGCGGGAATATTTTCTATATTTTTATTTCAAAAGTTTGTTACTCTTCAACCAGCTGTAAAAGCCAGTCGTGTATATTATGTTGAAAACGTTTTAGATACAATCTTGGGCTTGACTCACGAGAGTTAAGGGCTTCACATTGATGGTTTTATTTCAGTCGTCTGCATTGCGTAATGGGTAATGCTGAATACTTGTCAGTGTTTTCGTGGCTAAATGCTAAGCCTGACTTAGAAATCTGATCAGATATTCTTAAGTGCATTCCTACATTCCTTAGGAGGATTCCCCCCCCCCCCCNGTCACTAGGCATACATATCCTTCATGTACCCCAAGAAAAACGTGTATGGAGATGACATAACCGCTTTGTTGGGTCAAATAAAGTTTGCCTGAAACGAAGTGCTTTAGTCAACTGTGTAGATTTGTTCGGCCGTGTATAAAAAAGAACTCATCTACCGTGGAGTGTACCTTTGCTTGAATTTTGTTGCAGCGTCGATAGACTGAGGTTTTTTTTTATGCAATAGTCGGGAAGATCTGTTGAGTTCTTTCTGCAATGCGCTTTTATTTCCCTGGCCTTAGGTGGCAGCGGTAGGCCGCCGAACGGTGCGCAGAACTCCAAACGTTTTATTAAAAAAACCGTCCAACGGGTCCGAGTGAGGTCTGCTTACGAATAGCATTTAAGAAACGTTACGCGTCTGTATAAGTTTTTCCAGTTCCTCCATTTCTCTATAAACATTGTGATAGTGAAAATGGCTGAAACGGGTGTTTTCACGGTCATTTTTAGGTATGAACATTCTGGTAAAAAACACTATAAAAAGGAATAGGGACATGCATCAGCCCTTTATTTTTATTACGTCATAAAATGGCAGGGTCTCCGCTGAGTCTCGTAGAGGCGCGTTATCGACGGCAAGACTACGCCCGTTCAATGCTTTGCGCGTAGAGACTATGAGAGAGTTGATGCGCATGTCTCGGTCGCCACTAGCGCTCCCACTCTTTTAGGCCTCGGACGTTCCAAATTCTTTCAACCAGGCGACCACCTTAATATTTAAAATTCAGTGCAGCTGTTGTGCAGCAGCTGAACTGGCAATAATAGCCTATGGCGGGTTCCCTGAGGTGTACAGGAAACCTAGGGGGGTGGGTAGGAGGGAGGGGGTAGCGTGGCGTGCTTCATTAGAGAAGTGTTAACTTAACTTGTGCATAAACTCCGCGGGTCGTGGGTTAGCGTCGCGCCCGCAGCCCAGCAACTTTGTTAGGGCGGCCATCTTGCCTCGCGTCTGGAGGGAAATGTCGCAGTAACTCTGCAGTTGCCATTTGCTGTTTTTCTCTCCTCCCCTGTCAAACCCCCCCCCCCCCNTTCTCTCTTCTCTCTTCGCTCTTCCAACTCTCCGCCAAAAAAAAAAATTCCCTGGCCGCATTTTGCAGAAGAAAAGTAAATAACTGCGGGTTGCTCGAAATTACGGTAGCTGCTATAGAAAAACCAGGAGATAAAATAGACTTTTCCTCCCCAGGGGTTAAATCCTATTAAATTATCTTTGTAAATATAATTTTCCAGATGATTTAAAGACTTCGGAATTAACAATTTTTTTTCTAGTGTTAGACAATATTTTACGTATAATTTAAGTGGAATGGTTTCCCGATAATGATACGTAGTGGAGTAATAGTGTTATCACGTGGGCAAACCCTAAAAATTAACATTGGCCCATAAAACAATCACAATCGTGTTGCAATGAAAAAATTTCTCCCATAAATGTTGCTGCTACGTCAGTTTTACTACAATAAGTGTAATATTAAAACCTTAATTCAGTAATTATCATTTTACACTGCCACAGCGGGAGCCGCTGACGATAAACTGGTGGAACCAGTAGTGTTCAGCTAGCTACCTCTACAGTGTTCACAGTACGAATTAGTTGTGTTCCCCAGGACAGGCACGTATGTGTAGATTCTGTCATTCTACTGACGTCGATCTTGAACCTGTACTGCTCGTGTCCTGGATCACGTGCAGGAGTCAAGTTAGCTCGAGCTTAATCTGGGTAGGTGCCGAATTGTAGTTCTCGGAGCTGGACGATATTTTAAGTGTCGGTAATTTGTGTTTGTACATAGATAAACGTGTTTTTAAGTTCAATGTTTAGATCCATCTAGTTTACTTGCATACTGTGCACTCACCTTTCAATTTACACGCCGAAATCAGTTCACGGTAGTTCGTATTTGCCCCAGTGTAGTCATGCACGCAGTGGGTAACGTAACAACATTACAGGAGCTTAAGTATTCGTGATCTCTTCCCTGCACGAATGCATTAAAACCAGAGAAATTATGGTCCGTTACAAAGTGCATGCTTTAGCACTTTAGGGAACGGAACAACCAACGTGTGCTTGTTTTACCGAGTTGGGTGATAACTGATGGACCGTACAGCAAGCGGGCAAACTTAACCACATACATAATGTATTCTGTTGATACAGGTTTTTAAGGCCCGAAGGCCAGCACACCCTCCATCCTCCCGCACTGCAACTGTACTCGGATGAGTAAGACAGTGCACGGCACGTTTTGTTAACACAGCCTAGCGTAGGCTGACTGCAAAATAGGCCCATACAAAATATGCCCTTGTTGTAGATACACATGGTGTTAGAGGTTTGCACATTGCCGCCTACAATTCGCACCAAGCGCCAATATGACGTTGCGCATGAGGCTTTCGTGCTTCAGATCTCGTGCGGTTCTGGCGCATTTAAAAATTAAGCGTTAACTTTAGAATTATGTGTACAAATTATGTAAAGCCTAACCACGTACACAACCGGCTAATAACTGTCTTAAACCAACACTTATATAAAAATTAAAATACATCATTATATTTTACAAGTAAAGGTTGTGTTGCGGTGACCAATCAGGGCAGAGTAGTCGATGTTGTTGGCGGGAAACTGATGTTTACAGTAATGTAAGCATCAAAAATATTAAAAACGCAATTGTACAAGTTTATGATTATATTGATTAATAAAGTGCACGGTAAGAAGATTCTCCGCCAGAAAATCTCTGCTTTGAGAAACAAAATGTTTATATATGGCTGTGTTACACGAGGTTGGGTTAGGACAAGCTTGAACTTCTGGCAAGTTTTCATTGGCTGAACTTGAGAATTATGCAAATCGTGAATGGTAAATCCAGAGACTTGGTTTCGTGAGCTAGAACTGCGGTTACTGAAAGATTAATTCCTAATGTTTCAGGGGCTGCAGTGGTGTAGTGGTCAGATTACTCTCTTACCTAGGTGAACCCGGTTAGATTCCCGGCAGTGTTGCTCCCGGATTTTCACATGTGGGAATCGTGCCGGACGATGCCGCTAGTCGTGAGTTTTCTCTGGGATTTCCCGTTTCCCCCGCCCTTGCATTCCAGCGCTGCTCCATACCCACCTCATTTCACCCTAATCGGCTCTCAAGACCTCGGTATTAAGAGCTGCCCATATTTCTCCACTCCACTCGTAAGGTTTCGATTTAAACCTACTATAACACACATGTACCGACGGAACGGAAGAACCTTCTTGCGCATTGCAGGTAAACTGAATCGGACTCACGTTGCTGCGCCATTGCAGAGAACTGAGCACGACGAAAATCTGCAAAGGCGACTGACGTGCTGAGCAGAGCCGCGGGTTTGGCCTGCTCTCTTGGAGCCCGTGGATTGAAGGGAGGGAGGGAGATTGAAGTCCGCGCCCGGCCCTAGCTGATGGGTCCGCGTCTGCCGGAAATTGCGTTAATCCCCTCGCTCGCATCTCTGTTCGCGCACCTCCACATCCACCTCCCCTCACAACTCCTACGTCTCTGTGGGATGAAAGGCTTTCACTTGGCGCTTCCTGTTCAGCTGAAACTAGATTACCCCGCCCTACTCCATACTTCTCCTTTCGTGCCCTTGAATTCAGCTAAAAGAAGGGCGGATACGAAGCCTTGCAACTGTGACTCACAGCTGTCGCTTGCCCGGTATTCGAACCCATGACACTCGTGGTCCGATAGTAGTTACCATAGCGACCTTGTCCAAGGTGTCCTTGTTGCATAGTTATGAAGTCCTTAAGAAAATGTAAATGGTGGTACATAATATTAGCGTCTGAATAACTGTGTTTCGTATGTGCAACAGATAATTATCCTGAATCATAGCATTGGACTCTAATGGTGTAGGCAGGGCTTAGTTAGACAGCCTTCCTGAACGCGCCTTCACACATGGAAGTTTATAATCTGGCCAGTGGGCAGCGGATTTCAGCAATCGAAACACTATTACCTAAACCTGTCGTCAGTGTTCACAATAGAAATCCCCTCAGCCGGACGAAAGCGGCCCTACACGCACGAGTATGGCTCAAGAGTCTTGGGTTGCATTTGTCAAAACTCGTACGCGTGTGCGAGATGACGAGCCGGACTCAGGATCCGAAGAGACGAGCTTGACATGGGTCTGCAGGGCTTTTGTAGGACTTGGCTCACCACTGGTTCGCTATTGGCTCCTGCGTGAGTGGTGAGCGAAATTAGTTTATCAACAACGCGCAGGCAATATAATATTGCGATTAGTTTATGTACCTACAGAACGTGTGTGGCTTACACGGCAAACGACCCTTATTCTAAATTAGTTTTTGTAGTCATTAGGACTGTCGTCTGTAATACGGGTAAGTAAATTTAAATATGTGACTTTTTATCTTTCTAGCAACCAGTTATTAACTGACATTTTTCTCTTTTCATTCTTGGTTCTCGCGTACACACCATATTCATCTTGACCGCAGCTGCAACCTGCTTAGACAAACTCAATTTTGATACTGATATGTACAAGTGAACTCCGGAGTCTGGTCGTTTCGTGTGTGGCCAAAAATATCGGTTGGCCTCGCTAGGCAAGCTCACCGAACCGGACTCGCAAGTGTATGGGCCGCTTAATAACGATGGCATGATGGTGCAATGGTACGCGAATGTAGGCCAAAATAACAATTTTAGGGGCGTCTGTTTTCGCCACGACGCCGAATACTGAAGATTTTCCAGAGAAAGGCCTAAAAACATCGACGTGCCGGCCGCCATATTTCGCTTAGATAAACAGCCTTTAGCAACGTGCAAGATGGGAAGATGGATCTGAAAATTAACTAAACGTTGCTCTTTAATTATATATTATATGTATGTGTGTGTTGGTGTGTGTGTTGGTGTGTGTGTTGGTGTGTGTGTTGGTGTGTGTGTGTTTGCAGGTTTTAAGGCCCGAAGGCCAACACACCCTCCATCCTCCCGCACTGCAACTGTACTCTGATGAGTAAAGCAGTGCACGGCACTTTCTCCTCTTGGTCTCTTCGGGCCATTCACTTTCCTTTTCTTGCCGTAACATGGTATTCTACCGGTTTTCTCATTTAAAACCTGTCCTCCTCGCCAATTTAGAATACTCCGACTTTTGCTCGTTAAAGTCTTTACCTGAGTACCCCATCATGGGTCATCAGAAATTTGCCGATTCCATCTATCGAAATCTTCCAGTCGCCTTCCAATCTTAGTGGCGAATAAGTTCCAGATCTTGTGCAGTTGTTCGTTTTTCATTACAGTTCCAACTTCCAAGTGAATGCCCAACTCTTCCACTTGGTTCTTAAATTCTTCAACCAGGTCTTCTGTCTTCAAACAGTTTGTGATGACATGCTGTACGGTGTCATCAACACCGCAGACTTCGCAAAGCGGGGAAACGACAAGCTGCAGGCTGTGAAGCTTGGCCTTAAAGTTCCCATGGCCGGTTAGCAATTGCATGCTGTAATGGTTCGTCTGAATCCATTTGGAGCTCAATCTTGTCCGTACATTGGGCAAGAGCTCGAAGGTTTGCCTGCCTCTTTCAGACTTGCACCACATATCTTGCCATTCATCAATGATACCATCAAGTATGGATTCTTTATCTTCTTTCATCAGCCTGCCAGCTCGCGTTCCCTCCGCCACCAAGCCCCTGTACTTGACCAACAGGTCCGCAGGCGGCACTCCGGCAACCACCGGGAGAGACTCATTAGGGACAGTCTTGTACGCACTTGTCACGGTCAGCAGCGCAGCCCTTTGTGCACTTATCAACTTCCTTCTGTGCCACGAAAGATCGGCACAGTGGTACCACATCACTGCCCCATACGAGATTATGGCCTCGAAGACCGCCTTGTAAATTGTCCTCAAGGTTCTAAAGTTGAGGCCCCAACTGGTGTTGCCAAGTCTTCTAAGTTTCTGGAATACCACCACCGACTTCCGCGACACATATT
This sequence comes from Clitarchus hookeri, assembly GCA_002778355.1. Lineage (NCBI taxonomy): Eukaryota > Metazoa > Arthropoda > Insecta > Phasmatodea > Phasmatidae > Clitarchus > Clitarchus hookeri. The sequence continues at coordinate 140,393 of NQII01001518.1, read as the reverse complement.
CGATGTGCTTTAAGAAGCCCATCTTATCGTCCATAATCACACCCAGATACCTGAATTCCTGCACATATTGTATAGTGTGTCCCCCAAAGCGCACAGTCGGACTTCTCTGTAGCTTTCCCTTGACCAACATTATCTTGGTTTTCTCCGTGGAGAAACTCAACTTAGTGGTTCTTGACCATTCCCACGTATTCTCCATTATCGTGTTGGCCTTGAGTTCCAATTCTTTCCTAGAGTTCCCAGACACTAGGATTAGTCCATCGTCAGCGTAGCCGAAGACAGTGCACTCCGGGGGGAGTCTCATTTCAAGAAACCCATCGAAAAGGATGTTCCATAAGATCGGTCCTAGAACCGACCCCTGGGGGCACCCCTTTGTGAGCCTTTTCCTGACTTGTAGGTTTTTGGTAGAGTATACACTCCATCTGTTCTTGAAGAAATCCAGAATGACCCTGTAGATGTTCGCTGGGAATTTCTTTGTTTTAAGCCTGAACATCACTTCCTGCCACCAGGCATTATCAAATGCGCCAGAAATATCGAGGAAGATGGCCATAATATATTTGCTGGTGGACCCTCTGATTTTGCTCATGACATCGTGCAGAGCAAAATCAGTCCCCATACCTCTTCGAAATCCATATTGGCGCTCGTTGAGCGTTCCCTCCGCTTCCAAAGCCATGGTAAGCCTCCTGTTTATAAGCTTTTCATATATTTTACCTAGAGCCGGAAGCAACGTCAGTGGCCTATAAGATTTAGGGTCATCCAGATCCTTTTTATTTTCTTTGTGCAGATTAGCAGCCCGAAGGTTGGTCGGAACCAAGGACACAACGCGGGAATGGAGTAGCGCCGGAATGCATGGAGTCAATGGGAGAACCCCGAGAAAACCCGCCAACCAACGGTATCGTCCGGCACGATTCCCACTATCCGGGAGTGACCCGGCCGGGGATTGAACCCAGTTCACCTTTGTGGAAGGCGAGCAGGCTAATCGCTTAGCCACGGCGGCTGATATATATATTGATATAAACTCCAATATCTCCTTTGAAGTTGTAAGGTTTTTATAAAGTTTGCAGACCCAGAAACATTGTTAAAAATGATTGCACCTTTATTGTATTATTGAGTTTAGTCGGCTACAAACCCCACTTAAGTATATATTTTACCAAAGCAGGAAAGTAATATTTACAATAAAATATACATGTCCATAATATCCTATACACCTTCCCCCCCCCCCCTTTCTTTTTCTCCTTTGCAAAACATCTTCGCTTCATTTATGACGCCAGTTTGTACAGTTTATTGCGGTGCAAGACGTAATGCAAAAGGAATGTTTAGGAACATAGATACGTTTGCAGAGTTAAGATATACTATCACACATTCCCTTTCCAGTCTTTTGTTTTTGTTGAAGTCAGTTGACAAGTATATGCTAGATGCGATATAACATGTTCCCGGCCTCTTAACTCTCATGACGTCACATACGCTGATTTCTTAGCGGCAACGATAGTTGGTATGTAGTAAGGTCAGTGAGCTCGTAACAGTTCTGCTTGCGTGGTTGCCACTCGTCTGGGAAGCTCTAAGGTAAAATGTCTGGTAATTTTAAACACAGTTGTTAAATGTCGGGGAATTCAGTGATATGTAAGCTTTGTCTGGCTGTTCAATCATTAATCGTGCACTTCTAGAAACCGAATGGATAAATGTTTTTAAAAAAACGTGGTATTCTGGTGCTTGTCAGTTTTAATTTTGGTTACTTTAGCATGACTGGCGACATGTTGCCACATAGTTGGCTTGTGGCTTGTTAGAACCAAATTCATGGCGCAGTTACAAAATAATTGAGCAATCTGCTTACTCTTGGTTAAGCTGAAAATATTTCTCGATTAATTTTCATTATTAATAAACATAATTGCAGTAGAATATTTTGTATGGAAATCAGGGAAATGTCAAATGAGGGAAAGGTGGAAATCTTGTGCTTAGATTCATTCTTCCAGCACATGCGTATACTTTCGCCAGGTGTAAAATCATCATTGCCGTGGATCTAGTCACTGATATTCATGTGCATGTCAGATGGGACAGCGATTCATTGGTATAGTCCATTCACGGTTACTTCGCACTTTTGGTTACCAATTACGTATCCTTCCGTTACACGTAAACATAAACACTGCCACGTGACTTTTACGTTTTAACTGTGAAATGCATTGTTTACTGTTTACAGCTTTTTAAAGATTTATGTCGTGTTTCAAAAACCATTACATACGAATATTCACAATTTAGGCCTATAACCATATTCAGGTTAGCTTTATGACTTTTTAACAATGTCTGTATTGACGATAGTTCTTACGGTTATTATTTTACATTGTTAACATATTTATTATGCACGATATAGCACATTACATAAAATATATGTTAACATTTTGCCGCGACTGTGCTTAACCCTGTTACAACGTCCTTAATTGGAGTAAATATTAAAAAGGAGCAACTAGTCAGACGAAAAAAATAGTAAATACAAACACGCAACTCGTGTCGCTAATTTTTTTTATAGCAGCGACAAACTGAAAATACGCTTACTTAGTAATTTGTTGGGATTGTGGCAAACATTCAGTTCACAAAGTCTTAAGCACGTTACACAATTGTGTTTCAAGCACCTAGGGCGAAGTTACATTGTGATAAACAAACAGACGTGTAATTAACTTAGTCATAAAAACAGTTTTCGGTAAAACATATAAATTTCGCACGTCCAATATTTGCAATCACACACCGGGCCAGCGTAACGACCACGAAGCAGCCATGCCCTTTCAAACGCAGTAGTTAACGACACACGTTACATTATATTATTTATTACTGCCATGGAGACGCAGATTTATCACGACATTGTAACTTGATTAGGGGAGGTTTAAAAAAAAACACAAAATGTACAAACTTGATGTGGTAATTTTAAGTATTTTTCGCAGCAAGAAAAATAAAAGTTTCGTTTAGCAACAGCAATATGCCATGTCATGTCACCGCTCGCCATTTCTGCCAACTTTGGTTTTGTAATCCTTCCACCATCACATATAAATATATTATAAGTATTCAAACATTAAAATCTCTTCATTTGTAAATTACAAATTAAAAATCCTTATTTTGCTGTAATAAGTATGAAATATGTTGAAATTGAAAACTTGTATAATTTACCTGCTACTACTAGCGGTGCGAAACTTCCCTAGAGAGNTCAGCCGTCAGTTTTTTCTTCGGTCGAAAAAAAAAAAACTCTTCATTAGGACCTGCGCACTGTATTTTGCGATGCTGTTTTTAACTGTAATAATAAAATCTGTTTCCATCGGGGCTACCTAAAAATTTAAATATTTCAATAAGCAACGTTTAATTTACAAATAGCATACCAAAGAACTTGGTTATAACAATATTTTAACTGTGAACTATTTATCACTACCTTTACCAAAACATAGCTCTCGCTGTTTTTAATTCGTATTGAAAAATAAATAAAAATAGTTATATAAGATACCAAGGACAAGTTTCATTTATTCAAAAATATACTTGTTTAAAAGTTAATCAGTGTTATATACTTGTGGTATAAAAGTTATAAAAAAAANTTCATTTATTCAAAAATATACTTGTTTAAAAGTTAATCAGTGTTATATACTTGTGGTATAAAAGTTATAAAAAAAAAACAGGTTAGCATATTACTCCTAGGGTGATTTTTCAAAGGTTCGTTTCAAAAAATCCGAAGAAACCTAGAATTAACTATACACACACATACTTTTCTGTTACCAGTTCTGATTAAATATTTTTAAAAATTACTTCAAATGAAAATAACATCAGACTTATATTGGTTGTTAAAACAGTTAACTATTTCTTTATTCGCTGCTCCCATTACTGTAAGAACTCTCTTCATATTTTTTTTTCCNTTCATTTATTCAAAAATATACTTGTTTAAAAGTTAATCAGTGTTATATACTTGTGGTATAAAAGTTATAAAAAAAACAGGTTAGCATATTACTCCTAGGGTGATTTTTCAAAGGTTTGTTTCAAAAAATCCGAAGAAACCCAGAATTAACTATACACACACATACTTTTCTGTTACCAGTTCTGATTAAATATTTTAAAAAATTACTTCAAATGAAAATAACATCAGACTTCTATTTNACTTCAAATGAAAATAACATCAGACTTATATTGGTTGTTAAAACAGTTAACTATTTCTTTATTCGCTGCTCCCATTACTGTAAGAACTCTCTTCATATTTTTTTTTCCTTTCAGATTGACCTCAAAAGTGCACAGTAACCCCGATCCATCTATTGTCTACGTGCGCGCAAAAAGAGTCTCATTGTATAGAAGTATGGCCTCACCATAGCCGGAGATTTGAATGCGGGGTTCGGAAATTAACCGTGAACTGCAAGTTTTGTAATTGCGGAAAACTGGCAATTAAGTATTGTAACACTTGCAAAGACAATTTAAAAAATAACTAATCCCTTCCCATAAGCGTGTTTATGTGTTTACATAATATGTGTAAAAGTAAGATTGTACTACTTTGAATATACACACACCAAGTCGGCTGTGAATTTTGAAAATTTTTTTTGTAAACCTCTAAGGTATTTATAAGTGGTCGTTGAAATAGGCTTAGTTTTACGCGTATTGGTAAAAAAATTCGTATAATTGCAAAATTGTTAAGTTTTGCAACAGTTTCGCAGATATTTTTCATCGACCCATCATGACTATAGTTATAATATTACCATTAAGTTAATTTTATGTGTGTTTCTAAAAAACCTCCCTTTGCTCGATTTTAGCGTCGCGTCGTGTAGTGCCGGGACCACATCTAAAAACGTTACATGCCATGGGATTTTAACCCGGAACCATTGCCTTTAAATTTTGACAAGTTATCTTAAATCTATGTAGCTGCAGCTTTATTCATATACTAACCCGGAATTCGATAACATTTATTAAGTTCGATTACTTGCATCACGGCCAGCGACGTCTAGAAGCGCGGGAGCGCTAAAGGCGACCCAAGCACGCGCAATCACATGCCTTTTAGCTTCTACGAACATGACGTTGAACTGTCGTGCAGTCTTCGTGTCGACAGCGAGTCTCGGAGACATTTACAGTGGTAACCTTCTTGTTTGTCATTTAAATTTTTTGCAAGTGTATATAACTTTTAAACATTCTGTACCTAAATGTTATTATCTAAAATTGATCTCAAACGCCAGTTTCGGCGTTTCTCACTCTACAAAATCGAGATTTGTCCACGCGATACTTTCTTGGAATGCTATTCGTAAGGGGACATCTTAAAAACATTGAAAAGTTTATTTTAAAAAAAGCTATTTCTGTTTCTCTGAACTTAGTTTGCTCCATTTTAACCGCTTGTGTAGGTTGTGTTCTTTGCCTCATGATAGCCCGGCAGATGCTGCATGTGTTTTCTCTTGGACGCTGTGCCGGGCTTATCATTGGAACACAGGAAAGTGTTCAATTCCGAGCGAAGCAAACGTGACATGAGAATGCGGCTCGCTTTCAAGAGTGACGTAAGGTAAACCTACTTAGTAATGCGTATATTAAGGTGATTATCGCCACAGATGCTTATGAATGTACGATGTTACAGTTTATTTTTGCCGTTCCGTCATAATAATGTAAGAAAATTGCAACATTCAGATATTGCATAACGTATTGCCGTATGTTAAAACAAAGATNGTTCCGTCATAATAATGTAAGAAAATTGCAACATTCAGATATTGCATAACGTATTGCCGTATGTTAAAACAAAGATCGGAAGATTTTTTTTCACATAACATTACTTTTACTTTGTAGATCAATACTTGGACTTTTAAAACATTGATCTTTCTTAGAGATTTATATATTTTACGCTTTACTTTTTGTACAGCCATTGAATTATGATTTTAGCTACTCTATAATACATTTATTTGACATAAAACATGTTGGGATTTTTAGTTTCTATATATTGATCAGGAAATTATGATTGTAATTTTATATATATGTTTCTGTATATATATATATATATATATAGGCCTACATGTTTGTGTATGTATGTATAGTATATATATATGCATACACACATGCATACACTAGGAATATTGTATTTACACTTTATATTTGGAAGTTTTTTTTTGTGGTGATTTATAGAGTATTAAATTGTTAAATAGCATGATCTTATTTTACTTGTATGTCGGTGTGCATATTCCTTTTTTTGCAATATGTATTTTTTTTGTGTACGTGTTTGTCATGTTTCTTTTCGTAAGTTGACTCTTTCCATATCCCTCTCGTGAGATTAGATGCAATAAATAAATAAATAAATTAATAAATTAATTAATCAATCAAACCACTTTGTGACACATTTTTTTGAACTGTCTGTTTAGTCCGACAATATACATTGCACATGGCTANAGTATATATATATGCATACACACATGCATACACTAGGAATATTGTATTTACACTTTATATTTGGAAGTTTTTTTTTTGTGATGGTTTATAGAGTATTAAATTGTTAAATAGCATGATCTTATTTTACTTGTATGTCTGTGTGCATATTCCTTTTTTTGCAATATGTATTTTTTTTGTGTACGTGTTTGTCATGTTTCTTTTCGTAAGTTGACTCTTTCCATATCCCTCTCGTGAGATTAGATGCAATAAATAAATAAATAAATAAATAAATTAATTAATTAATAAATCAATCAAACCACTTTGTGACACATTTTTTTGAACTGTCTGTTTAGTCCGACAATATACATTGCACATGGCTAGTAGGAGACGTAGTGAGATTTTCTGGAGCTTTTCGTGTAAATATGCCAAGAATATTTCTTTTATTTAAAGTTTTCAAAATTAATTATGATGTAAACTTGGTATTTCAAATATGAAGGCGGGAGATAGAACAACGGAGCGTATTCAAACACAGACGCATCGATACTTATGAATAGTACACAAATTAGGGAAAAAAGGCAAGCAATTGTGGACATTTAAACATGTCAAACTGTCACGCGCATTTATGTATGAAAGTTTCGCAATCTTTTCTCTGCTCTTTGAGACAGTTATGTCAGTAATTTGAATTAAACGTCGTGCGTCTGAAAGTAACGAGGGGTAAAAATTCTTGTCCGGAAAACATTTATACCTTTCTGTCAAAGTAATAATACTTTTGTACTTGTAAGTGGAATGGAATTTCCAAGAAATGGTGTTCAAATTTTTTTATACAGTAGATGTTCGATTATAACAACGAAGATAAAACACAACAAAAATAGGCCTACGTTTATTATGGACCTTTCCTTAATAACTATTTATAATTTCTTACAGATATGGATAGTTTGTGTTGCAGAACATTTTAATGCCAAGTTTGTTTTTCAAGAAAAGTTTATAGCGTAATTTGCACGTAATGATGGCAGCAGAAACAAAGTTTTGTGAGTCAATCGTGGTCATTAGTTTTTTAGCAGAGCTAGGCGTGAGTTTGCACAAATTGTTCACACGGCACTAGTTTAGTGGAAGTTCCTCATGAAAAACATTTCCTCTGGTTCACCAACTGTAATTACTAGATAATACACACATTTTGATTTTTTGAAAAAATGAAGTTATACTTCAAAAGTTAAAGTTTGGGCGAGACTAACAGACTTTCCGACCGTCTCAGTATGTAAAACGCGAATTTCAATATTATTTTCCTATCGTGCGGCTTCTTTTTAATCAATCGCACGAAAAACTTTTCATCGCCAATTTCATCGAAGGCCATCGAACAGAATCCGCATTACGGCAGCGCAGAACCACCTGCGCTTTCCGTCAGTGTTTTCGGCCGAGCCTGTCTCGTCGACAGTGGCACTACTAGCGACAGGCAATGGCAGCTCGCGCTTGTCACTTCTGTCTTATCACGTGGCACAGGCTGCCATTCCCCGCCTCCTCTCCTTTGGGCCCTTCCTACCCCTCACCCTTTCTCACGTGTCCCCAGCGACGCGGAACATAGTCAAGATGCTGGCGCGAAGCTCGCTATGAAAATAGGTCTCTTAAACGAGGGACGGGCTTTGCATATAGATTAGGTACACACGCTGTCTGTCTCCGCGGACACTGTGCGGTCTCCTAGCGAGCTAGGACGACACGGCGTTTGATTACACTGTGTACTTTATAGCGTAAAAATTTGGGTTTAATATATTGGAAAAGTTTAAAACTTTGTTTTCACGTTGTGGTAATGTCATTATAACAAAATTGCTCTGAAGATAACCTGCCTCTGCACCGTCTTTACCTGTGGACAGTTTTAAAAATGTCTGATAACAAAAAATTGTTTTATATTTGTACCAAAATTGTAATACTTGTATGCATTGTATGTGATGCCATTTGCCTCGAATAAAATGTTTGATATCAAATTTGTCAAAAATATAGGAAAATTGCATTATATAAAACACACACAAATTGAACAATGTTTGTTACAATTATAAAATAATTAACTTTTCTGTATCCAACACCATTTAACTTTGCCGGGGAAGCTAACTCACATATTCCATGAATTATTTTAAGTGTGCGTTTTATCAATATACCTGGGCAATACGAGAATAATTCCGAATTAAAGTTTAAGGGGAGAGGGGTTGTATCCCTGCGCTCTTAAATCTAGTAATTGTGTCGCCATTCCCCCCTGTTCCAGAAGTTTCACCAAAAATGTTGGCGCAAAGATAATATTTTTCCAAACTTTCTGAATTTGTCGCNCCCCCCCTGTTCCAGAAGTTTCACCAAAAATGTTGGCGCAAAGATAATATTTTTCCAAACTTTCTGAATTTGTCGCAACTTCACGGCCTTCATTGCTTTGCAAAGGCAACATCTGAGAAGGAAAAAGTGATTATTTTGTGCGAACAACTACAGAGCTCTTATAAGGCGTGGTTTCTCTCCTGTTATGTCTCTGGAACCATGCTAAACTGCGCCCTATGCACCGTCTGCCCACAAAACGCAAAACTGTAAGGTTTCGGAAGAAGAAAAAAACATACATTAAAAATGTCTGTGATAAATTCCCCGTAAATGCAAAATTGTGAGTGTATTTTGAACGTAGTAGTATATTCTAGCATAGGAATTCCGAAGACCTGATATTTACCCACCACTTCTCATCCATTTCTAACCCTTAACACCTTCTCATTCACCAGGAAAAGAGTCACGGTAAGAATTCGTATATTATCGTCCCTTACTCAAATACTCATAAGCATTCTTTTCCTTAGCTAGTCTGGAACTAACTCCTCCCCCCCCCCATCACCCAATTGTTGTTGCTTTTATTCTGTTCAAACGCCTCCATTTCTGTGGTGCGGAGTAGGAATTGCAGGAACATGCTAAAGAATAAAGTTGGCCGAAACTAAAATAAAAAAATTATTTCATGAACGACAGAAATAGTGTAAAATATGAAACAAAAGTAAAGGCGCCAAGAGACTGAAATACTGTGAATTCCTTAACAAGTTCACGCAAATAGTGGTGCTAAATTATTCCCTATCTTCTGTATATTACGAAGTGTGGTAAAGGAGCACAAAGGTGGTGCGGCATTCCAGAGTTGTTAACAAATTCTTTTACTAAGAGGTTTATTTTTGTATACACTCATATTATGGGAAGAACATTGAGGTAATACAGTTTTTACTTTACTTCACAAGTGTCAGTATTTTTTATTATCGTATAAACAGAAAAGTAATATTTACGTAACCTTACAGTTACTAAATTAGACCACAGTTAAGTTTCAGATTTTGGCACAATAATTTGAGAATATATTTTAGACATGGGAAACAAAACTTAAAAAAATTACTGCTGTAACAGACACTTAGTTCCACGCCTAACGCGCTAGTGGTCTTGTCTTGAAGTTTCAGGTACGGTGAAAACTTGGTGACTCCGCTCTAGTTTGTACACAAAATGTATGATACGGCTGTATACAACAGCGTCGAAACTTTGTATTGGTTGATCTGTCTAGTCAAGTTAAGTTAAGTTGCTGGTCGTAAATCCATTATGAATGTGCGATACTTAGCTGCCTGGAAATTCAGTTATGTTTGCACCTAATTACGCCAGCTGAGAATAGTTGACGAACGTGTGTATTACTCGATGGGTTCATTATCAACCTTTTANATTGCACCTAATTACGCCAGCTGAGAATAGTTGACGAACGTGTGTATTACTCGATGGGTTCATTATCAACCTTTTATAACATATTTAAATAGGAAGGAAAATATTTAAGTGCGCGATTTGAAACTGGATCTGAAAATGTAGTAGACTATTGCAGTGTCTGCGAGTATCTAACAGACGCCGGCGCCTTTCTCACTACAATCTGAAAAAACAGCTCGTGCGTGCGTCGCCTTAAGAAATGTGTACATAGGATGAACACTTGCCAAATTCCAAACTTGATGCTTCCAACCATCAAAACGTACATAAAAAAGAGCACATGAAAAAGATATACCCTTGATAATTTAAAACTGAAACACCCAAATGGTACGAAACACAAGATAATGATGTATGATTGTATGTATGCAATCAATAAAATGTGCTAACTACACAAACTACGCACGAAAACTACGCACGCAAACTACGCACGCACTACACCCAGCAAAATTAATTTTATTTAATAGAATACCGGCGTAGTTGCAAAGACAAAAATTTAATATTACTTGGAAAATAAAAATAAAGATCTGAGGTTGGAGAAAATGGACTGGAACTGAGTCAATTAATTTTATTTAAAAATCTTAATTTGTTTATCACCTCTCTTTTGTGAGACATAGTAAATTTCAAATTACGTGACAAAATTATTTATACTGGAGTCTCAGGCTTGAGTAAGGTTTATCAGAGTCTGATTAATATGCNTTCAAATTACGTGACAAAATTATTTATACTGGAGTCTCAGGCTTGAGTAAGGTTTATCAGAGTCTGATTAATATGCCGGAATTTATTACACCTCGGCTAGCGTGCATGATACAATTAAAAGTTCTCATACCTCTGGAAAGTTCTAGTGGGTGAAAACGGCAAAACATCAAAATAAAATCATTAGTAATAAGTTCCAAAAACTAATTAACTCTTGATAAGAACAAGAAAATTCTTTGATGGATGATACACGATAGTGACGTAAACCTTTGGTAATACTCCTCTTTCCGAAGTGGAATCGACAGCGTCGGTTGAATATAAATCTCCCAAAATCTAAACAATATGGCGTTTCAGGACTCTCGCTTGTCCACGCACATTTACAGAACTCTGAGGCTCCTCAACACCTCTCCTATGCTTACGCTGGGCAGTTACGGCAAAATTTAACAGGAAAATCGCCGGACAAAAATTACGATAGACTGTCTCCCATTATGTCGGGTTTGAGAGTGCCGGGGTTCACACAAAAAGCCAATGACCCAGAAAAGAATCTAAGATAACGTAATTTCNCATGTCGGGTTTGAGAGTGCCGGGGTTCACACAAAAAGCCAATGACCCAGAAAAGAATCTAAGATAACGTAATTTCCTGTTTTCACAAACTTAGGTCAAAAATAGTAAAAGTTCATTTCTCTGAAGTGCAAAAATAAACTTACATACGCCTTTAATAGACTGCTGCTAAGAAAAAATTAAATTACGTGTACTTCTACCACTGAATAAAACTGCACTGTCTATAATTTTATTTTCTTATGTATTTAAATATTACTAAATAAATCTAAGAGAGGTTGTCCTAAAAATAAAATTCTAACCAAAATTAAATGAAAAATAATCAAACAAAACAAATGTGATAAAATAAAATAATACAGACTCGGTTCAGATGTCAACAAACATATGGGAGAATGTCGTCACACCACAACCTGTTCCGTCTTTAAAAGTTCCAGCTGTCTGTATGGTCCGGCTATGGGTTCTCTTTTTGGTTTGTACTGATACAGGTGTTGGTAGTGAATTATTGCCCCGATCTCTGTGCCTGAAAATAATTATCTCTCGGCATTTCCTGCGTGCGCACAACGGCATACTCAAGACGCTTAACTGATTGGCGTCTTGCCTGTAAGACTTCGGGAAGGCGGGATATCAAAATTATATACCGTACAAAGGAAAAGTGATGAATTGATATATTAATTTTATTTAAATTCCGAACTCTAGGCTGTTCACGGTAAACTGAGCAATTGGGGAANAGTGATGAATTGATATATTAATTTTATTTAAATTCCGAACTCTAGGCTGTTCACGGTAAACTGAGCAATTGGGGAAACAATGCTCAAGATCTAATTGTATGAACATAGTGTGTTCTTCCGCCATATGTAAAATTATCATCAGCAGCCTGATCACTTTATCCATGCTTCGGTCTAGTAAAACTGAAATTATTAGAAAATTGAATATATTACAAATTATTCAATTCCTACACTTATACCAACTAGAAAAGAATATATTCCAAAAATCATTTCATTATCCACATTTTTTACCAGAGACTTTTAATTAAATGTCAAGACGAGGGAACTGCTTTCCTTCCGTCGTTACCAGCATTTGTGGGCGCTTGCTAGTCAGTCTGACTATTAAAACAAATACAAGTGGGTTGATTTTAAGTGCCCAATTATCCGCGGACAACCGAAAACAAGGATCTCCGTGTAATAAGCGAGGAATTAAGATGACCCATTTAAAGGAACGACGCAAGCATTTGCCGGAAATTCAGGGCGTTAATGTGGATGGGAAAAGGCTATAGGAAGGGCCTCTGGTTACTCGTAAAGAAAAATTGTTTGGTATTTGTTTTGCATTTTTCAGTTGGAGGAACTTGAATTAAACTGCAAATTATTGTAAGCGGCCTCTACACTTAAAACTGTACAAAGTGAAGTGCAACATTAAATGGAATTATTTTGTTGGCATGATCACAGCAGTTATTATTAGAGGTGCCATCAAATTAGGACCCCGGCGACGGCAGAGTGGTTTGCTAGTTGGCCTCATAACACGGCGACCCTCATTCGATTCCCGGCGGGGTAGTGTTTGCCGACCGCCTGTGGGTTTTCTCGTGGTTCTGAGTTTCCCATATTGTTGCAACCAATCACCTCGTCTTCGTTTCCATAGCGTTCGTTTTTCCGGTCGTTCTGAAGCGTCACTCAGATGAAGTTGGCTGCGCTGCCTGTCAGCGGAGGCCTCGGTGGTGTGATAGCAATGGCGTGTGGTGAAGTGTTGCAAGGTAAGCTGGTGCTTGATCACTGCTGTACATTCTCGTTGCACGCAGGAGCAGCCAGTAACCACCGTGCAGCCTAGGGAAACTGAATGATGCTACTTGTTATTGTTTGAAAGAATAGATCTTGGTGGTGTGCTTAACTTAACTACCGCAAAAACGATAATTTTCTTGTTACAGTGGCGAAGAAATCTTCGTGTAAACTGGACATTGTTCGTCCCCGGAACCCGAAGCTATGGGTAAATACGGAAACTTTCCTTATTTTATATTAAGGGAGATCAGTTCCATTTTCAGTCATTACGGATTACGTTTCGATATATATACTGTGAGTTTCCATAAATATACGGAACATTTTAATTCTGCACATGGCAGCTACCAAGCTTCAAAAGTTTTTTTTTTCTAAATAGAGCTTTGATATGGTATTTATGAATAAGTTGCACGAATTTTATGCCTGTAAACTGAAAAGCAGTTGACATCGGGAAATGTCATGAAGTGCCGTCGGGTGTTAATAGACGCATGTTGGTTACAGCGCCTTGCGCTATGCAACTTGCTGTGCTGCTGTGTACCGACAGCTGCGTTCTTCAGGCGTNGTTACAGCGCCTTGCGCTATGCAACTTGCTGTGCTGCTGTGTACCGACAGCTGCGTTCTTCAGGCGTGAACTGCGCTAGTCTTTGTTTATAGGGCATTCACGGTTACTTCACACTTCACTGAAGCCCTGCTAAAGTTTACTTCCCCGATATTCCTCCGCGTCATACAAACAAAGCTTAACCGAGTTTCTAAAATGATACCAAAGGGACAGCACATCGCATTCTTAAGCACTCAGTGTAATAAAATTTTGCATAAGAACTATTCCTTCATAGGCATTACCAACACACATAATTTAAATCATTTGTCATTCATATTATTACGCGCTCGCTGATTTGTCCCGCGCGAGCAAGTGAAAGTGAAGGACAGAGTAGTTGGATGATTTATCAACGCGCGCGAGCTCTCAGTTGCAACCGGAGACGGCGGATTTATTACAAAGCAATATCTACAAAGCGTACAAGCCATGCCTATCAGGGCGCGTGCCTCTTCCGATCTAGAGTATCGGGTGTCTGATTCATCTGAAGAATGCTCTGGATTACTGACCTAGCTTCTCAGCGAGATTGGGGGTGCCGCGAACCTTCCAGGTCAAGGTCAGCAGCTATAAAAGGCGTGTCGGTCCTCCGAGCCAGCATTTGTGAATGGATGAATTTCAGCGGTAGACTACCAGTGAGAAGAGAAGCGCGCGGTGAAAGAAGTGACCAGCGGGAGGGAAATCTGCGACTGCGAACATCAGAGCAGTGAAGAGTACGACTGCAGGCTGGACTATTGGGCTGGATGCGTGAGTGAAATACATTACAAATGGTGGCAACAGATATACTGAACGTGTGCTGATGATGAGTATGAGTTAATTGACAATAACCACAGACATATGAAGGACTTTAATTAGAGTTGAAATATACATTAAATATAGCGCTCACTGCGAAATAAAGAGTAGCAGTGGAGACAGATAATTCAATGTTGTAAATAACAGCCGTGTGAATAAAATAATAATATAATTATTACTTTTATTTTTATTAAGTCCTCAGTCCCTCACGAACAGCCCCGCAANAGTGATGAATTGATATATTAATTTTATTTAAATTCCGAACTCTAGGCTGTTCACGGTAAACTGAGCAATTGGGGAAGCAATGCTCAAGATCTAATTGTATGAACATAGTGTGTTCTTCCGCCATATGTAAAATTATCATCAGCAGCCTGATCACTTTATCCATGCTTCGGTCTAGTGAAACTGAAATTATTAGAAAATTGAATATATTACAAATTATTCAATTCCTACACTTATACCAACTAGAAAAGAATATATTCCAAAAATCATTTCATTATCCACATTTTTTACCAGAGACTTTTAATTAAATGTCAAGACGAGGGAACTGCTTTCCTTCCGTCGTTACCAGCATTTGTGGGCGCTTGCTAGTCAGTCTGACTATTAAAACAAATACAAGTGGGTTGATTTTAAGTGCCCAATTATCCGCGGACAACCAAAAACAAGGATCTCCGTGTAATAAGCGAGGAATTAAGATGACCCATTTAAAGGAACGACGCAAGCATTTGCCGGAAATTCAGGGCGTTAATGTGGATGGGTAAAGGCTATAGGAAGGGCCTCTGGTTACTCGTAAAGAAAAATTGTTTGGTATTTGTTTTGCATTTTTCAGTTGGANAAAAGGCTATAGGAAGGGCCTCTGGTTACTCGTAAAGAAAAATTGTTTGGTATTTGTTTTGCATTTTTCAGTTGGAGGAACTTGAATTAAACTGCAAATTATTGTAAGCGGCCTCTACACTTAAAACTGTACAAAGTGAAGTGCAACATTAAATGGAATTATTTTGTTGGCATGATCACAGCAGTTATTATTAGAGGTGCCATCAAACTAGGACCCCGGCGACGGCAGAGTGGTTTGCTAGTTGGCCTCATAACACGGCGACCCTCATTCGATTCCCGGCGGGGTAGTGTTTGCCGACCGCCTGTGGGTTTTCTCGTGGTTCTGAGTTTCCCATATTGTTGCAACCAATCACCTCGTCTTCGTTTCCATAGCGTTCGTTTTTCCGGTCGTTCTGAAGCGTCACTCAGATGAAGTTGGCTGCGCTGCCTGTCAGCGGAGGCCTCGGTGGTGTGATAGCAATGGCGTGTGGTGAAGTGTTGCAAGGTAAGCTGGTGCTTGATCACTGCTGTACATTCTCGTTGCACGCAGGAGCAGCCAGTAACCACCGTGCAGCCTAGGGAAACTGAATGATNTTGATCACTGCTGTACATTCTCGTTGCACGCAGGAGCAGCCAGTAACCACCGTGCAGCCTAGGGAAACTGAATGATTCTACTTGTTATTGTTTGAAAGAATAGATCTTGGTGGTTTGCTTAACTTAACTACCGCAAAAACGATAATTTTCTTGTTACAGTGGCGATGAAATCTTCGTGTAAACTGGACATTGTTCGTCCCCGGAACCCGAAGCTATGGGTAAATACGGAAACTTTCCTTATTTTATATTAAGGGAGATCAGTTCCATTTTCAGTCATTACGGATTACGTTTCGATATATATACTGTGAGTTTCTATAAATATACGGAACATTTTAATTCTGCACATGGCAGCTACCAAGCTTAAAAAAATGTTTGTTTTTTTTTCTAAATAGAGCTTTGATATGGTATTTATGACTAAGTTGCGCAAATGTTATGCCTGTAAACTGAAAAGCAGTTGACATCGGGAAATGTCATGAAGTGCCGTCGGGTGTTAATAGCAGCATGTTGGTTACAGCGCCTTGCGCTATGCAACTTGCTGTGCTGCTGTGTACCGACAGCTGCGTTCTTCAGGCGTGAACTGCGCCAGTCTTTGTTTATAGGGCATTCACGGTTACTTCACACTTCACCGAAGCCCTGCTAAAGTTTACTTCCACGATATTCCTCCGCCTCATACAAACAAAGCTTAACCAAGTCTATAAAATGACACCAAAGGGACAGCACATCGAATTCTTACGCACTCAGTGTAATACAATTTTGCATAAGAACTATTTCTTCATAGGCATTACCAACACACACAATTTAAATCATTTGTTATTCATATTATTACGCGCTCGCTGATTTGTCCCGCACGAGCAAGTGAAAGTGAAGGACAGAGCAGTTGGATGATTTATCAACGCGCTCGAGCTGTCAGTTGCAACCGGAGACGGCGGATTTATCACAAAGCAATATCTACAAAGCGTGCAAGCCATGCCTATCAGGGCGCGTGCCGCTTCCGATCCAGAGTATCGGGTGTCTGATTCATCTGAAGAATGCTCTGGATTACTGACCTAGCTTCTCTCGGAGAAAATGGGGGTGCCTAGAACCTTCCAGGTCAAGGCCAGCAGCTATAAAAGGCGTGTCGGTCCTCCGAGCCAGCAGTTGTTAATGGATGAATTTCAGCGGTAGAGGACCAGCGAGAAGAGAAGCGCGCAGCGAGAGAAGTGACCAGCGGGAGGAAAATCTGCGACTGCGAACATCATTGCAGTGAAGGGTAAGACTGCAGGCTGGACTATTGAACTGGATGCGTGAGTGAAATACATTACAAATGATGGCAACAGATAGACTGAACGTGTGTTGATGATGAGTATGAGTTAATTGACAATAACCACAGACATAATGAAGGACTTTAATTAGAGTCGAAATATACATTAAATATAGCGCTCACTGCGAAATAAAGAGTAACAGTGGAGACAGATAATTCAATGTTGTAAATAACAGCCGTGTGAATAAAATAATAATATAATTATTACTTTTATTTTTATTAAGTCCTCAGTCCCTCACGAACAGCCCCGCAAGCGTCCATGTAACAATATTATCAATGAAACATAATTTATAAATCAAATATAAGAAGCTAAATTTAGCAAATAATAAGGCACTTTTATTTTAACACAAGGATAAAACACTTGTAATACAAAGCATATTTAGGAAACAGCCAAGCACGTCATTCATTCGTGGTGTGATTTTTCAAAGACATGATTATAAAAGTGCAAAGTAACCGGGAATAGATAATAATATTTTGTACCATACGATGACATGTCCACGCGTGTTTACAGGGGTAATTTTGTCTTTCTACTGTTCAGATCCTGTAAAACATTTATTATACAGTAGGAAAGATATTGTCACAAATACATGATAATCATCCCTTTAAATACCTGCTTTTATAGAAAACAATCGCTTTCCCATAGTGAACAAATGTTCTCAAATGGCAACGGTTGTTATCTATGATAACTGATAAATAGGTGTTTAGTGTTTTCACCGGTATATTTTCATGCTCTGTAATTACATAACATGTTAAGGGTTATACATAAATGTAAAATTTAACGCCGGTGCATTTGGTCGTAGTCTCTTCAGAAGTAACGAACACATGTTTTGGTATGCTCTCTTACGGTATACTTCCTTTATATTTGAAACTTAAAATCCACGTTTGGCGCTAGCCATGTTGTTTTAAACTATGCATTTGACACCATCTTTCAGTGGTTTAGATTCTGCAAACATTAAATGCTGAAGCAATTAAAAAAGGATTCCAACTTTAATTATGAGTAAATCAGTAAAAAAAAATGTGCAAGTAAACCCCCAGTTAATATCATAGTTTCACCAAACTCTAAACTTTCCGAAAGCTGCTTCTAACTGAACAATATTTAATAATATGCAGTGACACTAATGTACAAAGGTATTGTAATTGTCAAGGTATATAAATGAAGACATTTTTGTCCCCTTAGTTTCTTCATTCGTGTTTTTGTCGGACACAAAAAAACCAGTAAAAGCTGTGATTTTTTAAAAATTTAATTGTGAAAGAAAAAAGTAAGTTAAATTACTTAAAACGGCATTGTTTACACTATGCCAAAGTTAAGTCTTCGTATGGCACGAACGTGGATTTACTATTTTTCTTTCATTTTTTTCTGGCGTCTTTGAAGTGGGTCTAGTTAGAGTCGCTGTGCGCGTTGGAAACTTAAAGTTCGTCATTAATATTTGTTTTTTGTTATTTTGTGGATACAGTTGAATCCCGCAAGTTTTTATAAGAGAATAATAAGTACCATGGGCAAGTAGACAGCTTGCGCGAATGTAATTATGTGATTGCACGGAGTATTTTTACATCATGTTGTAGAAACACATTGTCGGAAGCTAACGCTGAACGGGTTTATCTGTGAAAATTACTGCAGAGCGCTATTAACCAGTTTACCTGTGAAAATAAGAGCGTGCTCTCAAAAGTTATTAGAATAATTGAATGGAATGTTGACATAGAACTCGGAGATTGATTACAAATAACTACTATACATGTCAATTAACTCGCATATTTATGCAAGATTGAATGTTTTTGTAAAGTTACTAAACGTGCTGTAAACTATAGACAGCACAATCTCTTTTGGTGTTTATTTTAAAAGCACTGTGCGCCATTGTCTCTTGAGGTGGAAACCGGTACTAGGAAACTAGATTCAAGTTAACTTGTAAAATGCAAAACGTTGAGATTGTTCCGTAAAGTAAAAAAACTAAAGATTACAGTCATAAATTGCATTATATTTTGGAAATCAGCCCTAAGAGTTAATCAAATTTAATAATTGTATTTGTATTCTTCTCTAAGTGTTTAGTGTCTTGTGAAAATTAATTTATCTGAACCATTTTCTAGCCCAGTCATACCGTCACTGTAAAAAATGTTTCTGGTAAACAACCTAAACTATAATGGAAGATTCTAACCTACACATAGTATGGGAATAGTACCACACATAAGGCTGCAAATATAGGAATGTTTAACGTCGCTACTATATACAAAGTTGGAAGATTCCCTACGCATTTGACAGTTCTACCATACCATGCATGTATGGGAAATAATTTACCATGCGCGCTTTCTCACTATTTGTAGGCGCTTGTATAGTAAATTTGCGAATTTCTTACTGATACTATGTTTATTTGGAAGTTTATAATGCAGTAGTAATAAAATTGATATTTCTGTTTAGAATAACAAATGTGTTAATGGTTAAATAATTAGAAAGGTTAATGTTAATGTAACTTCACTGTGAATCACCTTTTGCNGGGGGGGTGGACAGAGCTTCCCTAATGCAGTCGGCCAGCTAGAACTCGGTGAACTCGTGCCAGACGCACTACAGTATTACCGAATGTGATAAGTTTTTATAAATGTATTAAGCGTGGGTGTTGTGAATCTACTTACATGGCCCATTTATGGCTTAGTCTGATACCAAGTCGACAAAAGGTTGGCCAACAGCTGGCATGCATCAGTCACCATTGCTGGTTCTGGAGTGGTGCCACCCCACTAGTCACTCTCTGCCAATAACTGGCCCAGGTGGGTGAACGCAAATGGCACATGCATGGCCCATGTGCTTACAACAGCAATGTTCCCTACGATGTACCACTTTACAGCCACCAGATGACCAGCTGATGGCTACCTATGCCTTCACAAGTAATACTGTATATATATATATATATATATATATATATATTAGATTATGTGCAGCCATTGCTGGAATTAAGCTGGCGAGCAATTTATGTACCATTAGTAGCTTAGCTCACATACTCTCAACAATCATTTTCATTTTCATCAATATTCAATGGGTGAGCCATAAATGGCTTGCTAAATGTCCTGGTGCCAGCAGTTAACCTTAGCAGGGTCAATTGTGTAGACCCATAAGTTTCCTGGGCCAGCAGTAATCCAGCAATTNGGTGCCAGCAGTTAACCTTAGCAGGGTCAATTGTGTAGACCCATAAGTTTCCTGGGCCAGCAGTAATCCAGCAATTTCATTAGTAAAACCACAGACGGCCGACTGTCTTACGTGGATTACCACTTAAAAAACCAACTTGGTGAAATGACCTGNGCATTAGTAAAACCACAGACGGCCGACTGTCTTACGTGGATTACCACTTAAAAAACCAACTTGGTGAAATGACCTGATGGTATAAAATAAAACTGGCGTCACTCTCAAAATGTACCCCTCCCGAGTCTTCTTAAGAAGACATTCGTCCTTCAATCACTGCTTTGTAGCCGCGGCGTAAAGTTGAAATTCCCAAGTCACGTGACTACGTTACACATATGAAGCACTATTGGGGTATCTTAAGAGTATGAAGGTTAGTTTACACAGCTAACAGCAAAATGAACTTGCAACGCTACCGTATACGGTTAAAATAGTAATAAAAATTCATACCGTAGAGTAACTGTATGAATGAGTAAGTGATAAGGAAGGAAAGATCGCGGCTTTTAAATACATATTATGAAAATTCCATAAAGTCACGGAAATACTCCTGGAAACTTTTTTTTTTTTGTAATCCTTGATAAAATTCCAGATTAGTAGTTTTTTTCCCCCATAAACAAGTTAGACATTTCAGATAATTTTATAGTTAGCTTTTTTTTGCTGTTATATTTTCTGTGTAATTGTGTTCAATAATGAAATTAATATGCACTACGTATATAAAGATCATCTTTTCCCTCAGTCTGAATATCATCAGCTGGAAATGTACTATCCGAAAGCATTGCCCACTTATGTCAGATTTATGTATGAAACGTCGTGAAGGTGTCTTATTCACAAGCAATTGATGCTCATATTTTTAGTTTCCCCGTAATGTCGAAGTGTCGCTGCGTTTTAGATGGTTTGTGAAAACTCTACCCCTACTAGACTAACTCCAGCATTATTGACGGAAACTGTAGCTTTATAATACAGTGGTACATGGTCATTTAAAGGTATAGAATATATTCACTTATGCTTTGTACCAACGAAATTAAAAATATGGAAACAAACGTTTATTGATTTGGCTAATTAATTTCTTGCAGTGTTAAGGCTGTAGATGCAGGTAATTTATTTATTGCAGTTATTTTTTGGTTATTTTTAGTGGAAACATTTATATGAAAAGTTTTTTGGGTTTCTCATTTTGATGTTAAGCCAATAAAATNTTTTGGTTATTTTTAGTGGAAACATTTATATGAAAAGTTTTTTGGGTTTCTCATTTTGATGTTAAGCCAATAAAATGGTACTAGCAACATATAAATAGGCTGTTCGCGGTAAAAGTGAGCACTTTTGAGGCCCTAGCTTCTTTTTCTTTCAGCCATTTTTTATCCTTTAACCAATTTTTTTAATAAGTGTTGCCATTTGAGTATTAAACACAGTGTGTTTATTCCTCCGCACTTGTAAGTTTAACGTCGAAGGCTAAAATAAAATATATTTGAGTGTTATTGCAAATGAGAATGCACTTTACCGTGAATAG
The DNA here is from genome assembly GCA_002778355.1 of Clitarchus hookeri. Taxonomy (NCBI): domain Eukaryota; kingdom Metazoa; phylum Arthropoda; class Insecta; order Phasmatodea; family Phasmatidae; genus Clitarchus; species Clitarchus hookeri. Next base: position 118,553 of record NQII01001518.1, on the reverse strand, counting down.
CCTATAATTTTGATATTTTGCAACTTTAATTCAAATTGTTAAATTCAGTAAATGCTTTACCGTGTGGGACGGTCTGTAGACAAGCGCTATGTGTGGAGAAAATAGCGTAGTACGCCAGACCAGTTTGCTTAGAGCCTTGGGGAAGGGAGAGGGTAGCTGCAGACGTCTGCACGACAGACAGGGTAATGAGTGGAGCGAGGAGAGTGAACTAGGCAGGATGCGATCGGATCCGCGCTAACGAGCGAGAGCAAACGAGGGCGCTTTGAGCGGCGAACTGGCCCGAGAGAGGACACTCACAACTGCCGTCGTTCGCAGTCTGGCCTCCGCGAGACCAAAGGAAGTGAGGCTAGCCCAAGTAGGAAAGGCAGAGTGCAGTCGCCGTACGCAGGAAGGAAGAGCAGGTTAATAAAGGAAGAAATTGGCCAGGAAAACGGAAATTCTTTAATTGTACTCTAAACGAAGCAAAAAAAAAAAAAAAAAAAAAAAACCTACAGCTGTCTTGAGTAGCGTGCCTAGACACTCCTAGAGGAGGTTCCCAGCAACTTGCAACACCGGACAATCTTTAAATTAAAGTGAGGGAGGGAATTTAAATAAAAAATGGAAGACTTTAGAATGCTCCTAATGTTTTACTGTCGATTGCAATGCTTCACATCAGAGCAGAACTCGCTTAAAAGTATTACAGACACTATAAAAGTTTTCAGAAAAGTATGTTTTATGTTGCATATGAAAGAAGAATTAGTAGGCCTACATGTTATGATAGTGAAATTTTTCTGGAATGTAATTGCAGTCTCTTATTTATAATCAAAATCTCAGCGTATTTATATTCTGGGTGCTTCAGAAAGAACTTTACATAAATACCTCAAGCAAGACCATTGCAATAAAAAATTAATATGCAATAAAAAATTAGTATGCAATAAAAAATTGGTATGCAGTAAAATGTTGGTAATGTTTACAAATATTTTTGATAATTAATTTAATGCACATTTCAGCCACGAAATTAAAAAATTTTATAACTGAAATAAATTTACATGATCAATCTTTAGAGATAAATTCTAACATTAGTCACATTATTTTCATTCAAGTGTTTATTATTTTTGCAAAGTGTGTTTTCTGAAAAGGTTATTTTAATAAAAATGCAAGCATATTTTCCGCTCTAAACACTTATTAATGTTTTAAAAACACTTTCATCAGTAAATTTTACCAAAAAATATTAGATCAAAGTATATGCGTTCTTCGTACTTGTGCAACATAAATGGTATCTCTCTTACAATTTTGGTAGCGTTTGTACTACTTTTAATTAACTCTGCATGTTGTAAAATTGGGTGCAAATCTCCATTGGAAGCCACTATTTTACCTTAATACAAAGCCAGGACTAAAGGAACCCACTCTGTGTTAGTTGTGCTGCCTGGATAGATTAGTCTCCCAAGTCGGTTAGCATTTTCCGCCTTGCAGGCACACGCATCGCAGTGATACTT
>NQII01001518.1:85720-117042 GCA_002778355.1 Clitarchus hookeri | reverse complement strand
GAGGACTCTAATAGTTGGGGCATAAAAGTGGAGAAAAGGGTAGGCGCGGATTACCCAGGATTCATATCGTACACTTTCTTTCGTAGGTATTCTTACATGCATGGCTACGTAAGCTTATACCGCGATATAGTTAGAGAAAATTTTGAAGGATTTCTAGCCATGATTTTTAGACTTACCAGGACATTTTGAAGGGTAATTTAAGAGGTTTTCCTCGGCACCAGCTGATATTTCGTAGTTCAGGCGAGCAAGAGTTAAGTTCTTCCAAAGCATTGACGAATACGTTGGATCGTTTTGAGTCTCATTTCCACGTTATTTCGTGGCAAGTTGATGGAATATTAATGGTTCTCCATATACACCTACGTTATTTAGTTATTTATTTTTGAGAAAGATAGTCAACTGTTACGTTTAGTGTTGGGAGAGCTCCAGACTGCAGAAGGCCAGTCCCCGATGAACACACGCCGTACTCGACATTGGAGTCAGATTTGCAAAACTCAAGGTATAATCACCGTCTATACTGGTCACACGTCAACATTTTAAAGTACTGGAACTTTAGTTGGACGAATGCGATAAGAAAGCCGGCAGGTGTCTGAAGAGGTACTGGAAAACTCTGGACCAAAACAGAGTTTACAGAAAATGTAACTGTTGGAACAAAGTTCATTACTGGACGAGAACATATGACGAATGGGGCGCGGCTCGGGTCCTTCGCTTGCCAATAAAATAATAAATACAATTTAAGGCTCTTTGTACCTCCCTTGGTGTCAACCATTCCGTAGGTGGCCATCCTCAGCTCTTAAAATTTCACATTTACCGCCTTTCGGCTGCGATGCATACACTATCATAGCAAATTTTGTAACCGAATGCGACCACGAGTCCCACACGCTTAACTTTGGCCATCGAACATACGGAGACTCGAGAGTATAATACTGAATACACTGTTCAAACGGTTCTTGTCGCGACGCTTGCAGGATTGTCTGCCGAGGCTGTGGTAAACTGTCGCGAGCCACTGGAAGTTGTGTGAATAAGTAACTAATTAAGACTACAGCAGTTGTTCAAAGACACGCTACAAAACATTCAGGTTATTTCAAACACGCTACGCACAAAACCATAGGTAATATTTTATATTTAAAGTATTTCCTGTTGGTAAGGATTTGTAGACACTGTGTATAAACATTTCTGGGCGTGATGACAGTCCTGATTTTGTGTGAACTTCTGGTGTACTGGATTGATGTAATTTATAACTCGAACGAAAGAGCAACTAAGCCATAATTATATTATGAAGCCTATGAACTTTTTTAAGAGCCTCTGATAAAGTTTTCCGCACTATTTTAGCACACTTGTACATAGTAAGTGCTATAAGGATTCTGGATCAAACATTTTCCAATAACATTTATTTTATGCTTTAATAATATTTTTTCAGTATATCACTCGCTCATCGCACGTTTCACTCGGAATTCGCGTAGTGGTTACTGTAGGAGGTTGTCGTAAATGAATGATCTGACCAGAGGGCTGCTGCATCTCCGGCCGTTCACGTCCTGGGCGGTGCATGAACGTCAGTGGTGCGCGACGTGGTCCTTACGGCGTCGCGGTAATGCGTTCCGAAACTGCGCGCATTGGTGCGTGTAACGCGCGCGGTCGATGCTGTGGGAAAGCATTCACGGCGCCACGGTGGGCTTCCGTCCTGAGCGCCAGGGAGGGACCGCGTAAAGGCGAAAACGTAAACTTTGCAAAGTTACCCAACGTAAAATAAAATAAACAAACTTAGTTACTATGAGAAAAAAAAAACAGCACTGAAGAATGTTACAGGCTGTTCACGGTATATTGAGCACTTTTGAAAGCCCTCTCACTTGGAATAATAGTCGATAAATACATTTTATTGTAGCCTTTGACGTTAACTTCCAAGTACGGTGTAATATACACGGTGTTTATTACTTACATGGCAATATTTATTTAAAAAGGGTTTTAAAAGATCAAAAATAGCTGAAAGGAAAAATAAACTAGGGCCTGAAAAGTGCTTACTTTACCGTCAACAGCCTATTTCATAAGTCACTGTTGGAATGATTTCTTCCGCGGACAAATTGCGGTTTCCCTCCGTTGCTAAAAATGAAAGGATACAGGATGTGGAGGAATTGACTGCTCAATAACTGAGTGGTAAAGACTATAAGGATCTGTCGGGCAACGACATGGTTATGTTAACCATGGCATTTAAGTCGACTTGACATCGTGAGTTTGCACTGGTTTGCCACTGCATTTCGCAGTATGAAGAGGAGCCACATCGAGACTTTTCCAGGAATCGAACACGGATGGTCAGTGTTTTGCTGAGTCTTTAATTGCTTGTAACTTTCTGAACATGAGTTTTGCTAGAGCATAATCCTGTACCGTGCTATAAACGTGTTTACCTTGTCTTTATATATTACGCTCTTTTTATGACGAGTGAGAGAATAGTGCCACACGAGTGTTTCGGAGGTGTATTATCTCTCTCTGTCAGTCTGTCTTGATTACATAGTGTAAGGTGTGCATATGTTAAATGTCAATGTGAAAGTGCCGTGTAGTAATGATTTGTACAAACTTGTTAAATTGTTAGCTTCACGTAGGTTAGTTACCTCTCCACGTGTAATGACGTATAGTGATCCCAGATGTTTTTTTATTAAAAATATGTTGTGTCTACTACTTCTCGTTCCCAAATGCAAAATGTATATTTTTATTTATAGAAATAGTTCTTTTTTAACTCAACATGGGTGTGTTTACTTTTAAAATTCATATTTGTAAACATAAATGGAAAAAAAATTATTTTAACACTAAAAACTGTCTCTATTAAACTCAATTTACACGTACGCAAATACCGCAGAGCGGACAGCTCGCCAACCAATCAAAACGCACTATAGATTCCCGCCTTAACTTAACCGAAATACCAGAACGCTGAAAATAGAATGCGCTTATTGTCTCCAATTGTCCATAGTACAGCATGCATTTTGCCAATTTTTCACATGAACGATTATATGCCATAAGATTGCATTTAAAACCATATTCACCATAAAAATGTTGATATATGTACTATTGACTATAGTACAGTATATATTTTTCTGGAATTTTAAATAAATATTCTGAAACCATCGATGGGTTTTACTTCAAATGTTTACGTAGTTTAATTAATTACAGAATGTTGGCTTATTATCAAACATTTTATTTCGGCGGTGGGCATTAAATCACTGCCCCCACATTGTGCGTTCCAAGCAAATACCGAAACGGTAACGCAGGAAATGTGACAAGTGAACAGCGTTATATGAATATTCTGCCCGCTCTGCACTTTCGGCGTGATTCGCCGAGCGAATGTGTGCTACAGAGCGCCGTCCACCCGCGCAGTAACAAGTGTGTGTTCCAAAATTGAACGGCTTTCTGCCAGTACAGCTGTCAGAATCATGTCCCGACGCGACGTGCTGTTAGAAGTGTTACATAAATGCTCAGTTTTGTTTTTAAATTTTAGCGCTAGTCCTTTGGAGTGTCAATACTACTACAATATATGTATTAAAGTTATGAAAAAAATTTTATTTCTTCCATAAAAATACAGCATTGGTGTAAAAATGAGTGTAGTTATTAACAAAAGTCCACTTTTTCCACTTGATTCTGACATTTCTGATGGTATTTGGCGAGTGAATGTTGGGAAAAAGCGCATTCTACTTCATCTCTAGTTAATAGCGTATTGGCGTACGTGTGAATCGAGCATAATTCAGTAAGCTTGCAAGCCCGAGAAAAATAAGTTCATTCGTGTTCCTTCAGAGATTGTTAAAGCGGTTAGGGTCTTTGGTTTTAACTGGAAAAAAACACCATTACCTATCCTTGTCTGTTTCAAACCATGGAAACCCTATTATTGTAATACCTGCTACATTATGTTCCGTAAGAACAGTTATTAATCTTATGCCAGAGGTTAAAATGGTCCTGTTAAGTGATGATGCTAAAATGAAAAAGAAAGATAATCCTTTTATGAATACATCAAGGTCTGTTATTTATTAAGATAGGTAAATTTCCGATGACATAGCTGTCAGTGTTTAGACACACATAATCCCCGAAGTTGCATGAAGGAATGATCGATTTTAAGGTAATATATTTTTCCTCGAGTGTGCGAGCGTATCGAGTGTAGTAGCCTCCCCCGCACAGGAGAGGGCGATAGCTGTAGATGAGTGTGTGCGATGACTGTCTTGCTGAGGCAATGCTTGCCATTAGCTGTAGACAAGTGTGTGTGATGACTGTCTTGCTGAGGCCATGCTTGTCTGCCCGCAGGCCTCCCGATGTGCATGCCAAAGCAGGTGTGCTCCGCCTTTCACGTCCTCTGGAGTCTGGTGTACGTCGGCGTCGGCTCCGTCCAACTCGTCGCCGGCATCTTCTTCTTCATCTCGCTGCCCGTCTTCCGCATCGGCTCGAACATCTGGACCGGAGCATGGGTGAGTACTGTCCCTTCACCCCACCTTGGGTCCCTTCACCCCGCCAAGCAACGTGCTGGACTCGCATTAAGGCTGCTAGTCACAAAAAAATCATTTTATAATTACACGAAATACTATTCAACTTGTAGACCTTATCTGTAGGCACTATTTCGTAACATAAAAATATTTTAGACTGCAAATTGTTTTGCATCACGACACGTCAAAATTACGATTTTAGTGTTTCGGAACGTAAAAATAATATAAACTAATTTACCGAAATGACATTTTTCTCTTTGAAATATACTTCAAGATATATTTACAATTCTGCTATAAAGGCGCAGTTATTAAAAATTGCAAAATAAAATTAATTTTTTCTAATTTTTCTATTTATACCAGTCTGTGATCTATAAATAAGTTTTGCTAATCATTCATTAAAATGAATTAAAGCATGACCTTTAAGTCACGTTTTATAAATTTTCAGTACAGGTTTTCTTTAACTTTCTTTGTACCTTCCAAAAACACTAAAATTTTGACTCTCTCATGCCGTGTGCAAAAACCATATGCGATCAAAAAATTTGCGTGAGGAAAGAGTACTTAAAAATAACTTCTACAAGTTGGACGGTATTTCGTACAAATATTAAATTCATATTTTGGCGAACAGCACACTTAAAGCGCTCGCCTACCTAAAGCTCGTTTGAGGCCTAGAAGCGCAGGAGCTATAAGGGCTAGACTGACACGCGCATTAAGTGCTTCTTCGTCACTAAGCGTAAGAAAATACCCTGTCATTTTCTTGGTGGAACGTCTGTATCATGGTTCAATGCATAGCCCTAGAGGTTTTTTTTTTTTGTGTATATCTGAAGCGTATATTTTGAGATAAGACTTTTTGAAAAGACAGTCTTTGGCTAGGTTGGGAGTACTCTGAAATGGTGTTTCTAATGTGCGTAAAGTCTTGAAAGCATTCAGTCCTCGTCGGAAGCGTGTGTTCTTGTAGATCAGATCATTGCACGCACATGCTATAGTTTCGTGGGAAAGTGTGTGTTTCAAATACACTGCAGCGCAGTTCAGGCGCCAGGCAGGAAGGTCCCTGAAGGAATCAGTCTACCTTAGCGCGTGAACTGGCTCCACGGTGTGTTTGTAATACACGTATTTCAAGTGTGCACAATCTGTTTGAACACAAAAAGAAATAACACTTGATACTATGGCGTAATTCAACTTTCACGAGATCACGCTTATTGCAAACATTTTGCAGCTCTTCAACATGGCCAAAAACATTATTTTTAGACCATCATAGCTTAAGACATTATGGGCGAATTCCTGCGATGCTGTTATATAATCCTGCATTTAATCTTGCTGCGGATTTTTTTACCGATAAAATTATAGGTTCTCAGCTTAAAGTCCCATAGGTACACCGTACAGGCATCGCGACGAGAACACTGCACGCCAGTTCAGAGCCCTGCGCTTAGAAGTTATCCACACTTGATGCACGTGGCAGTGTCGCCCTTATCGCTCCCGCGCTTCTCGGTCTCAAACTTGGAAAGCACACTGGCCCTTTAAGAAGCAACCTGGTTCGATTTGCGGTTCGGACATCATGATTTCGGCTCTCTGTAGTTTCCGAAGTCCCCCCTCCCCCCCCCTCTACGGTGATTGCCGGGATGATTCCTAAACAACTTTCATGATAAAATAGTTTCCTACATAATATAGCCTTTCTCGTTGTTATATGATAAAATAGTCTGAAAAAAATTATTTGTAATTACGAATTTTTAGGAATCCTAAATATGTGTTTTTAGAACAAATCTTGAAATTGAACAAAATTAGTACATTAGAATACAGCTCATAAAGGTTAAGGTTATTGGAATGTAATGAAATGTATTTACTGGAAATTTGTTTTGTAGTTCACCTGTATTTCAATTTTAACTTTTGAAATAAAATTTTAGTACAAAATAGCCGGAAGTTAAACCTTTACCGCAGGTGAACCACTTGTTGGATTTAAGAGTTGCAAAAATGCCGCTCCTGTGACTTTTATAAACACTATCAAAAACAAAACATTGTGTTCAAGCTAATATTGACTCATATAATTCCAAATAGTAAAGTTAAAATTCTCATTTACGCAAAAACAAACCAGATGAATTTCATTCTTCAAACAGTTCGGTATTTTAGTGATATCCTCGATAGCGTGTCACGAAACAATTTAATGCACTAAAAACATTACAATTTTGGCCCTTGACATCATCAATAAATGCCATTGTCGATTATTTCCCCTCACTCAATTGTTACAGAAATTGCTTCAGTCTCTGAAAATTTCCGTGTAGCCTAACCGTTGAGACATGGATAAAATCCCTTCATTCTGCACCTTGGGACAATTACCTTGCCGAAAAAAAGGTTTCGATTGGATACTTTTCTGTAAATTCAGCAATTAAAAAAATCCCTGCCTCTAGCCACATATTGTGTTTTAACGTGAATACCGCCTAATCCACCTACAGCAATGCTTATATGCTTATAGTGAATTTTGGAGTAGTTTTTTATCGTCCCATATGTTCGAAAAGTGAATGTTCAAAATTTGTGGGTCATGAAATTTCTCTCAGTATTACACGCGTTTGTGTAAAAATTTCCTAAAGTTATTAGCGGCAACACAATATAATTTTACTCGCACAGTCCTAGTGTTGATTTTTTTTCCCGTAAGAATAAACACAATAGGCATAAAGACGAAACTGTGCNATTTTGGAGTAGTTTTTTATCGTCCCATATGTTCGAAAAGTGAATGTTCAAAATTTGTGGGTCATGAAATTTCTCTCTCAGTATTACACGCGTTTGTGTAAAAATTTCCTAAAGTTATTAGCGGCAACACAATATAATTTTACTCGCACAGTCCTAGTGTTGATTTTTTTTCCCGTAAGAATAAACACAATGGGCATAAAGACGAAACTGTGTAGAGCTACTAAGTGTTCAATTAACAGCGAGCCGAATTGTGGCCAACAGCACCATTAGGATTTAACGAACGCAGATCCGGTAATCAGAGTATCTGGGGGTCTACTCCAATCACGTCCCGTATCAATATTTAGGCTTGCTGGGAATGTTCGCGTGAGTTAAAAGGCAAACTTTGTGAGCTTGAGAGCGGATTCCCATTACGTAATTGGTAGTACGCGAGGGGACATGGATTCGAATCTCGAGTAAATCAGGGCCATGTGAGGGAGGAGGGGAAGAGCGCTGGCACTTGAACTGCGTTGCAGTGTGTATGAAATGTAGTTTTATTTTTAAAGAAACTACTTGCAACAAATGTGCTGATCTGCGAAAAACACTTCAAGCGAGGCCTGTAGCGTGCTTTCAAGACGTCACGCGTGTTATAAATACAATTTGAGAGCACTCTGACATAACTAAAAAAAAAAAAAAAACTTTTATAACGCAGTATCTCGGGAGATACAGGTCAGAAATGTACGAAGATAATCCAGAGCCCTGTATTGAACCTTGCTACTATCACTAAATAAAAAAAAAATGTTAGTGTCACCACTTAGTCAAACACGTACACGCAACATGACGAGAACACTGCACGCCAGTTCAGAGCCTTACCCGTAGCGGCGTCGCGATTGGGAACTTGATGCGCGTAAAAGGTTGGCAGGCACCTTAGTGATGTTGACAGTGGGATAACTCGTGGAAGCCCAGGCAACAGCGCTTTGATAAAAACCGCGGCAAGCCCAAGTAGACAATGCAGGGTGATTCTGCAGTGGTTTGTCAATGCCTTTCGCAGTATGAAGAGCCACGCCCGCTAAGCCAGTTGGAAGGTCGGTGCCAGGAATCCAGCTCAGAACCCTCTGGGGACGTGTATGAACGCTACCCACTAAAATACTAGAGCACAAATGCCGTCTCCTTCGCACAGATGGTGTCAACTTTTAAACACGTTTAAAACGTAATACAAACCATAATGTTTACATTCAGTCGTAAAAAAAACTCTTATTTTTGTGTTCTTTATTTACTTAACTTAAGTTAACAATTACAAAATATTACCAAATACCGGCACTTCATATACTACTAGCCGTCATAAAATGTTAATTTTAGTATTTGTTAGTGTATGTAATGTGCTAAATAGTTATAAAAACATGGATGAAAATTCTAACCCACGCATAGATCAATTAAAAATATTTTACTTCCTTCAAAGGAAAAATAAATATAATTTATGAGTTATATTGGTGCCAAAGTAAATAGAGGCTCATGTTCAAAAGAAAAATCTTTATTGCTTTGAAAGGGCTTTTCTTTTGAAGATTAACAAAACCTAGTTGTTGAGGTATGCAACACGCAAAACACTGACGTAATACAGTCTTGCATAACCCGGTCGTGTAGGGGCAATAGTATCTAACCTATTACTGGACAAATATTATTTTTTTTAATAAGGCGATAGTAACGCATTTGGAATTTTATCAGTTTTTAACGGCGTGAACAAAATAATTAATTTTTCCTTTTAAATAAAATCTCCCTCCTTTTTTTTAGTCGAAATGTTTCTGTTAATCTGTGACGATAAAAATATGTCTACGTGTTTTAAAAAAAAAAGTGATTTCTATTTTTAGAGTTAAAAATTATTTTATGCAAGTGTTTTGTATTTGTATCGAGATTTAAATGCTTTGGAATTTTTCGGGGCTCCGCGCTGTTTAACATGAATTGATCCGATGGTTACACAGACTTGATATGGCCGTGCTTTCAAGCGGTTAATCTTTCTCTTTGTAAATTTCAAGATATTTTACACTTTTGAAATATATAAGATGGAAGTACTTCAAACTAAAAACAACTAACGATTTTTAAAATTGGCACATGAACTGCATGGACCCATAACCAGACATTGTGCTTAAAAAGCGTTCGAAACTTTTTAGTTTCCACCATTTTTTCTTTTCCGCAATCGCAGAAATAAGTTTTCTTTTAAATCGTACTTTAATTTAGTGAATTTATGACTATTTTAACTTCGGATAGTGGCGAGAAACTTAAAGATTTTCATAAGTTTTAGATATGTTTATTCGTGCAAGACTGATTAAAAATATTTTAAGCTAAAAAACGTCAGTATGTAAACCATTTTGAGATGTTCGGTACAATATGAAAAGTTAAAATTATCATCTAAAATATTCGGAAGTTATTTCCCACATTTTGAACTAAAGCCGCAGCTTCAAAAATACATACTACCCTCAGATTGTGTGTAAGCATTTTGATCATTTCCGCACACAGCAGGGACATAGGGCTGTGGTACGACAGGCACATACCCAAATAAGTCATCCAGAGGGTTCCGGATCCCTCTTAAAGATAAAAACGCTCTTGAGTAAAATGGAAGGAAAAGTAAGTTATTAGATATAAAAGTTGTGAGTTATACATTTCTGAGAGAACAACTGTTGTATTCCTCGTGAAGTGGTAGTTGAGTTGTCGTCTTTACGGCACATCTCCAGGCAAATTTCTCTTACTTCTAGTCCCCCTGTTCCACCCGGGCTATGCCCATGCTGATCCTCCACAAACAATATTCCGCCTGAGGGCGGTAACTTTTTCTAAGATGTTTCCAAAATAACGGCTGGTTTGGTGAGCGCAGCGAGCGCCCGCGGACGTACTTGTCAGCTAAAATGATCTGGAATGTTTAGGTTAGGTTAAATAGAAAAAATAATACTTCGCCTACTTACGTTAGTTTAGGGCATGGACTAAAATATGTGGTAGATAGCGCTTCATCTCCTGCTCATTTACCCGACACTGGCTGTCGAGTTGCCAACGGAAACGTTAAGATTGTGTTCAAAACTGAAGAGATTTTTTATACATTTGGGTTGTTTAACACGTGTGTTTTATAAAAATAAATTTATCTTGTTTTGAATACATTACTTTTGTTGCATCTTTGTTAGAGGACGTGCAAGTACTTCAAAACACGTCTGTGTCTAAACAATGAGCTAGCTTTCCTTAAAGCCACGCGGTTTTGATACAGTTCTGAAGTAAAAAAAAGCTGTTTAATGTTGGGACTGAAAGTTGGTTACTGCGCAGGTGGCATGCGCATTCTAACACCACATTTCCGTTATCGTTAGATGAACCTCTTAGTTTGGTACACCGTTTTGGAATGTTACGGGAGTAAACATCTGGATCTATAGTATTCTTGGATTATTGGCATTGTTGTTTCTTGCGTACTTTGAAACTCTGAAAGTCTTAAAGTTCATATTACAGGCGCAAACAAGATAGTTACATTCCGTTTCTCAAACTGCACACGCTGATGCGCAGTAATGTCGCCTGTTGTCGGTTGCCCGGAACTTGTGCCACCGTTGCGCTTTCATTAGGAGATTTATAAAACTAAAAGCTTGAGAATTGAAACTGGAACACGAGCTTAGAACTTTTCCAGCTCTCTGCATCAAGTTTGAGCAATTTGCTACTGAACGTTAGTTTTACAGTAAAAGCATCCGGAAACTTAAATAAAAGTTGCTGGGTCTTAGTTTTCGTCAGTTGAAGATAAGTATACGTTCAAATGAATAGTTTTATTCATTTTTCAAACAGCTAATTTTAAAATGTTTTTCTACTTATCCTCTGCTAAACAAATCTAGTAAGCAAGCACTTTCTTACCATTTTGGTCTCACAAAACTTTCTATAAAATATTTATATCGGACGAACTGTAGTAACCTCGCTGTTACGTACAATATAGTTAAATTAAGCAGTGGGCTAACAGATATTGTTCTGCTTAATGCTGGGATCACAACAATGCGACAGATGCAATGCGAAGNGTTCATTTTTCAAACAGCTAATTTTAAAATGTTTTTCTACTTATCCTCTGCTAAACAAATCTAGTAAGCAAGCACTTCCTTACCATTTTGGTCTCACAAAACTTTCTATAAAATATTTATATTGGACGAACTGTAGTAACCTCGCTGTTACGTACAATATAGTTAAATTAAGCAGTGGGCTAACAAATATTGTTCTGCTTAATGCTGGGATCACAACAATGCGACAGATGCAATGCGAAGGGCGCGACGCTATACAACAAAAATTCGCGTAAATGTGAACACTAGTTTAACCACCTCGCAGCCAAAATTAATAAAAAAAAAAATGCATGTAAATAGTTTGTTGCTACTGCATACTAACATCTTGTAGGACAGCGGGGGCCGCGGTGTTGAAGAGGTCAGACTACTCTCCTCCCACGTAGGTTCGATTCCCGGCGGGGTCGCTCCCGGATTTTCACACGTGGGAATCGTACCTGTTGATTCCGCTGGTCGGTGGATTTAATCGGGGATCTCCCGTTTCTCCCACCCTTGCATTCCGGCGCTGCTCCATAATCACCTCTCCTCATCAGCAGCTCTCAAGACCTTGATGTTAAGAGTTGCCCAAATCTCTCCACTCCACTTGTACGATAGTCATTAGTGTTTATATTATTTCCCTTATTTTTGTGTTTACTCAGCAATTTATTTCAACGCTCACCGATACTATACACGTGAAAATATTGTTGTATTTATACCTAGGCGTTAAAATGAGTTTATTTACTTTTTAGTGAAGTATATTCGCTCAGGAAATAACTTTGACAGCAAGAATATGGCGGACGAGACATGTTTACAGACCTGCTGTGCTCGTGTCGCGAATGAATTGGAAATATTTTCTGTTAGTAAATCTTGTGTTGAAGTCACAGAAATATCAATTCTGATTGGCCGGAAAATTATTTTATTTTCGTCGCGTCCATCGCGCTATTGTGATGCAACCATGATGCTAATTTATTTACTCGTTGCATGCGGTTTTTGCGGAATTGTGTGAACAAGTGTGTCACCTCGGCGGTTTAAACCACCACAGAGCGCCGTTTATTGGCAGTTTCGTGACGCTGTCGCCAATTATAGTTCTGCATACAGTCGTTCTGAGAGGTTACGACAAGTCTGCTGGAAGAAGTGCTGTGCCGGTAGCTGGCTGGTAACGTGCCGAAAGACGAAGTTCATTTGAAACACTTTTTCTCTTGTTCGCTCAAGCCAGTGCATGTGGGGAGGCACGTCTAAGAAACTGCACCGTAATTACTCTTAATTCATGTTTTTATCGCAGTAACTTTAATGACAGCACTGTATAATACAAACAAGTTGTGATATTCCGCTTACACGATATGAACGAAATGAGCCGTCGTGCAATTTAATAATCTTTCCTTGCTTTGTAAATTTTTCTGAATATCACGGTTATGTCAAAGTTTTTGACGTTGAACCTTTTTTCCCACTTCCCACTTCTCACTTCCGTAAAAATGGGATTCTCTACATTAGCTAGTATTTATTTCATTTATAAGCATTAAAATGTAAAAAATCAAGCGCGAAACAAATTATAACCTTGAAATTTTCCATTTACTTTGTACAGAGATTACTAATCTCTAAATTTGAAAACTCTGCTTTCGTTTTGGGGTGCTAAAATAAAGGACTCCAAAATCGGTAAGGTGCGAAATTGTTTTGAGGCGCAGTAGACTGGTATGTTGGGGGAAAAAATCCTTCAAATAACATAACCATATAGTTTTACTGCATGCACTGTAACTTCGTTGAGAGACTACGGATATAAACCTAACAATTCTGTTCGTGTACTCAAATGAGAACGGCATTCTAAGGGTTAAAATGCCCTAATATTAAGTCACTTAGAATGGCTCGTTTGGAAAACTGTTAAGGAATACAAGCACAGCTAATTGGGTCCGAAGTGCCTTTGAGCGCGGACGCACACACACATGTAAGTGGTCAACGGAGAATGAGTTGTATACTTAAATATTGCCCGGTTCTCAGACAGGATTTGTAGAACCCTTCTTTCCAGCAGCCTTATGTTCGGATTTAAACTGTTTTCCAGTAACAAAATGTAGGAATCCTTTGAGTATGGATTGTCTGTTTCGGTTCTTCTTTTAATGTATTTATGATTGTAGAAATAACTCCTGCGGATTTCAAAGAGCTTGAGCTCAAAACAGCTACAAGTAAAAGTGAAATAAAATGTTAGAAGTGACCCACTCCACGAAAAAATTTGCCGAGTTCTATATTTACAGAACCTCATTCAGTTCGCATTTCATCGCAGCCGTCGATGGCATTTCATCGCAGCCGTCGATGGCTAATTTCACATTTATGTTCGTTCCATCCTACCATCCAACTCTACTCCAAACCCCGTTGTTCCCTCTCACCCCCTCCAGACTGTGACGTCCATTGCTCAGATTTCAAATGTAGGTACATGCACGATATCTTAGGCCGTGCTCAAATTGGCACGTTGTTTGATAAAAAGTTCATGTGACCCGAATAAGTAGACAAAAATGATTATGTATTTGGTATTTTAGTGTTTAGTTTTTAGTATGTCAAAAAAAAAACCTAAACCATTAAAATACCAAATCGCAACCATCGCATAACACGGATAATACACCTGTACTGACTTAACAATGAAAGTGATTTCAGTGCTGGTCAGCTCAGCAGTAACTATAAGAACGTCCCCAATTTGCTATGTTCCAGAACATAGTGATCGGCATTGGAGCTGGCATGCTCTCTTGCGTCGGCGACTTGAACTACAAGAGACAGGAAGCGNACAAGTTACGACAAGTTACGACAAGTTACGACAAGTTACGACAAGTTACGACAAGTTACGACAAGTTACGACAAGTCTGCTGGAAGAAGTTCTGTGCCGGTAGCTGGCTGGTAACGTGCCGAAAGACGAAGTTCATTTTAAACACTTTTTCTCTTGTTCGCTCGAGCCAGTGCATGTGGGGAGGCACGTCTAAGAAACTGCACCGTAATTACTCTTAATTCATGTTTTTATCGCAGTAACTTTAATGACAGCACTGTATAATACAAACAAGTTGTGATATTCCGCTTACACGATATGAACGAAATGAGCCGTCGTGCAATTTAATAATCTTTCCTTGCTTTGTAAATTTTTCTGAATATCACGGTTATGTCAAAGTTTTTGACGTGGAACCTTTTTTCCCACTTCTCACTTCTGTAAAAATGGAATTCTCTACATTGGCTAGTATTTGTTTCATTTATAAGCATTAAAATGTAAAATATCAAGCGCGAAACAAATTATAACCTTGAAATTTTCCATTTACTTTGTACAGAGATTACTAATCTCTATATTTGATAACTCTGCTTTCGTTTTGTGGTGCTAAAATAAAGGACTCCAAAATTCGTAAGGTGCGAAATTGTTTTGAGGAGCAGTAGACTGGTATCTTGGGGGGAAAAAATCCTTCAAATAACATAACCATATAGTTTTACTGCATGCACTGTAACTTCGTTGAGAGACTACGGATATAAACCTAACAATTCCGTTCGTGTACTCAAATGAGAACGGCATTCTAAGGCAAGGTTAAAATGCCCTAATATTAAGTCACTTATTAGAATGGCTCGTTTGGAAAACAGTTAGGGAATACAAGCACAGCTAATTGGGTCCGAAGCGCCTTTGAGCGCGGACGCACACACACATGTAAGTGGTCAATGGAGAATGAGTTTTATACTTAAATATTGCCCGGTTCTCAGACAGGATTTGTAGAACCCTTCTTTCCAGCAGCCTTATGTTCGGATTTTAACTGTTTTCCAGTAACAAAATGTAGGAATCCTTTGAGTATGGATTGTCTGTTTCGGTTCTTCTTTTAATGTATTTATGATTGTAGAAATAACTCCTACGGATTTCAAAGACCTTGAGCACAAAACAGCTACAAGTAAAAGTGAAATAAAATGTTAGAAGTGACCCACTCCACGAAAAAATTTGCCGAGTTCTATATTTACAGAACCTCATTCAGTTCGCATTTCATCGCAGCCGTCGATGGCATTTCATCGCAGCCGTCGATGGCTAATTTCAAATTTATGTTCGTTCCATCCTACCATCCAACTCTACTCCAAACCCCGTTGTTCCCTCTCACCCCCTCCAGACTGTGACGTCCATTGCTCAGATTTCAAATGTAGGTACATGCACGATATCTTAGGCCGTGCTCAAATTGGCACTTTGTTTGATAAAAAGTTCATGTGACCTGAATAAGTAGACAAAAATGATTATGTATTTGGTATTTTAGTGTTTAGTTTTTAGTATGTCAAAAAAAAAAACCTAAATCATTAAAATCCCAAATCGCAACCATCGCATAACACGAATAATACACCTGTACTGACTTAACAATGAAAGTGATTTCAGTGCTGGTCAGCTCAGCAGTAACTATAAGAACTTCCCCAATTTGCTATGTTGCAGAACATAGTGATCGGCATTGGAGCTGGCATGCTCTCTTGCGTCGGCGACTTGAACTACAAGAGACAGGAAGCGCTGCTGTATCTGGCAATCTCCATCCTGGCAGTGAACATCGTGAATGTGGTCATCCTTGAGATCGGCGAGTGGCACTTCTTCCTCACCGACAGCGTCAAGGAAAGCATCAGCCAGAACAACTCCAGGATACTTGTTTACTACGGTAATATCAAAATTACCACCGAAGGCGTAGGCGTAGAAAAACAGTAGTTCTCCCCCCGCCTCCTTTTACTTCCAGTCTTCACTGTGAAGTGAGCACTCTCGAAAACCCTCTCGTTAATAATAATAGTAAATAAATATATTTTAGCCTTTGACGTTAACTTTTGAGCGCGGTGGAATATATACACTGTCTGACCACCTTTTTAAAATAAATATTGCCATACAAGTAATAAAGGATAGTAAATGGCTGAAAGGAAAAAGTAACTAGGGCCTCAAAAGTGCTCACGTTACCATGAACAGCCTGTACTCATTCTTTNCACTCTGACCACCTTTTAAAATAAATATTGCCATATAAGTAATAAAGGATAATAAATGGCTGAAAGGAAAAAGTAACTAGGGCCTCAAAAGTGCTCACGTTACCATGAACAGCCTGTACTCATTCTTTCCTGCTCTCTTTACTGTATTTTCTCATGCGATCTCAAGTTTTGGTTATACTGCGCGCCACACATCTGCGAACCTGGACGACGGTTATAAACAATCCTGCTATAGGCCACTGTCTCCTGGAAGGGGGGCGGAGAAGGAGCAGGAATACTATGAACACACTGCGGAATTCTTCCTATAGTCTATTCGCGGTTTCCTCACATTTTTTAAATTAAAACTTTTGAAAAGTCACTTTATGTATGACGGGCTTGATTGTTTTCGTATGCCATGTATCACAAACGTTTTAAACTTAACATAAAAATACCTTTTTTATTATGTCGAACTTTTACTTATATTTTACCCATACACTGTGTTATTAATTTTATAATTAATGTGAATAAATCCAGGGAGAAAATAAGTGTGTTGATAATTCCTGGTAATAAATAGCTCCTACGCAAATTATTATTACATGGAGCGTGCAACAATGTGGTGCGCTGTCCCTTTGGTGTAATTTTCTAAACTCTGTACAGCTTTGTTTGCACGAGGCTAAGGAATATCTTGGAAGTAGGACTTTAGCAGGGCTTCACAAAAGTTTGAAGTAACCGTGAATGAACTACACTGACATTTGCTGCCCGTGGTAATCTTAGCACTTCCGAAAGCCCTGCTTAAGATATACTTGTATGCACGTTGTGTACTATTCCGCCCTTATGTAAAATTAACATTGCTATGAACCTGATCACTTTATTCATGTGTCAACCAAGTGAAACTTTGAAATTATTGGGAAAGTAATAGTAGTGTTTATGGGTCGCCGGGGACAACTGGGTCCTGAATAGGAGGTAGGAGTATGCCGCCATCTTGGATGACGTCACAGGCGCGACCGGCGGCCTCGTTCATCTCCCCCCTCGCCGCTACCAACCTAAGGCCGGCCATTCTATCAACCCGTAGCCTTAGAAATGATTTTAATTTTAATTATTTTAATTTTAATTATTTTAATTATTTTAATTTTAATAATTTTAATAAAAAATTATTTATATAAACGATTTTAATAAACCTTTTAAAAAACCTCGATCTCTAATAAGTATGTTTATTTCCTAGAAAAAAATTGTTTGCATAGAAACCCTCCACTCGCACGACCCCTGCTAGTGCCGATTGCCAGTGTGTATATTTATTTACGAATTTACCTATCACTTGTATCTGATCAGTGGCCACGAAATTACACCTTCAACACACATATTGTCTCCAGTATTAAACACTAGAATGTGGTTGTAACTCATGTTTCAACCACCCAAGATAATTTGCTGTAGGCAAGAGTGCTATCGACCTGTACCGAATGGCGACGAGGTCCATACCTGCAAAGTACGAATATCGGCATATTAAATTTCAATTTTATTTTGAACATTAGTATTTTTTTTTTATTTTAAAATATTTTTTTATATAAAAGTAAGTAGTTTTTATCGTCGGTACGTTAGGTGAAAAACTGTGTTTCCAGATCCATCTGTGCGAATTCAACCTACATAAGTTTTACGCCAATACATAAATATGTTATGTAGCATAAGTAGTATGTGGATTTTCTTTTAAGGTTTCTTTCAGGAAAAAAAATTGTACGAACGATTTAGGGTAAAAAAAACATCATAATTTTAAGGGTTTTACACACACAATTTATTATTCAGATAAATACATAAATGCCATAGCACAAATACTTCACTCTCGGTTCATGTTATTTTTAAATTTTTCTTTGGAACCGGTGTCGGGGTGACGTTTGGTCTAGTCGTGGGCAGCAGATTCACGGTCCAAGGACGAGGCACANGTTCTTTGGAACCGGTGTCGGGGTGACGTTTGGTCTAGTCGTGGGCAGCAGATTCACGGTCCAAGGACGAGGCACACCATTTGCGGAGAAGCTGTACGTTCCTCCACGTGCACGTCCAGTCAGGTTCTGACCTGTCGTAGACGTGCCGCTACTGGTCGTCGTAAAGTTTCGCCAGCTTGTGCAAAAACTTAGTTGAAATCAGTGATGTGCAGTTCTAATATGACTGTCCTTCGCTGCGCAAGTCGCTCAGCCATTTTTTCTGCTCGGGCCCCGCCACGTAAACCGGTCCTTGCNATATGACTGTCCTTCGCTGCGCAAGTCGCTCAGCCATTTTTTCTGCTCGGGCCCCGCCACGTAAACCGGTCCTTGCAGATACTGCATCAGCTAGTCGCGCAGCACGTTTCCCACTTGGTGGTACGGAATCTTGCCTTCGTCCCACTCCAGTCTGTGGTGGTACTTGATCAGCCAGTCGTTCGTCTTCTTGCTTTTCTAGTCCAACAGTTTCCACGAATAAGGAGGGCAGAAGGAGCGCGTGCGCGTCTTGCAATCGTCGCCGTAGGACACTGCGATCTCCTTGAGCACGTAGCCGCTCTGGCAGCCTTACAGATTACAGTATATCCTGCTGCTGTCGAGACTCGAAGCCGACTAAACATGTAACTTTTTTCTTTTTTACTAACTACTCTAAAACCTGCTTTTGGCCATGAGAACCTCCCTAAGTGTGCTTATAGCTAAACTATATTTAGAAGAGAAAGGGAAAAACCGACATAGTCACCGTAAAAACCCTTTCGACAGGAAAGAATTAAAAATTGTTTCATGCATTATCATATTTAATAGAAAATGCTACAGGAGACAGAGGATAGGAATCATGCTCTTTATTATGATAGGAAAAAGTACTAGTAGAGAGGGGGCGTGTCTAAACATGTACCGCTTACGGCCCATCGTATTTATACCCACTGCGGCATTCACGAAAGTAAATTGATGCCTTTGTCTCAACAATTGTACGATACGAGTAGGTCGTGAAGTATCAGGCAGAAGGCATATGTGTGTGGGGGGTATATTTCCATGTGCAGTGAATTCGATCTTGCAGTCGATCACATTCGAACTGATACGCTCGTCCTGTTTACTCACGTCGAACACCATGAGCGGAGCCAAACTCTTGAAGGTATCTGGGCTCAGTATCGGGGATTGGGTGCGTCGATAATATGTATTTTGGAATTGAGTGTACATTTAATATGCCAGCAGGTACCGCCCATTTTCAAAGTTTGTTCATGTCCATGCAAGGATAGTTTTCACTATTCCAATATATTTTCACATTTTCTATTTGACATGTGTTGAACTACGAACTGCGAACGGCTCACACACACTCTCTCTCTATCTCTCTCTCACTCTCACATTGTGCTGTCTTCCGGTCTGTAGCCCAACGATGATTTACCTCGGTTTCTCGGTGGCAAAGCTGGACTTCACCATCCAGTTGATGCTCACTGGCTTGCGGGCAGCCCGAGGTAGGTCTCGAGACTCCACGACCTGAAAGCCACATCGATGTTTTTGCCATCTTCCACATTCTTCAGCATATTGATGTGTTCGGTAGTACTCAGCTGAACATGAGGCAGCATCCATTAGCTAGACTATAGCTTCAGTTCCACTGTCTCCAGGTATTCACCCATACCCACGATGGTATCTGTGTGCTTATTGGTTAGGAGTAGCCAGTTCCTGCTTCGAGTTGATCATTCGTTTGTAGTCTTCCGCGAGTCCCAGCAACATCGCTAGAGGAATGCAGACCTCGAATTTCCCTCCGGGGTATATAGGAACACTGTAGTCATCTTCTATCCCCCAACCTGCCATCTTGGCCACAGACAGCTTGTTCAGTATGAGCGAGAGGTAATTTTTGATCGTAGTCATTATGCCAACATATCTCATCTAGTCTACATCGATACCATTTAGCAAATACGTGATGCGATCGATGCGGTGGAGAATACTATTGCTCGTTATTTTCGTCGATGCCAGGTTGGTTCCATAATCTTTCGCCAGTGTCCCCCTGAATCGCAGGAATGATTGAAAAGGAAGAGTGCAGATATCTTGGTATTGGACCGCTATCTGAACTTCCGATGGTAACATGTATGGTCCGATCAGGAATGGTTGGTATGCATGAAGTTCCACTGTCGTGACGCTGTATTCAAAAATGACCTGCTCGTCGATGTTTGTGTAATCTTCCATGGTCATCGACCTCGAAGCCAAGACTGCGAGGGAAAATCTCGTTGGCACGTGTTAACACCTCGGTGACCTGCGGCGTTACTGATTGTCAGTTTGA
This sequence comes from Clitarchus hookeri, assembly GCA_002778355.1. NCBI lineage: Eukaryota > Metazoa > Arthropoda > Insecta > Phasmatodea > Phasmatidae > Clitarchus > Clitarchus hookeri. The sequence continues at coordinate 96,737 of NQII01001518.1, read as the reverse complement.
TGTGCTGCTTTGTTTTATTGCTTCTGGTCGCCATAAAACTTATTCCCATCTTCTCAAATGCAAGCACAGTGTGATTCCTTCGTTTCGAAAGTTCACAAACTCACTGCACTGGTCGACGATCTTCACTGCCACCTCGTGTGCTCACTTCGCAACGACCGGAATGTAAATGATGCTTTGCAGTACCACGACCAGTTGATAACCTGGAGAGACCATCGGCGAAAACTCGTGCAGCGTATTGCTTGGCCTACCATTGAGATACATGACGCTCGCCAAACTGCAGTTTATTCGTATCACATTAACAAGCAAGATGTTTACGGGTCGCGGCAACTCGTGGATTTTTCCAGCCTGGCTCAAACCCCAGCATCATTCCGATGAAATCCAGTTTCGTAATGTCTATATCTTCGCTGTATCTGTTGACTATTCAGAGTATAGGAATTTTCACATAGTTAGAATTCTGTGTCGGGAGACAGTAAATCTTCTATGTACCTTGCAATGTCGTCTAATTCGTAAGAGCCAACGGGCAATGTTACCTCGCGGGAGACATTACCCCTTTTCACGAGATACATATTGCAGTTTTTTTTTATCGATGTTTGGTATCGCATTGTAGGTTTGAAAATCAACCAAACTTGTGCACCATTCCCCCTACAGGTAGAGTGGAGGAAAGTGTACAGCATGCAGCTCGGAGCTACGACCCGTCAAGGTAAGCGTTATCGACATGACTGATGGTTTCCGGTCCGTGTATATCCATTTTATTTAATTATTTGTGCGAACGAAGAAGTAAGAGAATACACAAGTTTCCGCATTTCTACGCGTGCGGCATCTGCTCCATTTTGTAGTTGTAAGTCAGCTTGAAATATTTTCGGTACAGTCGCAGCTCGTGTGGAGGACTCGAATTACCGAAACTCATAGTAGTCTGCACATTTTCCATGTAGGACGTAAGTTACCCAGTGCATACTGGGCCTGTCTATCGTATCCAGGTTGATTACGGCACATTCGTTAAGTTAAGGGGCAAAGCATCTTGCATGAACACTCCGCGAAACTGAGGTATCTTCAGTTTGCGTGCAAACAGTACCACATCCATGTTCGTGAGTGGCTTTTTCGGTAGAGATTTCATTATCGCCTCTTCCTGCTGCATCGCTTTTGCACNCGAGGTCCATACCTGCAAAGTACGAATATCGGCATATTAAATTTCAATTTTATTTTGAACATTAGTATTTTTTTTTATTTTAAAATATTTTTTTATATAAAAGTAAGTAGTTTTTATCGTTGGTACGTTAGGTGAAAAACTGTGTATTTCCAGGTCCATCTGTGCGAATTCAACCTACATAAGTTTTACGCCAATACATAAATATGTTATGTAGCATAAGTAGTATGTGGATTTTCTTTTAAGGTTTCTTTCAGGAAAAAAAATTGTACGAACGATTTAGGGTAAAAAAAACAATCATAATTTAAAGGGTTTTACACACACAATTTATTATACAGATAAATACATAAATGCCATAGCACAAATACTTCACTCTCGGTTCATGTTATTTTTAAATTGTTCTTTGGAACCGGTGTCGGGGTGACGTTTGGTCTAGTCGTGGGCAGCAGATTCACGGTCCAAGGACGAGGCACACCATTTGCGGAGAAGCTGTACGTTCCTCCACGTGCACGTCCAGTCAGGTTCTGACCTGTCGTAGACGTGCCGCTACTGGTCGTCGTAAAGTTTCGCCAGCTTGTGCAAAAACTTAGTTGAAATCAGTGATGTGCAGTTCTAATATGACTGTCCTTCGCTGCGCAAGTCGCTCAGCCATTTTTTCTGCTCGGGCCCCGCCACGTAAACCGGTCCTTGCGGATACTGCATCAGCTAGTCGCGCAGCACGTTTCCCCACTTGGTGGTACGGAATCTTGCCTTCGTCCCACTCCAGTCTGTGGTGGTACTTGGTCGGCCAGTCGTTCGTCTTATTTGCTTTTCTAGTTCAACTGTTTCCACGAATAAGGAGGGCAGAAGGAGCGCGTGCGCGTCTTGCAATCGTCGTCGTAGGACACTGCGATCTCCTTGAGCACGTAGCCGCTCTGGCAGCCTTACAGATTACAGTATATTCTGCTGCTGTCTAGACTCGAAGCCGACTAAACATGTAACTTTTTTTTTTCTAACTACTCTAAAACTAAGTGTTATACGAGCTCTCTGTAGGAACGGGAGTTAAGTGCGTCTCAGGGCTAAGCCCCATACGCCTACAAGGAAGGGATTTCATGCAAGGAGACATGCATCACAGCAAAGAGGGATTGGGCTGCCATGGCCTGCTTTTGGCCATGACAACCTCCCTAAGTGTGCTTATAGCTAAACTATATTTAGAAGAGAAAGGGAAAAACCGGCATAGTCACCGTAAAAACCCTTTCGACAGGAAAGAATTAAAAATTGTTTCATGAATTATCATATTTAACAGAAAATGCTACAGGAGACAGAGGATAGGAATCATGCTCTTTATTATGATAGGAAAAAGTACTAGTAGAGGGGGGGGGGGCGTGTCTAAACATGTACCGCTTACGGCCCATCGTATTTATACCCACTGCGGCATTCACGAAAGTAAATTGATGCCTTTGTCTCAACAATTGTACGATACGAGTAGATCGTGAAGTATCAGGCAGAAGGCATATGTGTGTGGGGTATATTTCCATGTGCAGTGAATTCGATCTTGCAGTCGATCACATTCGAACAGATACGCTCGTCCTGTTTACTCACGACGAACACAGCGGAGCCAAACTCTTGAAGGTATCTGGGCTCAGTATCGGGGATTGGGTGCGTCGATAATATGTATTTCTGAATGGAGTGTACATTTAATATGCCATCAGGTACTGCCCATTTTCAAAGTTTATGTTCATGTCCATGCAAGGATAGTTTTCACTATTAAAATATATTTTCCCATTTTCTATTTGACATGTGTCGATTTGCGAACTGCGAACGGCCCACTCTCTCGCTCTCTCTCGCTCTCGTCTTTGGTCTGTAGCCCAACGATGATGTACTTCGGTTTCTCGGTGGCAAAGTTGGACTTCACCAGCCAGTTGATGCACTGGGTTGCGGGCAATCCGGGGTAGGTCTCGAGACTCCACGACCAGAAAGCCACATCGATGTTTTTGCCATCTTACACATTCTTCAGCATATTGATGTATTCGGTAGTACTCAGCTGAACATGAGGCAGCATCCATTAGATAGACTATAGCTTCAGTTCCACTGTCTCCAGGTTTTCACTTGTACCCACAATGGTATGTGTGTGCTTATTGGTTAGGAGCAGTACCAGTTCCTGCTTCGAATTGATCATTCGTTTGTAGTCTTCCGCGAATCCCAGCAACATCGCTAGAGGAATGCAGACCTCGAATTTCCCTCCGGGGTATATAGGAACACTGTAGTCATCTTGTATCCCCCAACCTGCCATCTTGCCCACATACAGCTTGTTCAGCATGAGCGAGAGGTAATTTTTGATCGTAGTCTTTATGCCAACATATCTCATTTAGTCTACATCGATACCGTTTAGCAAATTTGTGATACGATCGATGAGGTGGAGAATACTATTGCTCGTTATTTTCGTCGATGCCAGGTTGGTTCCATCTTCTTTCGCCAGTGTCCCTCTGAATTGTAGAAATGATTGAAAAGGAAGGGTGCAGATATCTTGGTGTTGGACCGCTATCCAAACTTCCGATGGTAACATGTATGATCCGATCAGGAATGCCTGGTATGCATGAAGTTCCACTGTCGTGACGCTGTATTCAAAAATGACCTGCTCGTCGATGTTTATGTAATCTTCCATGGCCATCGACCTCGAAGCCTGCGAAGGAAAATCTCGTTGGCATGTGTTAACACCTCGGTGACCTGCGGTGTACTGATTGTCAGTTTGATGTGCTGCTTTGTTTTATTGCTTCTGGTCGCCATAAAATTTATTCCCATCTTCTCAAATGCAAGCACAGTGTGATTCCTTCGTTTCGAAAGTTCACAAACTCACTGCACTGGTCGACGATCTTCACTGCCACCTCGTGTGCTCACTTCGCAACGACCGGAATGTAAATGATGCTTTGCAGTACCACGACCAGTTGATAACCTGGAGAGACCATCGGCGAAAACTCGTGCAGCGTATTGCTTGGCCTACCATTGAGATACATGACGCTCGCCAAACTGCAGTTTATTNCATCGGCGAAAACTCGTGCAGCGTATTGCTTGGCCTACCATTGAGATACATGACGCTCGCCAAACTGCAGTTTATTCGTATCACATTAACAAGCAAGATGTTTACGGGTCGCGGCAACTCGTGGATTTTTCCAGCCTGGCTCAAACCCCAGCATCATTCCGATGAAATCCAGTTTCGTAATGTCTATATCTTCGCTGTATCTGTTGACTATTCAGAGTATAGGAATTTTCACATAGTTAGAATTCTGTGTCGGGAGACAGTAAATCTTCTATGTACCTTGCAATGTCGTCTAATTCGTAAGAGCCAACGGGCAATGTTACCTCGCGGGAGACATTACCCCTTTTCACGAGATACATATTGCAGTTTTTTTTTNGTAAGAGCCAACGGGCAATGTTACCTCGCGGGAGACATTACCCCTTTTCACGAGATACATATTGCAGTTTTTTTTTTATCGATGTTTGGTATCGCATTGTAGGTTTGAAAATCAACCAAACTTGTGCACCATTCCCCCTACAGGTAGAGTGGAGGAAAGTGTACAGCATGCAGCTCGGAGCTACGACCCGTCAAGGTAAGCGTTATCGACATGACTGATGGTTTCCGGTCCGTGTATAGCCATTTTGTTTAATTATTTGTGCGAACGAAGAAGGAAGCGAAGACACAAGTGTCCGCATTTCCACGTGTGCGGCATCTGCTCCATTTTGTAGTTGTAAGTCAGTTTGAAATATTTTCGGTACAGTCGCAGCTCGTGTGGAGGACGCAAATTACTGAAACTCATAGTAGTCTGCACATTTTCCATGTAGGACGTAAGTTACCCAGTGCATACTGGGCCTGTCTGTCGTATCCAGGTTGATTACGGCACATTCGTTAAGTTAAGGGGCAAAACATCTTGCATGAACACTCCGCGAAACTGAGGTATCTTCAGTTTGCGTGCAAACGGTACCACATCCACATCCATGTTCGTGAGTGGCTTTTTCGGTAGAGATTTCATTATCGCCTCTTCCTGCTGCATCGCTTTTGCACNACCACATCCATGTTCGTGAGTGGCTTTTTCGGTAGAGATTTCATTATCGCCTCTTCCTGCTGCATCGCTTTTGCACGTCTCCTCCCACTGGGTATGGTCTTAGGTAGAGGCCTTTGCCGTTTTGTTACCAATGACGATAGTTTCCATATTTGCATTGTTCATTTGGGTCTCCGTCGACTGCTTCCGTTCGTTCGATGCTATATTGATGGCTCGGACGATACCACTCGTGGATCCGATTAGGCCCCTGAGGGCTCTGAGTGCAGGCAAAAGTAGTGGAAAAAATCTGCTTATAGATATTTTCTTGTTCTTTCATGTTTTTCTTCCCTTTTTCGCAACTTTTCGTTTCACTTGCGCCTTCTGCTTGCTCTTTGCACCCATGCCCATCTTCACTTTAGCCTTAATCACGTTGGAAACGCCCCACCCTGCTATTTTATCTGTCTGATCTCTGGTGATTTTCTTATCTCCTCGGCCTTGTGTGCGAGTATCTTGTCTGCCTGGTGCCAAGTTTGTAAATGATTGTTCAACGATGTCGTGTTGTTTGCACGCCTCGTCAAGTGCATTGATACCTGGGTCACTGCGTGCCAGCCTTTTAGCTAGCTTGGTTCCTGGCCCGCAGAACTTGTATCCAGGAATGTGCAGCTTGAATGGTAGATTGTTGATCAGCATATCGATGATCCCGCTTCCAGATATAGTCTTACCTCATAGACANTGTGCAGCTTGAATGGTAGATTGTTGATCAGCATATCGATGATCCCGCTTCCAGATATAGTCTTACCTCATAGACAAATCATGGTGAAGTGACCTAAAACTTATAAATTAGCTCCTTTTATACATTTTTGTTTCGGTATCATTCTAGACTTCGAACAGCACAGATGTATCGCATATTTAAGTATGTAATTTCAGTGCAAACTCTGCCAGGGGCAGTTTACTCATAATGATAATTTGAAGAGACANTGTGCAGCTTGAATGGTAGATTGTTGATCAGCATATCGATGATCCCGCTTCCAGATATAGTCTTACCTCATAGACACATCATGGTGAAGTGACCTAAAACTTATAAATTAGCTCCTTTTATACATTTTGTTTCGGTATCATTCTAGACTTCGAACAGCACAGATGTAGCGCATATTTAAGTATGTAATTTCAGTGCAAACTCTGCCAGGGGCAGTTTACTCATAATGATAATTTGAAGAGACANGCGCATATTTAAGTATGTAATTTCAGTGCAAACTCTGCCAGGGGCAGTTTACTCATAATGATAATTTGAAGAGACATTATATTACCAAGAAAATGTGCTTAATATCAAGAGGCTTGTTTATGCTACCTCCTACTATTTCTACTACTTCTACTCCTAATCCTACTACTACTTATTCTCATCATCCAATGTATGATATAAACCAAGCAGAAGAAAACGGTTTACAGATTGTCAAGCAGGATGTTACTCTACCCATATGCATTCGTGTTGAAGATGAAGCTATCTCCCGCGAATCATGACATGTAATGATGTAGTGCACTGTATTCGGAAATAGGCTTCAAAGTCCATCAAATTGTGAGAGAACATGTGTCCTACTGAGACTGCTGGAGGAACCGAATAGCCTTCGATTCGAGAATGTGTACCTGTACTCCAAATCGCTCCAGAAACCGAAATACCAACATCTAGCAAGAGTACTACAGACTGTGGATGGTGTGGATTATTTTCCTTGCAGTGAAAACGAGGCCATCGTTCCACCGAGCGAAGTATTGCCAAACTCTACGTTTGTTTCTCGCAGGCAATGTCATCGAAGACAGACTTGCATCTAGGAGAACTTTAGCATGGGATGGCATGCGCACTTGGACTCTGTGTACCTCGGCCAGAATTATTCGCGCATGCCCAAACAGCTGCTTCGCGATANGGATGGCATGCGCACTTGGACTCTGTGTACCTCGGCCAGAATTATTCGCGCATGCCCAAACAGCTGCTTCGCGATAATACTTATGTGTTGGTGCTGTTTCGCATGGACGATATGAATTGTCGGTGTGTGTAAGACGACCATGTCAATACGGANATACTTATGTGTTGGTGCTGTTTCGCATGGACGATATGAATTGTCGGTGTGTGTAAGACGACCATGTCAATACGGACATGGCATTATCGTATTTCAAGAACCTGTGTTGTTTGTGCTGGAAATAGAGGTATGGAATTTTGGTCATCGTAAAAGACTGGCCTCTATATAATGGCAGTTACCGACGTGGCTTCAATCAGTTCGTCGTAAATTGTCGAGAATGAGTTACAGCATATCGAAATTCGAGCAGAGTAGCCTCAAGCTGCAGCNGGCTTCAATCAGTTCGTCGTAAATTGTCGAGAATGAGTTACAGCATATCGAAATTCGAGCAGAGTAGCCTCAAGCTGCAGCTTTACAAAGACGAATATGGAGGTTGTCTCGTACCAAGAAACGATAAAACTTTCAATACTGGTAAAAAAAAAAAAAAATTCGAAATGCTGGTGAACCCGAACGATTCGAAGATGATGCTACTAAACATTTCGTCCTCGAAACTGGTAATGGCTTCATCTCTCGGAATTACACAATGTGTTGGCTGATATGAGCAAATTTTTGTTCGCACTTACTTATCCGAGCTTGGGGTGAAGATGGATCGTGTGAAGACCGAGATCGTTCGCAATTTGATGGCACTGGACGAGGCATATTACCGACAGACTGAATGTGGCATCTGCACAAAATGAAGTTGATCTAAAAGTGCTGAAATATTCCATAGAGCATAAATTCGCTACCTCGACTTCCCGCCTCGTCACGAAAATTGATATTGAAAACCATTGCAAGGACATATTGGATATCTGCAGCGAACACCTGGCAAGGATCGAAAATAGTTTGTTGGAGACTCACAACTAACACTATAAAAGAGAGCAACAGTAACTATTTTTATTCAGTGTTACGTCGGGAATTGCCAGCGAATTGCATCGAGTGATACAGTCAGTTCGCTCGAAGTATTTGCTCGCTAAGAAAGCCAAAATATTGTGCGATGTTATAAATTAAGAAATCTTTAAGCCCATTACTCGCCGAATCGATGTGCTCAGGGAGAGTGATGGAGCGCCCATAGCCGCGAAGACTAAAATCTATAATTCTGCTGAGCCTACGAAGAAAAGTAAACTTGTACAAACGGATCGGGATGAAGGATCTGATGTGGATTTGGCACACAAGAAAAAAGTACAGAAGAAAGCCCTGAAATCTAATGCTCTGACTCGACTGTACCTACAATCGTTCACATCTCGTAATAATGTTACGACATACAGTGTATACAGACATACTTATAAATGGTTCCTCGGTGCGGATGAAACAGTTTCTACCAGGTGGGATAATTCAAGTAGACGATTTCAAGACACGTGTAACACTCGGGCTTTACGAACTTCTATTTCGCAAGGAGCCCAGGGAGTTTACATAATCTGAACTGCTGGAATGCAATATGTTGCTCGAACTCGCGCACGCGCTTTACCAATACGTATAATGATTCAGAGACCAGTGTTTATAAGGACTAAGCGCACGAAAAAAATCTACATTCTCGCAGACTTCTTCACTGGCCTAGCACTGAAAAGTGGGGATGGTCTGAAGAAGATAGACGGCGATGACAAGAACATCGACTATGTATTCTGGGACGACCCGAACGAGCTGGTGGATAGACGTAGACTACTGGTTGCTTCGCAAAGGGTTGGAAATAACTCGCACACCGAGATTACATCCATCGTTGAAGAACTGAAGGAGAGAATCTACATACGACGAGTCCGATGGGAATCTCCCACGAACTGCATACGGCTGCCAGGCACAGCTACCGCCATCGCAAGGTGATTTGTGGGATGAACGACCTGTTTCAAGCCGACCTCGTCGAGATAATACCGTATGCTCGGGTCCACAAGGGCTACAAATACATGTTGACAGTCATCGATGCCTATAGCAAATTCGCCTGGGCCAGGCCGGTCAATTTGAAGAATGCGCTTGACGTCGCCGAAGCCATGTCAGATGTGTTGCGCGAAGGATGCATCCCAACTAATTTGCAAACCGACCAGGACAAGGAATTCTAAAATGCAAAGTTCAAGGCCTGGTTGAAGAAACATAACATAAATCATTATTCCATATATAGCAATCTCAAAGCATATACAGAGAGGTTCAACAAGACGCTTTGGGGCAAGATGTGGAAGCATTTCGCGGCGAACGTAAACAAGTGGCTTGAGCTTCTGCCGAAACTGGTCCGCGAGAATAATTCTACAGTACGCTCGACCACTCGCATGAAGCCCGAAGACGTCAAGGACAACTCCCTGGTTCGGACCGTGTATGCCGTTCCGAAGAGGAAGGACCCACGCAAGCCTAAAGCCAAAATCTGCATCCTGGTGCGCATCTCCAAACGGAAAGGCGTCTTCGAGAAAGGGTTCACAGCGATTTGGAGCCCCGAACTGTTTCGTGCGAGATGTATACGAAAGTACGCTCTGAGGTCCTATCTGGAAGATCTGAACAACATACCCATCCATGGCGGTTTCTACACCGAGGAGATCCAGCCTACGAATTTTCCACATTTGTATTTGGTAGAGGATGTGCTGAAACGGCATAACTGAAGGACGTACATCAAGTGGTGGGGTTTTCCTGCCCATTGCAATTCCTTGGTCGACGATGTAGACATCGAGTGGTGAACACAGAAGATTGCAATTAATAAACCTATGTATGTGTTCCGCAGGTCATTTTAAATATATTTTTTAATGGTTTTATTTACTTATTAAAATATTAATACTTTGTTGGGAGTCGCCAAACAATATTGTGGGTAAAGCATAGTAATTAAAAAAATGTTCTGTACACTATTATGTGACAACACAAAATTCGTTAATGAAATAGACCCCGAGAAAACCGCTCAAGCACAGATATATATAACCATGACGACCCCGCCGGAAAACATTCCCCTGTACGCTGTGGAGGGGAGTCAAGTCGAAGCTGCCCATGTCTTCTGTATGGGACGTATCGAATTTATCATTTAAATAAAATGACTCACGTGGTACGGTGAATTCCACCACGGAAAAATAGCTCTTAATGCACTATTATTCAAATGATTTACTCGGCCTTCGTCAAATTATTTTTACGGTAATCTGCTTATGTAGTATGCAGCTCTTGTTAGCATGCAGGATCCAGTAGTGTTCTTTCTCTCATTCTCAATTATTATCAAACGAAGACATTTTTTCCTATTATCGTACTGAATTACTGAAACATACTTTTAGAGAGCAGTGCGTTACCTACAATAACTGTTTACGGTATTCGGCATACAAATTATAAGACTTTATTCTGCAGTTATTCAAACATTACGTTTACGGTCATGCGGGGAGACATATGTTTACAAAAAAATCTTTTGCCTGAGAAACATAAATTGTTTTCAAATGATTACCTTTATTTTTANGGGGAGACATATGTTTACAAAAAAATCTTTTGCCTGAGAAACATAAATTGTTTTCAAATGATTACCTTTATTTTTACTAACCAATCTCTTATTTCATATGAGTCTCGTGTTATGGACAGGCCTGCGGAAATGAATTAAGTATAGTATTTATTTTTAAACACCATTATTCTTCCTGTTAAGAGTATTTAGTTATTGCGAGGGATCGTTGAGAAACGTAACATTGGTATTGCATTTTTGAGTGGGTTTGGTAGTAACCTGTAGAATATAAAATAACATTAGTATTTATAATTTTTTTGTGCCTGAGAAAAGCAAATGCGTCGCAGGTACTGCGTGATACGTACGCGTCTCCTCACATACGCGCGATCTGGCTGAGAGAGAGAAAAAACTGTGTTAATATTAAAAACTGATG
>NQII01001518.1:54481-84438 GCA_002778355.1 Clitarchus hookeri | reverse complement strand
ATCAATAAAAATCCAAAGTGGCAAGCCGATAATTTTTATAAAAACAAATTATAAAAAGTTAAAAAGTATTTCTAGGGTTACGGGTTGCTGGAATGACGGGCCGGGGGTTGGGAGCAGTGAGAGGGGACATGAACGAGACCGCCGGCCGCGTCTATGACGTCATCTAAGATGGCGGCAAACTCCTACATTCTTTCCCGGATCCCGTTGTCCCCGGCGACCCATACTTACACTACTAGTAATTATTTTACAAATTTGCTCATTCTTCCACTTAATGTATATGCATTAGAATAACAGAACGCTAAATAAATAATTTTGGTATTCACAAATATTTACCTAACACTTTAAATTCATTGTTAAGACATGCAACTACTTTCCCCCAGTCGTTACCAACTTTACTCGGCGCATACCAGTGTGTCGGTTAAACTACATGCAGGTAGGGGCAGTGATATTTTTCAAAAGTCGTGATTTCAGAAGTGCTTAATTAACCGTGAACAGACTGTAGTAACATATCAACGCCTTTATTGCGAAAACACTCGTCCACAAGTTATCTACATACGTCGCGATTGAGCATTGTAGTCGCCTTAAAGCTTCTGCCTGGTGTGAAAGGAGTGAGAATTTGGTATAGGGAAAGATATATTAATGAAATTAGAATTTTGTGAAGCCAATTTGAAGATATAAATTTGGAACAAAGACGTAAGTGTGAGGTGATACCCTAAAGCTCTGTATCGACGCAAATCTAACAAATTTTTTCAATAATTTTTTATTTAATTACTAATTTTTCTGATTTTTCCAGGAAACCGGCTATACTTTGACGTTACAAAAGGCTTCGGTGGCAAAGAAGCGCACATTTTTCTGCTAAAGAAGTCTCTGGTGGTAAATAGCTATCTTTAACGTGAACACCAAAAAATGTAATTTCAATAACGTGTATTTCCCCAATACCAAATTCTCACCGTTTTCAAACCAGGCAACAGTATTTAAGTGTGGCACGTTACCAGCGAAAAACCAACAAGAATAGCAACATATTTTATCTTCACACTATTCCCTCGATTCCGCTAGCATATCTATCGTCGCATGTGGTTTCGCTGTTCGTATCAACTCTTACTACTGACAACACCTAGTTAAGAAAGTCTACAGTTTGTATGTAATCCGCTTGTACATGTTTCGCCCGAACTGTCAGCACGACCTTGGGAGTGCTGCAACGATTAGAAAAATTCAATTGAGTTTGTCGAGCAGTAGATAAGTTTCCAAAATTCAAAGTTTCTGTGAAATATGAAGTATACTATGCTTATGTAGTGAAAGCAGATACGGTAGTGGTATATACTCTCGTCGACAATAGTGGACGGCTTTGGAAATATGAGTGGGTTATGAGCAAAAAGTGTCCCCCACGGACAATGTTTTCTATTATTTTTTATATATTATGGCAGGCTCTAATCTGCTTGGTTACCTCTTGCGTTCTATCTTGTGGATTCCAGGAATCTCCAGTGACGTCCTCCCCTCCCCTCTCTCTCCTCTCCCCTCATCTCTCCTCCTCTCCCCTCATCTCTCCTCCTCTCCCCTCATCTCTCCTCCTCTCCCCTCATCNCTCCTCTCTCCCCTCCTCTTTCCTAACAATTTCCTAACACTTTCCTAACACTTTCCTAACAATTTCCTAACAATTTCCTAACCTATTCTAAGTAGGAAGTGTGCGTCCGAGGTAGGGACGGGCTAAGTGTGTCTCAGGACTAAGCCCCATACGCCTACATAGGAAGCCACGAGATTCCAGTTTCGAACTACACTTATGTCATAGCTGTGTGTGTGTGTCAGTCATTTTAAGACGCGATTTTGGATTAGTGTAGTGTGTAAGCCTTCCCTCGGATAGCTCATCGATTAAAATAAACAACCAAGCACAATAACAAAAATTTNTGTAGTGTGTAAGCCTTCCCTCGGATAGCTCATCGATTAAAATAAACAACCAAGCACAATAACAAAAATTTCTTTTTTGTGACTTGCTAACAAACCGCGTGTTTTGAGTGTAAAAATTTGCTTTCAACATGCCTTGAGAAAATCCAAATGTCATTGACAACGTCCGCCAGTTACACTTCACGCCAAAATGTGGACTGTAAAACACCTGTGATCGAAAGGTGGTAGGCAGGCGTGCTAACCGCACATTAGTGAGGCTCCATGTTGTCAATACGAATATGGCTGAATGCACGTGGCGTGTGTAGCGCTCGTATAAAGAGAACGTAGCAATACAGAATTTTTTTTTACCATAATTACCAGCTGACTTGTGCTTCGTTGACTATTCTTCGATGATAAAGTAGAAAGTTGCAAGATACTCCCAAGTACTCGCATAAGTCTTACGAACTTCACAAAAGTGAATTTTAGTAACTGGCTGTTGTTGTCTGTGTCCCTTCCTCTTACACTTTCCTACAGTTTCGATCCACTTAAACAGAAAATAATTAGTTGTTACACAACCGTGGTAAGGAATTGGTGTGTAACATCCACACTTGACTTTGAATTGTATGGTTCAAAATGTTGTTGTTCAATGAGCTCTCGATTTGGAATACCTTTATTTTTCTGTGCAGGTATAATATTTCTCTTGAAAGAGCTGATGCTTGAAGGTGTGATTTGAAATTTTTTTTGGTTTTCAGCCCGCATCACTACGAGCGTGAGCACAGCCGTGGCAATTGTGATTTCCTTCTTCGACATCCAGTTCACATTCTGCTCAATGCAGCGAACGAGGGAAGCAAAGAATGTGCACGAGCAGGTGTCCGACATAGAGTATATTATTCCAAGGGTGAGTCCACAAGCTTAACCCTGGATGAGTAAGGTGGGGTGCATGCGTCCTACTATGGGTGTCATAATTATGACGTCGTGCTCATTCGAGAATAAACACGATAATTAACAGTATAGTTTTATCAAAGAATATATGTTATTAATTTAAATAATTCCACCTTGATGAGTAAGGCATAGTTATTGCTATATTATTGTACATGCACCCCACCTTATTCATCCAGGGTTCAAGTAAAATGCTCCTTGCAAATGTATTTATCAATTGTTTGAGAAATAATTTTAGCCCGTTTTTTAAGAAACCCGAATTTTAATATGTATGGGGACTTCCACATTTAAACCCTTTTACGGCCGTGCAAAATGTTTAAAATTTGTTGTATGTAAATGTAGAACTTTAAAAAGCCCTGATGCTCTTTTCTCCCATCGCATGCACGCCCACTAAATGTAACGATTAAAACTGCCGCTAGAGACAATAATCCATCCGCCAAAGGGGGTGGGGGGGGGGCAGTGGTGTAGCGGCTATGACGCTCGTCTCCCACGAAGGCAAACCTGGCTCGATTCCCTTCGGGACTACTCCCGGACCTTCGCATGTGAGAATCGTGCCGGACGATGCTGCTGGTCAGCGGGTTTTCTCGGGGAACTCCTGTTTCCCCCGCCTTTGCATTACGCTCATTTGTGCTGTATGTTTCAAAGAGATATTCAAGGGCCACCAGTGTAAAAAATAAAATTTCATTAAATAACTCGTTACACCTGACACTACTGAAATATCTACGAACATCATATAAGGTATGACGGTTAATTTTGAAGTTAAAATATGTATTGCAAAAGCACTTTTTTTTTTTCATGTGTTTAATTCAGCTTGATTACTATCCATCAGTTTGACACAGACATAAAGCTGGTCAAAGTACGTTTAGCTCTTGTTGATGCAAATCACTTACGACATGCCCACTCCTTAATTGGTATTTGTTTTTGTCTTAAAATCTCAGTATAACTTATTTTACATTATTGTAATAAAATTAAAAAGTCAAAACCTAGTTTATTTACTGTAATTTTACTTAATGAAATTTTAGTGTGTTCAATGCTGCCCTTCCATGAGACTTTCTGAAAATATTAAGATTTAGAAAAGACAAATTTGTAATATATAGGCCGAATATTTATACTTGGCTTTCGAATGCTAACCAGCTTAGAGTTGCTATGACTGTCATATAAGGGGCTTCCCTAGTTGTTATACGGGTCACGTTGTAAGCAACTGGGTCTACTCTACCGTAAAATATTTTAGTTTTTTTTAAATTAAATATTTGTGTAGGACAGAAAATAAAGTCGATATTTTGCCGCCAGTTCTTAAATGTGGTTATTAAAACACAAATGCGGTCGTTGGTGCCAGTCAGCAAAAATCGTTTAAAGTAGCCCTCTGCGATCNTAGTGTGTTCAATGCTGCCCTTCCATGAGACTTTCTGAAAATATTAAGATTTAGAAAAGACAAATTTGTAATATATGGGCCGAATATTTATACTTGGCTTTCGAATGCTAACCAGCTTAGAGTTGCTATGACTGTCATATAAGGGGCTTCCCTAGTTGTTATACGGGTCACGTTGTAAGCAACTGGGTCTACTCTACCGTAAAATATTTTAGTTTTTTTTTAAATTAAATATTTGTGTAGGACAGAAAATAAAGTCGATATTGTGCCGCCAGTTCTTGAATGTGGTTATTAAAACACAAATGCGGTCGTTGGTGCCAGTCAGCAAAAATCGTTTAAAGTAGCCCTCTGCGATCTNAATGTGGTTATTAAAACACAAATGCGGTCGTTGGTGCCAGTCAGCAAAAATCGTTTAAAGTAGCCCTCTGCGATCTTTATTCTTCTGTAAAACAGTGTTTACACTATAGCGACAGTGCTATATCTTTTGTGAACAGATTGCTGTATTAAAATCCTATAATCACCGCTTAAAATTCTAAGGAAACAGAACACATGCGAAGCTTGTTGATGCTATTTTCCATCGCCGTCGCAATACTTCCTTACAGCTGGACGTGACCTTGGGGCGTTCAAATTAAATTTCTTACTAGGGAAGTTCCTTAACCGTAAATGTGAAGATATTTTAAAAGTTCGTGTAGATTTTAATGTGAATTTTTCTGTTCTTTTCCAGAAGAAATCCAACACAGTCGCGAAGCAAGCGCACAATATATACAGTCAGTATGCCCAGTCTTGGGTATTCGACACAGATACTACGGGTTCTTCCAAAAATGACTCTTCTTATCTTAAACTTCCAAATGTTTCTCCTAACGAAATAACTAAGACTGCTACAATAAGGACTCCGAAAAGTGCAGTGGTGGAAGTAGCTAGTGACGACGGTCCGGACCCAAACATGTTTCTAGTTAACCCCGTGGTTCATGTGGAAACAGTATCGGACGACGACGAGGGAGGAAGGACTTTGAACTACATGAAGAGCTTCTCGAGGACACCCTCGCCCGTGGTGTTGTCGGAGAGCTCGTCGCCAGACTCGAGTGCGAACAACCCCCCGATATACGAGTGCCTCGAGAGACTGACTGAGCCGGCGCTCTACAGGTCACGTCTCAACACCGCCATCAGTCTGAACGCCGAGCAGACGACAAGCTCGGTGGTGACCCACGACCTCGACCAGCCGTCGACGTCGCGAGACAGGCGTGCGCGGCCTCGCAGCGAGACGTTCACCAAGGACAGGCTGAGTGTGGCCGAGAATCTCGACATGAACGAGAAAGTGCAGTACGCGTCGCTGCTGGTGGAGCTGCAACAGGCGCTGCGCAGCAAGAAGGAGCGCCACCAGCAGTCCGGGTCCCCGCAGAGCGCCGGAGACAGCACCACCGTTGAGGACGTCTCCGACAAGACGCACAGCGCGTCGAAAGGCAGCAGCCCTCAGGATTCGTCACAGGACGACTCTCGCAAGACTGACAAGAAGAACAGCGACGCAGAGTTCTCGAAGGAGCTGGAGGCGGCCTTGCAGCTGATCCAGGACCTAGAGTCCCCCAACACGATCGAGACGCCGTCTGAGGCGTGCAGGTCTCTGGAAGGCATCGAGGTGGCGCCGGCCGTGATCTGTGTCAAGTGGAGGGACAGCAGTGACGCGAGTGAGAGCACAAAGACTCTGAGCGAGTGCGTGAGCCCCGTGGTTGACCTGCCGGAGGAGAGCCATCAGCAGCAGCAGGGTAAGAGAACATCCATAGTAGTTGTTGCTCCCAGTGGATCAGAGTCTTCTTCTGGCTACAGCTCTCCGTCTCCAGGCACCTCCAAGCGCCCCACTCCCATCTGCTCCAACCCTCCTTCCGTCAACGGTAGCGCCGACAACCTGACCGACGAGCAGCAGGTGGCGTTCGCCATCCGTAACACAGGTGCTGGTGCAGTCATCTCGCTGTTCTCTCCCACAGGGAAAGGCGCTGCCCCAGAGGCCGTAAGGGTTCATGTAAAGCTCGCGGAGACGAACAGCGGCACCCTGAAGAGCTCGTCCAAACCGAGCAGTAACCTGGACACGTCCTCCCCCGGCTCTAGTAATACCAGCACTCTGAGACTGACACAGAGTCCGCAGTCCACCCTCAGCTCTTCGAGTTCGTCTCGGTGGAATGTCAAGTCCTTGCTGAAGAGGAAGCCTAGCCAGCTTACCGCATTGCCTCCGGAGCTCGAAGGCGCAATCATTAAATCTGAAAGTCTAGCCTATCTTACCGAGCTTGAACTGCTCGCTAGGCACGCCAGAAACAAATCGATCCAGAGGGTAAGCCCCAGTACACCGTATTCCCTCTGCCTGTGCACTGTCCCTCGGGCTTTTGGCTAACAGTTTGCAACATCTGTTGTANCCCCAGTACACCGTATTCCCTCTGCCTGTGCACTGTCCCTCGGGCTTTTGGCTAACAGTTTGCAACATCTGTTGTAGAGTAGATGTGCTTTTCTTTGGTGAAGGTGCAGTGTTGTTTTCATATTCGCATAGGCAATTCCTAATCCAACTAACAGTTGTTTCTAATGGCTTGTTTAAATAATTTAGCACGATGTCAGTGTGATGTGACTAACATAAATACTTGTATCCATATAGATTTATTAGAAAGCTCGGATGTATCTGAAACATTTAAGTAACAATGTGAATGGCGGGTTAGTTCTTTCGAAAACTATAATTGCTGATTAGCCGTAAATTGTCTTATTAATTTTGATTGGTTTTCATTTTATAATTAAGTTGTTATTCCTCATTTGTACCACTAACTTCAAATCATTAGTTAAATTTAAATGCACTGTGGTAACTAATACCCTGCAAGTTAACAATATAATTAAGTATGTAGTAGTAAAATAGTGTCCACAGTAGTTAAAAAAAAAATAGTCTTTGCTTCCAAATAAATATAAGTTTCAAAACAACTTAATATTAGTGTTAAATTCACTATTGTTTGTAGCAAAATATGTATTGTCTTTAGTGGTGATCAAGTGGTCTGGTTGGCATGCGTGATAGTACTGAGGGAAACAATGAGACGACATAATAATGTTGCTGCGTCCAGTTATTTGCAGCAAGCAAGCTATTACGGATGTTCATATTTATCCTATACAATAACCCACATGTGCTGGCGAGAGAGAAATCGACTCGAACCGCAGTTGGTATTATAATGCTTTTAAGTGAATTCTTGTATTATATAGTAATTACTTTATATTTTCTTATAGCAGTAACACTCAGATTTAAAAGATTATTTAAGTTTTAGACAACACCGCAATATCCATTGCGATGTCATAAATAGAAAAACAGTTTTTGGACATTCTGATGTGCTGATACTTCTGCGCTGTTATTCGGGCTAAGGAGAGTATATATGCAAAATAGATAATTAAAAATTTTATATGAATTGCACACTGATATTAGTTGAAGTTGCGTTTTGTAACTAAATTTTTTCTCTTGACATTACCATTTACCCTTGCCCGGTACTTTATTATATATTGCCTTTAACACTAAACAACTTCGTGTAATGTGACAGGATACGAAAATTCTCATAACAATTTTAAAGTTGAGCCAAGTTTTTAAATGTTCCCATTTTTTTTGCAAGTCTTTAATCGGGCTTAAGGTTTTAGTCAATTTTTATGCTCGCCAATGCAGGTGATGTGTATACAGAAATTTCATCATCTTAGCATTTGCCTGCGACACTAGTGCTGGAGACAGCGCAAAAATTATGAGCAATTTAAACTATTGTAACAATTTCTAATTTAATTATCTGCGATACGCTATGTGGTCTAATACATCAAAATGAATTTATCATCCAAGAACGATGTAACAGCATGCATTGTAATGTTGCATGTATGAGACTCCATTAATCCATTAATACTTAACATTTTTGCAATTCTTATGTCAAAGTGCGCCATACAGATGATTGTGTAGAATTTTAGTTACAATCTTTCAGAAACATCCAAAAATGTCATGCCTGTAATTTGTCTGCATATTGTATTTACTCAGTGCAGACACAAAGATTTGAAGTACAGCTGTCGCATGGAGCCAGTTTTGATTTCAGAAACCATTTTTCACTTCTGCGGCATATTCCACACATCCGTCTTTATCATCGCCACGCATCCGTCTTTATCATCGCCACGCATCCGTCTTTATCATCGCCACGCATCCGTCTTTATCATCGCCACGCATCCGTCTTTAATCATCGCCACGCATCCGTCTTTATCATCCCCACGCATCCGTCTTTATCATCGCCACGCTTCTCGTCTCCTCCAGCTATCTCTTCCCCCATACTTCATACGAATCCTTTTTCCTGCTCTTCAAATGTTTGTCAGAACCTACAATTTGAAATATCTCGTTTCGTTCACTCAATTCCATTCAAAAGCTGCTTGCTGGTTCATTGGTCTGAGGAAGTCTGAAAACCTCTGTAAAAATTATTTAATTTGCTGCTGTTGATAATAAAACCACCCAAATTATACTACTTGTAGTTGCCATAACAACCTATGTTTAACTATTTTAACTACCCCTTGCCTTTCATAGCTTACCTTCTGGTTAATACACATCAATTTATCTTCTGCAAATAGTGGTATCGTCGTCTGAGTGAGAGTAAATACAGGGTGTAGGTTTACCCTTGTGCAAAATGTTTTAAATCCACTTGAAAGTTGCTGAGGCAGTACATTACTGTGGCAAGCAGTTGTGACATCTGATGGAAGTTCGTAAGTCAGTGTTGAGGACAAATGCAGAAGACAAAATTCCATCTTCATATTTAATATATGGCTTTTCCATTTATTTTGTGGTGGAGTATTGTTGACTGACCTCGGGTCCCTATTCAGTTACACNCATTTCCATTTATTTTGTGTTGGAGTATTGTTAACTGACCTCAGGCCCCTATTCAGTTACACACAACGTAGCAATTTTATGTTATGACTACTTGGCCAGTCATAGCAAACCAGTTTACAATTACACTACATAGTGTTCTAGATGTTTCAAGGTGTTTTCGCACTTGCACAGGAGGTTGTTTGCATTGCGTAGTACCATAGCACAGTTGGCAAAATATTTGGCCTCCATGCAACTTGAGGCGTATTTGCATGGAGCAAAATATTGTGTAATAAAAAGCGTTAAATGTTTGTTCCGTACGGCATTAAATCCTTTACATATTACTTGAAAAAATATACGTGTTCGTATACTTAAGCTGTGAAAACGATGTGGGTTTCACTCGTTAGCAGATACCTACTGGTAATGTAAATATGTGCCTTGAAATTATAGTGAATTTCCTCTGTGATAGATTAAAAACTTTTATATCATGTATTGAAATGCAGCACTAATTTGGTATAGTTGTATTAAATTTTACAATTCCTGTTAGACAGTAAATAACAAATTAGTATGGGAATTTATTAGATATTTTACATCACAAATTGAAAAAAGTAGTCGGTGCTGTAAACCTTACCATGTAACTCTTCTTAGTATGCAAGTTTGGCGACTATTTTAACATACGCCAATTGCGTTTGAATTGTGAAATTATTTCAGTGTGGAGTTTTCAAAGTATCGCAACAAAAATTTATTTGAATTAATTATTAGTTTTAAATTAGCCCAAGAACAGTGAAACAGTGCAAAAATTGAGGCAGCAGGTAACCGTCTTTAACCTTGCCGATAAGCAAGGACTTTTTCTCTTGCATGAAAATATTTGGTTTTTATTTTTTTGCTTTCTACGTTCTACAATATTTCAAAAACAAACTTTTCTTGCTCTCGCCAACATTTTGCAAACTGCTGCTATGGTTCACTAAGAAACTAGTAAAACAAGCATTCCACTTCTTACTTATGTGTAACTTGGTTTGTGAAAATGGCATATCACTGTGCAGTGCAAGCATGTAGGTATAGAATAAAACTATTTTTTGTACTGCTTTCAGGGTTGGTGTATTTTTTCTAACCCATATAGCTTATTTATCTAACTAATCCTTGTGTTGTGGATTGTGTTGTGGATTGTGTTGTGGATTGTGGTGTGAATTGTGGTGTGCATTGTGGTGTGCTTTTTATGTTTATGACGGTGATAAATTTCTGGGGTATGTGTTGAATACATGCAAAGGCATTGCCTTTGCTTAGTTACATTCTTGTAATTACATTTTATAATAAGAAGGTTGTATTAGAGGTCTATGCTCGGTAGAATTTCTGTAGGTTATGTGCTGATATTAAACTTCCCGATAGGTCACATTCAATCTATATTTTAGTTAGTTTTTAATAATTCAGCAAAAATATTTAGCTACTTTAAATATACTAATTTTCGTAATGTGCGTAGGCATGTTTTCTAATGAAAGTTTATTTAATTCTACTCCCGCCTCTCTCCNTTAGTTCGTTTTTAATAATTCAGCAAAAATGTCTAGCTACTTTAAATATATTATTTTCGTAATGTGCGTAGGCATATTTTCTAATGCAAATTTATTTAATTCTGCCCCCGCCTCCCTCCCGCCCATTTTTAAACTGCCTCCTTTTGAGTGACTTTCAGCTGGTGTAATACAACACTTCAAAGGACACAAGAAAATGTTTTATTTAGGTCGTCAAGAGAATAGCAGATGATTTAAACATTCCTTTTCAGATGATTTAAACATTCCTTTTCCCCTTATAAAAACAACGTTCACCTTTAAAAAGTTTTACAGCTGAAACGTTCGCCCGTTAAAGAAAGGCACACTTTTGGATAATACGGTGTTATTACTCTTTCGTACAAAAGACAAAGTGCCTTAAACAATCTTTAAGTGACCTAAGAATAATGTTCAACATCATTTACGAGTATAATTATATTGCATAAATATCTCGCAAATCAATATTTTATTACAAGACTACGCACACAAGGAATGGCGGGCGTCGCGATTACATTACGAGTGCCGCAACGATAAAAATTGTCACGAAACTCAACAGCTGAATAGCATTGATCCGAATTGTTACAGCATACTTCCACAGTGATGTTTGTCGCTCGATGCGAGTTTCGTGAAAATTCGTCCAGCCACACAGTTTTTAAAGCACATAGTACTAATGTTTGACAAGGACAGCTTTGCGTACGAAAAAAATTACTTTTCGCTTATAGAATTTAAATGCGTTCACATATATGAATGTAACTTAAACACAATATTAAAAACACAATACCTAGCAGATGAAAATGCATTTCATGAAACTGCGTCCACACATTTAATGCAAAATATAATTTTGCCTCAAATTACTTAACTTTAAGGATATTCGTGGAAATTAGTACTGCTTGATGTATCTGCCCATACAAATTAAACCGTTCGGACATGTTATAATACTGTTTTAACGTATTCCTAACACTCAAGGAACGTTTCCCGCCCAATATAAAAAAAAATTTCGTGCTGTTATTGTTTAAAAAAAAAAAAAGACATCTTGCCGAGGTATTAACTCTGCGATCGTAAGTTGGGTATTACCTAAATACTAAACAACATGCACTCGCACGCTTTCATAATTGCATTTCATTTCACATATATAACAACACGCTCCTCCGAAATTTTTTTCAAGTTTATTCGAGTTTTAAAATTTATACTGACTTAAATTGCATGAAGCAGCGCTTTTTCCAGGTCGACATATTCTGCGAAATTCGAAAAATTTCTGCGCCAATAAACTATGTGGAAATACAGTAGAAATCAGTAACAAACAATGTCACTTTATTCAGAATATATATATATATATTACGTTATCGAATACTTTATTTCATAGGATACAAACATACATTTTAAAATTTTAAATCGCATTGGTCGTAAAACCGGTGTTCTTTTGTTAGCACACTAGCGCGAACCGGAAAAAAAAACAATGCACCAGCTATAGTCTATTTGCGGTTTCTTCACACTTTTTGAATCAAACTTTTGAAGAATCATCCCCATGTATGACATGTTTAGTTATTTCCTAAATATACCATGTATCACAAACGTTTTATAATTGTGTTAATATAAAATTCCCTTTTTTTCGTTAAATTGGAATGTTATTTGTATTTTATTTATAAATTAGAATGCTTCATTTATAAATAATATGAAAAATAATAGTGAGAAAACGTGTGTTGGTAACTCTTAGTAAGAAATAGTTCTCATGCAAAATATTATTGCACCTGAGTCCACACGAATGCGGGTGCGTTGTCCTTTGGTGTAATTTTCCAGACTTATTTAAACTTAGATTGCACGAGGCGGAGGAACATTCTGTAAGTAGATCTTTAGCAGGGCTTCAGAAAAGTGTGAACTAACCGGGAGTGAATTATAACTTGAACGTTGCGTCAGCCAGGTGGTGATGTGGCGTGATTCTAACACACAAATGTTCAACTCTTTCACATTTTATTCTTATTTGCACACAGCAAAAAGAAACCGAATTGCAGGGTGACAACAATTTTTAACGTTACGACTAGTAAGACAAAACCTCGAACTACTTCCCGTAGTTCGCTGCCAACTTAACTGTGAGTACCACGGTTATCGCGCACGTTAAAATATGCGCAATTTACGTGCAGTGTTTTTTTTCATAGGTTGATTTCAAGAGTGCTTACTTTATCGCGAACCACCTATATCACTCGACTTACTTACATTTTAATACAGTTTGTAACTAAAACTAACACATTTGAACTAAGTACGTAGTTCTTGGGCAGATTTCAAACTGGCGTTTATCCATCTCCGATTAAATTCATGGAGACTGATTACGACATTATCCCGAAGAATTCATTACAAATATGACTGCTTAAAGTATGTTAAAAACAGCCTTATTTTTGTACATAAAAATAGTAAACCTCTTTTTTTTTAAGTTTTGCTTTTATTAAGTGATATGCATAGTGTTAGGTTAAAACTAATATAAAATTTGCATTTTCCCCCCAAATATTTTGGACTACATGCATTTAAGTTTGTTAGGTAGTGACGTGCACCTTTAACAGTAGTCTGCTATGATGGCCTTGGAGAAGCTGGGCGAACAGATATGTGTGAAACATGCATGTTTTAGTTTATTCTACACATTGTGCAGTAATACATAGTAGAATGAACGTGTGCACTAATCTCTTTTGTGTGTTTCAGCAAATTGAGCAGCGAGTGCAGCAACAAATACTGGGGCTTTCTCCTTCGGAATCAAACTGCTNTTTTGTGTGTTTCAGCAAATTGAGCAGCGAGTGCAGCAACAAATACTGGGGCTTTCTCCTTCGGAATCAAACTGCTAGGTGAATGTACTCTACTACGAACCCGAAAAGACCAAAGGCTCAGCATTTAATGCAACACTATTTTTTAACGAATCTTAAATATTTTGTACAAATGAACTTACGAACACTGTTAACACCATTCGTGCATTGTAAATTATTTCTTTATTTTGGTATGCCTGGACACTTGGGCTGCACCTTCGCAGAAGAAAGAACTTTCGATATTTTCAGTGTTGTCTGAAAATATTTCTTTTCCAGTTATTCAAGAATTTTATAATTTCAAATTAAAATCTTTTAATTATTCTCAAGTGTGGCAAGTGTAGTGTGTTAAGAGTGAAGATATTGGTGATAATAATTGGTGCTGGCATCTTATGATGTTCTTAAATCAATTTTGAAAACGCACGCCCCTTTCTTCGTTTTTCTAGTGCGTTTTTAATAATTTGTAGCTTTCAAAGCCCTTCCTGTGATTACCTTCTAATAAAGCGATAGCAACCGTCCAAAGAAGACGTAAGAACAATTGGTTCTGAAATGTATGCATGTGAAATGAGAGTTGAATTTGGCTGGTCCTCATATTTAAGGAATGTTGTTCTTTGATAATGTTATTATTATCGTTATTATTCTACATATTTTTGTGTCTTGAGTAAGTATGAAAGTTAACATTACTCGTGTGGATTAATAAACTTGNTCGTTATTATTCTACATATTTTTGTGTCTTGAGTAAGTATGAAAGTTAACATTACTCGTGTGGATTAATAAACTTGAGATTGACATTGTTTTTAGGGGGTGTTCTTGGCTGGTTCAAGAGGGATTGCTGTATGAGTTTGCATAGGTTTTGCACCCCCTTCTGAATTGTTAGAATTATTATACTTTCTTATATGCACCTTAGAAACTAATAGTCATATTTCTATCAAAATAAACTTTTATTTTTATAAAATAATAATTTTAAGTGTTGTGAACTTTGAATGCTAGATATAAAATTTCCGTATAAAATGTATTTTAAAACTCTTTAATAAGTGTTCTTGTTCTGTTTAAAGTACTAATTATAATTGGTATGTATACATTTCGTAATTTGTCCGAATGCATAAATAAAAATTTGAAATACACCTATGAAAATTCATTTGTATTTTCTTACGATTTTATTTCCAACATGACTTGTTGCTCATGTTCCTGGAAGAATGTTTTATTTTGTATATATTCAGAAACTGAATAAGGATGATGGCATCAGTATTTTTGTTGACAATGAATCCCAAGGGCTTCAATGCGTTCTCGAAGCATGTTCTGAGGTGTCAAAAGGTCAAATATGGAGGCAGCAGGCCTCTTAAGTTAATGTGACCTATCCTGTCTTCAGTATAAGGGGCCAGTAAAATGCAAAGTGTCGCATTACCAATGAGGAAAGCAGCGCCCAAGGATACAGGAGGGCTGCTATCCAACAAGGGGCAAAGTCAATGGGGAAANAGCAGCACCCAAGGATACAGGAGGGCTGCTATCCAACAAGGGGCAAAGTCAATGGGGAAACACACAAGCTGCTTCTGCTAGCCAGAACGAGGACAGACACCGGGAACGTGGAAGAAAAGGGCGAGCAGATTTATCTCCCGGTAAGGATATAAATTATTCTAAATTGGGCGCCTAGTCTACATTTAATGTTTTGTGCAAGAAATTACCCAACATGTGCAGTAACCAGTACATTTATAATGTTTAGGCACAGCAATAAAATCACAAATACAAAAGTAAAATACACGTAGATGCAAAGCCACGTTCGGCAAATTTGTAAGAAATAATTNGCAATAAAATCACAAATACAAAAGTAAAATACACGTAGATGCAAAGCCACGTTCGGCAAATTTGTAAGAAATAATTTAAAAGCATTACAGTAAACAAAATTATTAAACATAATTTAGATTGTATTAGTATGTGATCTCTTGGTATACATTAACATAATACTTAAGAGTGCCTGAAGGATGATGTAGTGTGTATAGGTGGTTGTCGGCAGAAGTAAGCGCCATGTTGGTTATAGGCCATTCACGGGTACTTCACACTATTTTGAAGCCTTGTTAAAGTTCTACTTTTGGTTACTGATTACGTGTCCTTCCGCTACATGTAAACGTAAACACTGCCATGTGACCAAGTTTTAACTTTTAAAACGCTTGTTTACTGTTTTCAGCTGTTCAAAAAAATTGTCACATTTCAAAAACAATTCCGTAAGCATTAACCACATCTAGGTCAGCTTTGTGACTTTTTAACAATGTCCATGTTGACGATAGATCTTGCGGTTATTATTTTACATTAACATATTTGTTTTCATGACATACCACATTAAGCATAATACACGTTAATATTTTGCCGCGACTGTGTTTAACCCTGTTCTAGCCGCGGGGGGAAAAACTTTAGTATTTAACCTCTTGTTATTACTGTGTGTGTGGTTTTTCCGTTAAAAGGATGGCCTTAGTTGAAATGAAATTTAAAACTAAGGGACTAGTCCAATGAAGAGCTGTAAATTTAAGCACGCAACTCGTGTCGCTTATTTTTTGTACGTAGCAACGACAAACTTAAAAGATAGTGGTGAATATGCACACAAATAGGCCTACCGTAATTTTATTCCGCTCATATTTATATGCATCGGTACTTACCATTTTCTAGGTTTATTAAATTATTTATTTAAATTTATCTGGCAGGGCATAGTATTTTGTTGGGGTTGTGGCAAGCATCCAAATCACAGAAACGTAAGCACGTTGCACAACTGTGTTTCAAACACCTAAGGCAAGATTACAACGTTGTGATAAACAGACGTGACTTTCAAAATAATAATTTCGTACTAAAAACAGTTAACGTTAAAATTTCACACGTCCTATATTTGCAATCTTTGTCTTCTTCCTCTTTTTTTTCCTCCCTCTTCCTCTTCCTCTTCTTCTTCCTCCTTTCTTATTTTATTTTTGGTGGAAGGTTACACAATATGCTTAAAAGTATATATCTTAAGCAGGGCTTTCAAAAGTGCCCATTTTACCGTGAACAGTCTGGAGAGGGGGAGAGAGACTCCGCTTATTGAATTTTTTCCTCGGACGAAAAAAAAAAACACCATGTCACCAGCGCCTGCACACGGTAATTTGCGCTGACATTTTAAACTGTAACAAGGAAGTGTTTCCTTCAGTGCTACCTAAAAATTCAAATATCAATAGGCATCGTTTAATTTACGAATAGCATACCAAAAAATATGTTGAAACAATATTTATCTGTGAACTTTTTTTTACTAGCCGTTGCAAACACATCGCTGCTTCCACTGTTTTTAATTCGTATTTAATACTAAATAAATATTACAAGTTATAGAAGACACTAAGTAAAAGTTTCATTTATTCAAGAATACAGTATTTTAAATTTAATCAGTGTTATATATTTGTGGTATAAAATTTATTGAAAAAACTGGTTGACATGTTCAGCCTAGGGTGATTTTTCAAAGGTTCTTTTCAAAACGCCTGAAGCAACCGTGAATGAACTATACACCACTTATACACCATTTGTACTGTGAAGACAAGATTAGCTACCAAGAGTAGCATCGTCACAAGACTAAAGTGACTACATTCGAACATAAATCTATATAGATGCGAGTAACATTTTGTATGGAAGTTAAGGTTTTATTGACGTGAAAAAGGGTCAAATCGGACCTAAGATGTAGTCGAAGCATGCTAGTGACTGCAGTAAAATTGATGATAATAGAGCGGAGTGATTTGGGCGGCTTTTAACATTGAGATATTGAGAGCCCATGGAGGTGAAACGAGGTGAGTACAGAGCAGCGCCGGAATGCAAGGGCGGGGTAAACTGGCAATCCCCGAGAAAACCCGCCGACCAACTTCATCGTCCGGGACGATTATATTCCCTCGTATGAAAATGCGGGAGAGACCTCTCAGAGATTCGAACACGGTTAGCGTTGATGGAAGGCGAGCGTCTTAGCCCCTCAAATCGATACCAACAATCGATACCAACAATCGTACCTAGGGGGAGTTGTTTTCCCAACAATCGTATCTTGGTGGTTGGAGGGGAAAAAAAAAGGGGGGGGGACTTTTCCTAACAATCGAACCTTGAAGTTCCATGAAAAACCTTCAATTGTGGTTTTTATAAAAAGTCAACAGCACAGGATGGAATCACTCCCGTCGTCGGTCAAAAAAATGCCAGACTGTCATTTTCCGCACACTACTCCTTCGCGGTGAATTATTTCCTGGCGAAATAATGTAAACTTTATTTAAACACCTTAAACCCCCAGAGTCGAGGAGTGCCATAGGATGCCTACTGAAACTGGCCCAGCAGCCCAGTGTTAAATCTGCGTGGAGAAAATTGTACAATTAACGTTCATTTTTCGTCTAGCAGGTAATTAATATTGAAATTACCCTAATTCTGAATGCAAAACCTATTGTGGAATTTTTAACAATATTTTCTTGGCTTGCGTCAATGCTCTTAACATCCCGAGTTTTAATTCCCTCCTTTCGTGAAGGACTTTAATGTTACCCGCCTTTCAGTTTCAGTGAACTTAACCTCGCCACTGACCTCTTGCTTACCCAACTTATTACTCTCTCTAAATTTTGCAACATACAGATATCTTGAGTATTTTTGTTAAGAATAAGATTACACTTGACCTCCCTTGCAACGAACTGCAATCTTCGCTAGTTAATTCAACCTGGATCACTTGATTTAACGATTCCCATAAGGTGGTAGGGTTTGGTTAAAAGAAACGAAAGACTGTTGTAACGAAGGCGTGATGCCCTCCCTAGGCTTCCTCGGGGAACACCCAGAGAACACACTCACACTTCGTCACATGAAAACGTCACGTCCAGCGTCCACATTGTCAATCAAATGCATTTCAAATCTTTTGAAAAACNCACACTTCGTCACATGAAAACGTCACGTCCAGCGTCCACATTGTCAATCAAATGCATTTCAAATCTTTTGAAAAACAAAAATTGAGTATCATATTAATGATTAAGAGCTTTGTAAACAACTTTAAATTCAACAACACTGAATATCGGCGAGCATTCTTTGTGTGAGATGAACATTATGTAAACCACAAAGTTGCGAAAAGTTTTCAAAAAATTAAAATTTCGATTAGAGTGNAAACCACAAAGTTGCGAAAAGTTTTCAAAAAATTAAAATTTCGATTAGAGTGCCGCGGTCTAATTGTATTTTTTTTATCAATTAAAAAATATATTAAAATGAGCGTGATCGAAATATACAAATTTACATACCCTTACATCGCAGCCACTCACGCCGTTACAATAAATTACCCCCTATCCACGTTTCTGACCAACAAGATCATATAAAGCGCTATTAATACGAATATAACTTTACACTGAGTTGACAAGTGTCATGGGATAGCAATGTGCATACAGATGGCAGTAGTATCGTGTACAAAATGTATAAATGGGCAGTGCATTGGTTGGGCTTTCATTTGTAGTCAAGTGATTCATGTGGAAAGGTTTCTGACGTGATTATGGCCGCACGACGGGAATTAACAGACTTTGAACGCAGAATGGTAGTTGGAGCTAGACGCACGAGACATTCCATTTCGGAAATGTTAACGGAATCCAACATTCCGAGATCCACAGTGTCAAGAGTGATGCCTGAAATTATGTATTCTTGGCAAACCTCCCACCATGGACAACGCAGTGGCCGACCGCCTGCACTTAATGACCGAGACCAACGACGTGTGCGCAGAATGGTCAGTGTTAAGACAAGCAACACTGCGTGAAATAACCGCAGGAATCAATGTGGGACGTACGACGGACGTGTCCGTTAGGACAGTGCGGTGAACTTTGGCTGTACTGGGCTATGCCAGCAGAATACCGACTCGAGTGCCTTTACTAACAGCACGACATAGCCTGCAGCGCCTCTCCTGGGCTCGTGACCATATCGGTTGGACCCTAGACGACTGGAAAACGGTGGCTTGGTCAGATGAGTCCCGATTTCAGTTGGTAAGAGCTGATGGTAGGGTTCGAGTGAGGTGTAGACCCCACGAATCCATGTACCCAAGTTGTCAACAAGTAACTGTGCAAGCTGGTGGTGTCTCCATAATGGTGTGGGCTGTTTTTGCATGGAATGGACTGGGTCCTGTGGTTCAACTGAACCGATCATTGACTGGAAAGGGTTATGTTCAGCTACTTGGAGACCACTTGCAGCCATTCATGGACTTCATGTACCCAAACAACTATGGAATTTTTATGGATGACAATGCGCCTTGTCACCGGGCCATAACTGTTCGAGATTGGTTTGAAGAACATTCTGGACAGTTCCAGCGAATGATTTGGCCACCAAGATCGCCCAACATGAATTCCATAGAACATTTGTGAGACATAATCGAGAAGTCAGTTCGTGCACAAACTCCTGCACTGGCAACACTTTCGCAATTATGGACGTCTATAGAGGTATCATGGCTCAATATTTCTCCCGGGGACTTCCAACGACTTGTTGAGTCCATGCCACGTCGAGTTGCTGCACTTCGCCGGGCAAAAGGAGGTCCGACACGATATTAGGAGGTATCCCATGACTTTTGTCGCCTTAGTGTATATTCGAATATAGCAACAAAGTAACAAACCCGGCCCTTTCAAAGTTTACTCAAATACGATGTTGGCAATTAATGAAAGTATTCTTGGCTTTTCACGCAGTATTAACAGAATTTAATTATCAAAACTCTTCAATTGACAATTTTCAATACCGTTAAAAAAAACTGACGTTTTGAAAAAAAATCCCAAACTTTACGTGATAAAAATTACGTGTATAAAGAGACGTAGCTTTAAAAATCCTAGTTATCAAAACTGGTGGTCCCCGAACTTCTCAATTACATCCCCTTGTATTCTCCTCCAGAAACAAGTCTCTTAAACATACCAGGCAGTCGCACCCCCTTGTGCATGCCAGAACCATGGAGAATAGTCCAAAACAATGTAACTTTGTCCATCCAATCAGATTTTAAATTTTCCATTGGCGTCTTGAGTATTCCGTATGCGTCGCCCGCTGTCATTGCCCTCAAAATGGAGAGGGGAAGGAGGAGAACCAATCACTCGTCAGAGGCGCAAACTGCACCACGCGCCTATAGGCTATCCACGGTAAACAGAGCACTTTTGAAAAAACTTGCTCAAGATTTACTTGTAAGCCATTATACGTACACTTAACATTGCCATGGGTCTTATAACTTTATTCATGTGTCGGTCAAGTTAAAATTGTATATTATTAGCAAAATAAATATTTTACAGTGTTTATAAACCTTACGTCAACATGCACTAAAAACAAACAGAAAAAGAAATAATTTCAGCGTTCAGAAATGTTAACCAAACACTTTTAATTCGACGTTAATTCGTGGAACTACTTCACCTTCGATGTTACCTACGTTACTGGGCGCTTGCTAGTCTATGCGCCCCTTAAAATACAAGTAGGTAAAGGCTGTTAACGGCAAAGAGAGCACTTTTGAAATCAACCCTTGAAAATTGTCACTGTCCCTACCTGCGCGTATTTTTAACGGGCACACTTAGTGGCATGTGCCCAGTAAATTTGGCAAAAACAGAGGGAAAGTAGTTCCATGTCTCAACGTTCAATTAAAAGTGTTTGGTGAACATTTCTCATTCTTTCTGGATTTTTAAATGCATGTTTGGTTGTGGATTATGAAGTTTGTAAAATAAATACTTGTACAATTTCCCTTTACTGACGCATGAATAAAGTGATCAGGCCCACGGAAGTGTTGATTTTACATATGGCGGAAGGATACACAATATGCGTACAAGTAGATCTCAAGCAGGGCTTTCAAAAGTGCTAATTTCACCATGAACAACCAATAAGGGGAAGCGGCATTATTAAAATGCTCAAATAACCGTGAACAGTCTGTGGTCGAGAAAACTCTTCCAAGGCCAGCAGAAATCAGACGGTCGGGCAGGTGCCAGGCCGATCACGGCGTCCCATTCCACTGCTACGTCGCTGCGCCGCCAATCAACCTCCAGGTACTGTCTCGTTGCACACAGCCCACGCCGCGAACACGAGAACATTTGGTGCTCAAACAGCGAAGTAACTATCAATAACAAGGTATTACCTAGTACATACACAACTAAAATTGGAACGCACTGTCTTTCCTTAAAGGCACATAATTACAGAAGAGTTGCACATCATTGAAGAAAGCACTCAAGTTATCAAAACCACAACGCAACGATTTAACTCTCAGAAAAACATAGTCCAGGTGCTTGCGACTTAGTTTGTGCTTAACACAGAGAAGAGGCTGTTCTACTCTTAACGCTGACAAAATTATATACTTTTTACGGTTCCGAATATCTGCATGAATAGTAAAAAATGTTTAAAAAGTATAACACTAGTTTGTAGCTTCATAAAATTCTTAAGTCTACCAATTTTTTTCTCGGAGAATATAATAGTGGGTATAATTTGGTTCATTAGTGAAATTATGGAAATCGCAGAAATTGTTGAAGGCTTGCAAAAATAACTCCCCGTTCGAGCTTTTAAGTAGACGTGCGTCCCGCCTGCCCTGACTATGCATAGCACCAGCATGTGTTGGCGACAAGCGCTGCAGTAGAGCGTTGTCATGGCATATCGGAACGCGCCCACCACCTGTCGTCAAGAAATGCCATGTGTCCCGATGCCTGCCGGTGTCCAGTAGCTTCACGCATCGATGGTGCAGTGCGTAAAATTGTCGCGTAAATCGATGTGAAAATTGCAAATCCACTGGAACGCACGGGAATCGCACGTGGAAGTGTGCAGCCTTTGAGTCGAGAGATTTGGGCCGCCTTGAATTACGGGGTATTGAGAGCCGATGAAGGTGAAACGTGAGAATGGAGCAATGCCGGAATGCAAGGACGGGAGAACACAAAGTTAGATAATCGCTACCGAAAAGCAGGCGACGTGGGGTTTCTCCCGGAGACATTTTTTATTTTGAAATTTGAACGAAATAAATGAACATTTCTCAATCATTTCCGGAAATATTTATGAAAAAATCGATTGTAAAAAAATGTCATATAATTTTTAATGGAAAAGAATTAATTAAAACAGTAACGTACATGAAATGCTTCTATTAATTTAAAAATGTTACACTAGTTTTATTAAAAACAAAATTAATATTTCAAGACAAGATCATTCCATGTATAAATTGAACCCATAAAAAAAATTAAGTTAAATTGAAAGCGAAAACTTTAAAATTTAGCATTGATCTATATGCATGAATACATAGTCGCTTCGTATGTTACACTTTTTCCTACCCATGCTCATAAAGAGATTGAAACAAAAACAGGAACTTTACTTCGTGTTAAAGAATGAGATGTCGCACTCCAGGTGGTATTGTCTTAAATTCCTCGATCACGTCATTGTAGTTAATATAGTCGCAGCTATTTCTTGCTCGATATAAAAAGGTATGAGTGAGTCGAGGCGTGGTTGCTATGTTCTAATTATTAGTTTGATTTTTAATATGCTATATTTCAGAGAAAAAAAAACTTATTTTCTCAAGATATGATGCATATGACTGTAAAATCTTTGGCATTTGTAAAAGGTCTTAAAGAAGACTAATCTAACTTTCTTATCCACTCCAGCCAATATCTGATCGCATGCGTGATGCCATTGTTAGGAACAGCAGTTCTACCATAATTTCGCAACAATCACATTTCAGCTTCCAGCTCGTCAAACGAAACTTACAAACGAAACAAACAAACAAATTTGTTTGCAGTGATTATTATATTGTCAAATCAAATTTACAGTTCAACAAACTTCACACTACAGTTACAATGTTATATATTAACTGTTAAAATAGTGGTTAGTTCCGGTAATTATTTACTACAGAACGGGTTAAAGTGTAATTAATCATTGTGTCTTACTCTATCAGAAACTAATGCTGGATCTCAAACTTATAGAAACTGGTTTAAATAAGTTTTATTTTATTTTTAACTGGAATAATATTTATATCATTCTCTTCACAAAGTTTCACTGTACCATTAAAAAAAAAATATTCAGAATGGCATGGGCAATTGTTAGTTTTGCAAACTTTTCACAATTACCGTTGTAGAGTAGGCTGCATCATATTTGAATGAATTGATTCCTTGGATTTGGCTTTCATTTTGGCTTCAGGTAAACGAATCATGTCGACAATTTGATGAAAAGCTTGCAAAATCCTAAGGTTGGTTTTG
Organism: Clitarchus hookeri; assembly: GCA_002778355.1. NCBI lineage: Eukaryota > Metazoa > Arthropoda > Insecta > Phasmatodea > Phasmatidae > Clitarchus > Clitarchus hookeri. The sequence continues at coordinate 60,934 of NQII01001518.1, read as the reverse complement.
TTTGTGTATCAGCTCTGTGCTATAATCTTGTGTTGAACAGTGTCTTTACTGTCTCGAAATTATCTCCATTATTGCAATTCAAACAGCGCCCCCTTCTCTAGACGTAGAATCTGAATAACACTGAAAAAATTTAATGCAGTTCTGTTTTTCTGTTTGAGTACATGCATCTAAAACGTCTAAAGACAAAGAAAGAAACTGAAATACCCTGTTATGCGCGTGGTTTGAATTTAATGTTAATACATTACTTCCAGATACAGTACATGCACAATTCAAAGCGCACAGATGTGACTGATGACTTGCCTTCGGGAGTACGAAGGACTTAATTTATCTGGTCCAATATTGACTCAAATTTTGAGTCTTTGAAGAGACTCGCAGTGTTCAGCTAGAACATATTTTTAGTCATCGAAATACCGCGCTACATTAGACACCTCGCGGTGCCCACAGTCACTTTAAGTTAATGCAAATACAGACGCTGTTAAAAGTTTTAAATTACGCTGAGTTTAATTTATTCACGGATGGACAGAAAGTGATGGTATGAATTCTATAACTACCAAAAATTAAAGAGTCTTTATTTCAAACAAACACTTAACTCTGTACAAGGTAGAAAATGTTGAGTTAGTTAAATATTATGTAAAAAAATTATGGTTTTAGCTAAACTGAAAGTGTTTGTTTTAGAAAAAAATACACAGTTTCCTTTCAAGTTTTCCTCAAATAACCACTTTGATTGATAAAAAAAATACGTTAAATTACATCTACATAGCACTAAGACACTTTGTGGCATGTTACACTAGCGAATCGGCCCGGCTTCGCCCGGGTACGATTGAGTTTTACAGTGATACACTAATAAATAAACTGGGAAAAGACAATTCATTTATGTGAAAACAGAATTATAAAATTATACTATGTTGGCATAGGTTTTTAACTGATTACGGTAACCCAAAAGGAAGGAAATATTTTTTACCCGATAGCCAAGAAGTAGGGTATTGTTTTTGGAGTGTATCTGTGCAACTATTGTGTAATTACCACATTTCCGCTTTCCAGCGTCCATGTATGAAAATCAAAATGCGAGTTTCATAAAGTTGTAGCTTTAGAAATAAGTGTACCTAGATACTACTTTTTGCGCTTGGCTGAGGGATCTTAATCGATCACCTAAGTTAAGCAACGTTCACAGCGGCACACATTTGGATGGGTGACCGTTTAGTGGCATAACATCTGAGCACTTCCAGGCTTCGAGGGCACATTAAATATTCTGTCCCGGTTGTTATCGATTGATAGCAGTCGTTAAGCCATTTCAGAGATCCTTGGGTGGCCTGATAAACCCTGACACCAGAGAAAAAAAATATTCCGGCCACGTTCCCAGCCATTGCAGAATTATATTTAGTTGTTATTCCACAGGACCCGTACAATTTACCGGGATAAAAAGTATCCTATGTTCTATTCCAGGACCTAAAGTATCTACATAACAAATTTCATCAAAATCCGTTCAGCCTTCATGGAGCTGAGTGGTAACAAACACACCTACACAAATTTAGAAAAAGAATTTATTATAAAAGTAAATAATTATTCACATTTACCGACAAATACTTGTGTGAGCACCATGCGCTGTACGTTATGATACGCGAAAAAATTTCCGCTGTGAAGTGTGGGACATTGTGAAAACGATAAGACATTGTTATAGTGGTCAGATATTTTTATTAGATATCACGACAAACAGAAAGATTAAATCACTTGCAGCACTCAGATACCGAGCTTGCATACCTACCTAAAGAATTCCTTCTCACATATGTACAACACGTAATATAATCCGTCTACAAAAACCTACCTGTCTATCTGCAGCAGGGCGAAGAGATTCTTAGTTGTCTCCCATGCCGAGGATGTTTTCAAGGTAGTGTGCTTATACAAACGGACATAAATAATAATCATTAATGCAAATAGTTATAACCTTTTAACAGCTTATGTATATTGCACGAGCATCGTGCGATATACCTCGCATTAGTCGAGAAAAAAAAACTTTTGCGAAGCCGAGAAGCACTGCAATAAGGTCAACACTACTACCCATTGATGCAAACAGATATAAAAAATGTAAGAAAAAAGTAGTTATAAACACTTTCCAACCAACTCAATTACATATTACGTAAGCGTCGGGACTGTACGCAGTGTGTTAAACGATGCTGTACAATACCAGCCCCTCCTGGTCAGTACAACAGAATTGCAAACTACTTCCTTACAAACCGACTGAAACGAAACCATCGCATTCAGAGTACAGCATTAACAGTGGAACGCGTTCGACCCGACCATCGTCGTATGCTCAACTAACTGGGAATATGTGAGGCAATTCAAANTCGGTGACTCATCGTAACGTTACCGAGCGTTACACTTTTTCATAAGTGACTCCCAGCCGCAACCTAATTTAAGACGTTGTCACGTCAAAAAAACTTTTGCGAAGCCGAGAAGCACTGCAATAAGGTCAACACTACTACCCATTGATGCAAACAGATATAAAAAATGTAAGAAAAAAGTAGTTATAAACACTTTCCAACCAACTCAATTACATATTACGTAAGCGTCGGGACTGTACGCAGTGTGTTAAACGATGCTGTACAATACCAGCCCCTCCTGGTCAGTACAACAGAATTGCAAACTACTTCCTTACAAACCGACTGAAACGAAACCATCGCATTCAGAGTACAGCATTAACAGTGGAACGCGTTCGACCCGACCATCGTCGTATGCTCAACTAACTGGGAATATGTGAGGCAATTCAAATGGTCGGCCGACTACGAGAGCACCCTGCAGGTCTCGGCAAGTCGAACGGATGACACAGAACACTAGCCGAGAGAGAGTTGCGTCAGGCTCCAGGGTCAAACGCACGCACACACACACACACACGCGCGCGCACGCACGCACACATACACGCGCACACACTTCCTTTTACGAGAGGAATTAAGTTATATGTTACAAGGTATCAATTTATCCAGTTTTAAATACTAAATATATACACATACTTATTTGAATACATAGCATTTATAGTGTTAGAACTGTAAGCATATACGAAACAACATACATTCAAACCATTAGTCACGCAATAGAAACGACACTCCTACATGGTGTTTATAGGAAATAACTCTTGTACCCTGATGGCCCTGGAGACAGTGAATCATCCTTGAAAATAAGGTATCGCAGGTTCAAACCCCATAGGGAGTCCGATCATTCCACAGGTAAAAATCAACATGATATGCCTTTTAAAAAAACTTCTATATTATATATATACACATATTTAAGTATCGAACTCATCATGCAAAAACCGTAATGTACAGTATCTCCAACAAAATATTTTCGTACATGACCGTACTTAATGTATGTTCATCTCAAATACTTGTGGCCTGTCTGACATTTATAAGTAGGTAACAAGCAGGTCATGTTGTGACAACCAGTGACTGACAACACATACATTATATTAGGCGAAAAAATTTTCATTGGGGAGTGCGGAACGATAAGGGCAACACTGTCATGCACACTGATGTAAATTAATATAAAAATAAAAAATGTAAAGGATAATGGTTATAAGCACTTACCAGACAGCGCAATCATATATTACACATTTATTATGACCCATACGAGAAAAATTCAGTTATAGAGCACAAGGTAAAAATTTATTTCGTTCGAATACATTAAGCAGTAAATATTAAAATGCCTCTTTAAAAATATCGCTTCGTATAAACTGTTGTTTGTAGTGGATATCGTCCCTACACACTTTTAGGTCTATAAAAACAGTTCGGACTACCACTACACATCTCTCAGAACTTCTTTCTCTCGTCGAGAGGTCATAGTGAAAAATTATGGGGATGATGTTCGTGTGGCTAGAAAAGTTTATCGTCGTCTATAATAACATATGGAAATATTAAATCACTTACAGCACACGACAAAGATACCGAGCTTGCATACCTACCTAAAGAATACCTTCACGAATATACACGCCATTAAATAAAATCCGCCTACTAACACCCGTATGTCTAACTGCAACACGACGAAGAGATTCTAGACTATTCTCCCACACCTACAATGTTTTCCAGATAGTGCTATGGTCACAGAAACACCACATCCCAGGAGTTGGTGTAAGACACATCACGAACGAGCAGCAGCAAAAGAAAAAAAAAGACACCACCAACACTGAAAGATGAACGAGTGTAAAGAAGTTGAGAGGATGAATCTACAACTTCGCAGGCTAGACAGCGATCGACCTGATAAGGTCATCTATTTCAGTGCTACCGTTTGTACCACAGCCAGCAGTCGTCAACTGAGGTAACCCGAGACGAGCAATACAAATTAGCATGCCGTGCGAACAGTATACAAGCGAGCGTCTCGTAAAATGAACGTCATTCCGTTGTCGAGTGTGGTGGTGAAAAGCAGACTGTTGCTACTACATTCGTCTACTACAATCTTGTACTCTGCTACAATATGAAGACGGAATCAATGGTTGAAGACTTATCTGTAACACCATCAACATTGTCAACAGAAAGGTGTCCTGAAGAGTTGCTACAGGCATTACATTGTCATCGTAACTACTACGATCGTGTACACTGCTACAATATTAAGATGGGACCAATGGTTGAAGACTTACCAATTGTGACATGGTCAACAGCAAGGAACCCTGAAGAGTCGTTGCAAGCATTACGATATCGATGTGGCTATTGTGAAAATACGTTTAGTAAAAGCCATAATGCACACCGACATAAAAGTGCACATTGCATGTCCAGCCCAGCATATAAAGTGTTCCACTGTGATAACTGCGATGATGTGTTTTCCCGCAGTGATAGTCTGTATAGGCATAACAAGAAGTGCAAAGGTCATGCTTGTAGTTCATCGGGAAGCGAGTGCATGTATTGCTGCAAGACATTCAGGAAGCGTACCACTGCCGAAGGTCATGAAGATAGCAACTGCAAATTTGTCACAGTCTACAAGACCTACCCATGCGTTGACTGCTGTGCGGTATATGCGAATAAGTGTGGCTTGAATGCTCACAGCCAGAATTGTTTTTCAAAAAACACTTATCATAAATTTACCACTTGAATGAAGAATATGTTGAGCATGTATCAAGTGATGATATGTATACTTATTATGGTAAGTCTGTAAGTAAAAGTATATAAATTATTTCTGTGTTATTAATTTATTTCAACCCACGCTAATATTTAGTTCACATCCATCACTAGGAAAAAAAATTACCAGATTTTATGTAAGTCTGAAAGAGACTTATTAGTTTTTGTATAGTGTCAAGTATCGAACTCAGTTTCCTATCGATGGGATACTTGAGAAATACAAACAGATGCTCTCGACATCTTTGCTTCTCCAGTCGACCGCTAGAGTGGACGACCAGCCTCTGCTAGGGCCACGATGACCTTCAGCCATCTTAGTTTCCCTTTGTCACCTGTCAGGGAGGGGGGGGGCAAAATCGTTTGCTTTACCGATTTCGGTCGCTAGGAGTACTCGTGTTGGCACACATGACTGAATTCAGACTTGTAGAATGCGGAACACTCACCTATGCATGCAGTATATGTATACATACAGATGCAAAACACCTATAAAAAAATAAAAATGTGAAGGAAACAAGTTTGAAGCACTTGCCAACTAGCATATATTGCACAAGCGTCGGGTGCTGTACAATGCTTTAGATTATACTAGACAAGACCAGACCGTCCCGATCAGTACAACAGCCATTCCACCCAGGTTTTTTCATATTCTTTCTGGGCACCTTTCACTTGATGTCCTGGCGGGGACGAGTCTCATGCTCTACCATTCCACCTTGGTTATCTCATATTCCTTCCAGATCATTCCACCTTTGTTTTCTCACACCTTCCTGCCGATCGGATAAAGAAAAGACATGCTAAAACACACCGAGAAAACCCATTTGTCCCTGCTTGCAATAGCAGGTAGCATGATGTCTGACGACCTTGACCTTAACCTTTGCCCATTATTTCTGACGATATCTATGCTAGGGCTGAAGGGTAAAAAACCTATATTATGTTTATAATATAATCATGGAATCACTCTGAGAAAATCTGTTTGACTTAGTCGCAACAATAGAAACCAGGTCAACATGCAACCATGACCTTGACACTGAATGATGTTGAGTGACCTTGACCTGACCTTGGATGGCCCCATATGACCTTGATATTTGACCACCATCTCGAAAAATCTATCACTTAAAACAAAAAAAGACTCGTAATCTTGTAGTAAATTTTTAAAAAATCGTAAGATATTCCAAACAATGTTAATATCAGGTTCTTTATCAACATTACACTAATAAAAATAAAAAACAATAAAAGAAAATTAATTTCTTTCAAAAATATTATTCGTTTATTTTAATAGTTATGAATACAACCCCTTAGCAATGTTTACACAGTACACCACCGAATTTCTGTAATAAAGTCTGTATCTTCTCCCCCCACCAGCCCA
>NQII01001518.1:39581-54474 GCA_002778355.1 Clitarchus hookeri | reverse complement strand
CCTTGAAATGCTCACATGCCCTCCTGGAACACATTATCAGAAAGAAACACTGCTCTGACATTGCTCTAGTACCCGAACCGATAATCCCTAGGAACATTATCACGCAACAGTTGGAGGGGGGAGGGGACTGCCACAAATCCTATACACTGGCATGTAGGGTGTTCCAGGGATGTTTATGTGGATTACCACCTTACCTGGCTACCAGGTTGACATGAAAACTGGTGAAATTTCCCAGCACCATAACTCAAGGAGCATGAGTAAGTGAGGGTCGTGCAGTCGATGGCCAATGAGTCCCTAGAGTCTTTGGTCGATCTGTGGGGCTTGGAGATGATGAACTTATCAGTAATTTAACATACCTAGTGGTTACTCTTTATGCACGCGAGTTTGTAGGCCACCTCGCACACCTTACTTACTCTTGTTATTGCTGCAATAGGGCACAGTTCCCGAAACACCCAGAGGGGTAAAACATAAAACACTCGGGGTTGTTCCAGATGTTTACTTGCTCTTGTTGTACATATGCACTTATGCTAATATTTGTCAATTTGATGCGGACCCGGCACTATGGTCGTCGGTGACCATTGCTGTACAATAAGGGCCTAAGTTATGGAAAATTACGTAAAGGTTATGTGGTACGTGTTAAGTCATGTTTGCAGTTACAGGAAAGCAGACAGTCGTCCCCTCGACACTAAATAAGAAAAAGATTCCAGTAAATTAAATACTATTGCAGAATGAAAGTGATTACAGCCAAACTTGAATTTGCTGAGGGTTACACATGGAGCGAAACTCCCATGCTACCGGCCAACCCGAGTGCTGAAGTCAGACTGAAATCATGGTGTCGGGTTCCGCTAATGGTAGACGAAGCTGGCACCAAAATTGAGTGGAAAATTACATAAACCTTCTTAAGACTAACTAAAATGTTACATAATACAATTTCATGGTAAATTACATAATGGTGACAACCCCGTGTGCAGGGGTTGGCACAGACTCAATGCGCTGTGCTATATGCCAACGCGTAATACATAAGAGTTGCTTACACCACGCAGAATGGATTACCCTACGACACAATCAGTTCCAGTGCTTGCAATGCACAGAACAGTGGACAATATGACAGCCAGATCTCCCAGAGCATAAGCTTCAGTCAGCAACCGGCGAGTACCCAAACAACAAACAGGGTTCAATGTGTCGAGCAGAATATTGTGTGAACCCCGAAAAGACATGCATAAACTGAAAGAGCGTAACACGAGTTTTCACCCCACATGTGTGTCTGCAGTGGAATGGCAGGCGGTCCGCGGGGGAAAGTTTAAGTGTACACAATGTCAACAAAAGTATGCAGCCCAATACGGGACCATACTGGAACCCAAGCGAATAAAAAGGGAAATTGACGTGTTCATCCAATATGTGTTGAGATTACATAACCAACAAACCCAGCGACTGGAACACATGCCACCCATTCCTGCATGTCAGGGAATGATAGGTGCCGGTGCGACAAATTTCGAAACACCGGGACCATGAGCTCCCGAGTCTGGACAAGCCTAACCCGGCAGAATTATGTGACAACCACCAAATTTCAGACACTCCCAAACTTTTCCAGCCAGACAGCTGAGGATGCAAGCATGTTCCTTAAAGAGTGCACTGCCCGATTACAACAGTACCGCCGAGTTAGCGAGGAAAAGTGCGCGAGTGTCATCGGGAACCAACTACTCGGGAAGTAAAAGCATGGTGGGGGTCCACCACAGAATACTACATGTCCTGGGGATAATTCGTACACAAATTTATGGCCAGATACGCGAACTCATATGCCACGTTAAAACAACAGGTCACCCTGTTTACCAGCGAACAAGGCGCCACGGAAGACCTGGACATATTCGTAAGCCGAAAGTTAAGTCTAGCCGATAGACATTATCCACATCTCCCGGAGGAAGACATGCTCGAAATGATCGTGGAAACGGTGAGACACGAATACCGACTGGCGTTACTGCCTATGGTGTTCAATGGAACACAACACTTCTTAAGAACCGCTGCAGGTGTAGCACGTAACATGGAGAAGCGCAGGGTGGCAAATTTTAATGCTCACAGTAAAGGCGGGTGGACAGATGCGCGGAGCAATACTATGGACATCCAGGTATCCGAAGGAAAGAGTGTCATAAGAGACAATCCCAAAATCCGGGACCTCAATAGTGGTATGAGCCCGCCAAACCTGCCTCGCTGCTGCATATGTAAGGACGAACAATACTACTGGCACAAAATGTGCCCGAACTGGGCGAGTGAACCTCAGGGAAACAACAAAGCGGAGTAGGGCAAATTGGAACTGCCCTCTCCGCCATTGTCGCGACAGGAACTCCCGAAACTACCAATGACAAACAGATCCACCATTACCTAGGCCAGGTTAGCATCGCCAGTGATAAGCTGATCAGAAAACCCATATGCCCTGTTGAGTAGAATATCGTCGCCTTGATCGATATGGCCGCATCGCATAACTTCGTCCGGGCGGAGTTAATAGGCCAAAAGCTGATCACCAGGGACAAACAAATCAAATTGGGACAAACAAATCAAATCACCAGGTACAAACAATTGGCCACATTGAACAGGATCAGTGAATGTTTGGGTGAAGTTCAAGAGGAAATACAAATTCGTGACTGTTCTATGGATATCATCACCCTTGTCTCCGACGAGATACGGGAAGACCTGATTCTATGGGTGCCATGGCTTAGACAACAAAATACCAAGGACAGCATTCACTTCGGTTCGACAAAATAACGAACGGTGTACAACATAGGGTATCGCAGAGAAAACAGCGAATAATCTGCCCAACTACACACATTCGACCATGCCGTACCCGCAGAACACAGTGACGCGATCCAGCGAGTCTTGATTGAGCGACCGGACCTATTTGCCATGTCAGACCCCTTAAAAGAACGAGCATGGCAGAACACCCTATACAACTCACTAAAATTGAACCCCTCTGGTACCCCCTCATGATTATGATCCTTATCACCTAAGGATCATTAATCAACATATCGAGGAAATGATTAGAGATGGGGTAATAGAACCCTCGGAAAGCAATTAACACTCAGCTATCACTCTGGCCCCCAAGAAAGACGGGAGCTGGAGGTTTTGTGTGTACCTCCGCCTGCTCAACCGAGTGACCGAAAGTGCACCTCCTCCCCCTTATCAGTGTGATCTCTGCACTAAACATGTTAGAGGACGCCAATGTTTTATCTTCTCTTGACCTGAGAAGTGGCTATTGGCAAGTACCAGCACCACCCGAAGACAGTGAAAAGACCGCATTCACGGCCCCCCAGTGGCCGCCATTTTCAATTTTGTGCTATGCCCTTTCGGCTGAAATGCGCCCCCTCCACTGTGCAGAGCATTATAGTTCGCGTCCTGGATGGTCTGATAGGGGAGTGTACGATCGCATAACTAGACGATGTTGTGATCTGGTCAAAAACGTTGGAAGAACACGTACAACAACTATCCCTCGTCTTGGAGCGACTAGCTATCAATGGTTTAATGTGCGCCAATGGAAAATGTCATATAGAGAAACCATGTATTCAATATCTAGGCCACATGGTCGATGCCGAAGGTATCCAGCCCAACCACGAACAAATGAGGCTAATTCAAGATTATCCCGCAACCAACACGTGCAAACGCCTGCGAAGATTTTTTGGGCTTATAAACTGGTTAAGCCGCTACATACAAGACTTCGCCACGATAACAGCCCCACTAACCGCCCTGTTGTCAACACAACAGCGTTTCCAATGGCATAACGATGCCCAAAACGCATTCGAAGAAATCAAATACAGATTTCAACAGTGCGAAAAAAAACTGTCCCGTTTAGACCCCCAGAAGCATTTATATCTTCAAACTGATGCCTGTCAAAGGGGGCTTGGCACCATTCTACTTCAATACGACGATGATGGGGAATGCAGAGTTATAGACTACAGTAGCATGAAGTTTGCCACATGCGAACACAACTACGACGTGGACGAGAGGGAATTCATGGCTATCATATGGGCACTAAAACATTACCACCAACACCCAGAGTACCAATGTTTCACATTAAGGACCAACACTCTGTGTTTAATGTGGCTGCATAACATGTGCAATGTCCGCAGCAAACTCATGCGGTGGTCCATGTTACCACAGGCCTATAATTTCGTGGTGGAACACATCCCGGGCTAAGCAAACCAACTAGCTGACGCCCTTACATGTGCATCCTGTACAACCGAAATAGCACATGATGAAGACGAGTGGGAAGTACTGTCCCCGCCAGACATTCCACCGAATGCCCGGCTACAGCATGTCACCGTAGGTACGAACAATGCCACCCAAGACCTAGCAAGTGAAATGGTATACAAACGAGTAATCCTTGCACAACAGCTGTTCGCAGATATCGAGGAGTGCTGGGCGCAGTGTGCCAGAGAACAGCTGGCCAACTGGCATGCAGTGGATAACCACCTGGAGACCCGGACCGTAAGGGTAGAGGGGAACTGGCGAACATACACCCCGGAGGAGGGACAAACGTTCGTTCTAGAATACTCTCACGCAAACCGCCTGGTGGGATACCCAGGAGCTGCGCAAACCAAGCAGAACATACTAGCCCACTATTTCTGGCCAGGATCACCCGACAAGTGCGGGAATTTGCACGTGCCGGCAAAAAATGTAACTGCCTGAAAATGCACCGCGCAGATGGCGTTACTCAACAGAAACCCTGCATACCAGAGAAACCCTTCATGACTATTGCCTTGGAACTAATGGTACCATATCCCCGCGCCCCAAACGGGAAGAAATTTTTATTGGTGGTGATGGATTTGTGCACCAGGTGGTGCGAGGCATATCCCCTTTCGAGTTCAGGCATCAAAAACGTAACAGGAGCATTGCAGAATGATTTCTTTGCCCACTGGGGTTACCCAAGGGTAATCATCTCGGACAATGGACCACAGTTCAGGGAAAAGCGATTGCGGGAACTCTGCACCAAGTGGCAAGCAGTAAACCACACAATGGGGGTGTACCACCCCCATGCGAATCTCACAGAACGAAGGAACCAGGAGTTCAAACCACAGTTCTATCTTTGTGTGGGATGACCACACTATTTGGGCCACCCACGTCCCAGAGATACTGTTCTGGCTAAGAAACCGACAGAATGAAGCCATGGGCTACTCGCCTGCAGAATTACTATACACACATGGTCTCGCGCGACTCGGAGAATATGCATACCCACATCCGACCACGAATTCAGGACCCTGAGAAACAGAGACACGAGGAGGACACCGTCGGCAGAGTTTCGAATGGGCCAGGGAAAGAGAGGAACAGTACGTCCAAGAGTGGCTGACAGAAACCACACGGCCCCCGAAAGAGCTGCAAATTGCACAAAATGTCTACATGCGAGAACAGCAGCAGTCAGTCACCCGTGCCAATTTCTGTGCAGAATTCGCCCCCTCCTGGAGTGGACCACACACAGTGGTACGAAGGGTGGGGAAGAGCAACTACATCATCCTGATGGGTGCGCGAAAGCAAGTTCAATACCATCGTGACGACCTACAGGCCGAGGCGGAGGCGCCCACGGCGCTGAAAGTAACAACAGTCAGTGGCAACCGACCAAAGTAGTCCCGGCCGATACGGGATAGCATTCACCGGCATCAGGCATGCGTGGACTACGAGTTCCACCAATACCAACACCCTCAAGGACATCTGGGTCGTCAGATGCCATGGCAGCCCCCCGAGCTATCGAGACGTCCGATTCCACGGAGAGCACTCAGAATGACAACCGACCATCAGATGCCGCGACACGGAGACCCACTGGGTCACACCCGTCCCTCTAGGTGCCCTGTTCCAGACCTCCAGATCAAGCGACTCATCGGTGGCCAGGTACAGTTCCAGGTCAAATATCTCCCCGACGGGGCAGCCATACCACCCTCAACGGCATAGATGCTGTATGCAGAGGTCCTGCAGCAACAGCAGTAGCAGCCACAGCATCTCGATGGTGGTGGGGCCACCAACCTGCTGACTAGGTGTAGAACCAGCCGACCGACTCCACCGAATCAGTAAGATCACATCTGCCAAGGGTAAGTTGAACTGACACCAGTTGGCATGCTACCCTGCAGCAGGGTGATCCAGGTCTGTACAGCTCATCCCACCTAGACAGCGGTGCCCGCGGCCGAGGCGCCGCTCAATCACCTACTGCACCATGAGGCCTTGAGCCGTCCCTATCCACCATTACAACATCCTCCCGGAAGAGAGGGCATTTGACGTGGACCACTCTTGCTTAGTCTGGCATGACCACTGTCATCACATCATCGGCCCACAGTCGCTGCACCAGTGCGGCGCGCGGAACACGCACGTCGTGCATCCCGATGAGTGTCCACATCGTTTTCTTGGGAACAGGTCATGACTCGACACCGAGTGATCCAACCGAGTGCCTATGGTGTCCCTAGAGAGATCTGTGTAATAATGATAGGAATCAAGTATTAGAATGTGTATTAAATAGAATTGGAATTTATCGCCCACAGGCAAATGTTCGTGAAATTCGCCCTTAGGGGATTGAGAAGTAATCGCAGAATAAATGCACGACACATTAATATTTAATAAGGTGTAGAGTATAAAGGCTAGGGTATTTGATGTGTTCTATATAATTTTCCGAGTGCAATTGTGTGTCTAATCAAGCCAATTAGTGACATGGGAAATAATAGGTCTTTCTTTCAACCTGACCGTTCCAGTCGTAGAGTGACCCAAAACTTAACATACCTATAATTTCCACGTTGTCTGCAAGGCACCACATAATCATGTTTTGTATTTAAATTATTGTATAAGAAATAACTTTGAACTGTCATCAAGCTAAGGGAAGTCCATCACAAACGTTGAAGCAACCTATTGTCTGTATGCTTACATGTTTATGTAATGAGGTCAGTAAACTAAGATACCTCGCGGGATGGTGCGAGCTCTCGGCGAGGATGCGGTTCACCCGCGCTACCCCTGGCACCACAACCGCTATGCTTATATCAGTGCCATGTACAAGGGTGTAATAGTGAGTAAATTCGTTGCATTCCAAAACTGTGTGTTTTTATTTCACTATCGGCCACTTCACGGGTGTGATGTAGGTAGTGGGCCTGGATCTTTCGGGCCTTCTGATATCTTTCGTGGACAGCTTCGACTTGGTTCCTTTCTCCTGGTGCAGAGTCTCCTGAGGACTATCTCTTCTGGATCTTCTAGACACTGGATCAGTGTAAGTCCACACCTAAGAGTAGTTTGCTATTGCTATTCTTTGTTGCTTCATATCGTCTGCTCCTTAAGGTGAACAGAATGGATAGTATATGGTCACCCCTATTGCAGTGGTCGTCTTTAAACCACATCCATATCCCCTCTTTGATCTTCTGGTTGTGCAGTTCAGTAGGGTTCCCCTGCAGGTGGTAGAGGGATGTAGTCCATTGGTTCACCTGCCACCTCACACAGGCATTTCTCCTTTGTACCCCTATGAAATATTTACCATTGTCCATGAGTACCTGCCTGAGGTAACCCCATATGGGACGAGCTTCTGTTCCAGGATTTCGACAATTTGTTTATCATAGAGCAAAAGCTTCGACCCATCTAGAGAAGACATTCATGGCTACTAGGAGGAAGCAATTATCTTTTGTACTCATTGGGTATGGTCCAATGAGATCGATAGCCACAGTCTTACAGGGTTTCATAGTTCTCTGTGGTTGACATCCTTGCAGTCCTACAAGGTGATGTGCTGTAGCTGTACTGCATAGATAGCAGCCCCAAATGTAATTCCCCACATCTCTCCTTAGCCTTCGCAGATACAGCCCTTCTGGGTGGTTCTAGAGTTACTACCATTCCTTAGTAGCTGGCCAGATGCACAGCATGGAATTTAGCTAAGAGACACTGTTGTAGAGTCATAGGCACCAGGGGCTCTGTGGTGTCTCCTTTCTCAGGTAATCTCACCCATAAGCTAGGTTGTAGCCTGACTGCAAATGAAGCAGACATCTTTGGTAGATCATTCCTAAAGCTGCACAATCTGTATGTGTTGTTACCTTCGGATTAGTGCTTGAATAGCCATGTTACCTGTTGGCCTTCATGGACAGCCTGGCAGAGACTAGTCTCCTTGTGTCCCACTTGTTGTGAACATAGTTTTTCTTTTACCTCAGGGTAAGGTGTGGTTGTTACTACCATCATTATTTCGGGATCTTTGTAGTTTCTTTCTTTGCCTCCTGCTTGGGCTCTCGAGAGAGCATCTGCAAAGTTATTATCTTTCCCTGGGCAGTGCTCGACCGTAAAATCAAACTCCTGGAAGAGTAAGGTCTGCCAGGCCAGTAAGGTTTCGTTTTTCTTCATGGAGGACAATCACTTGAAGGCACGATCGCCTCTACACAAAATGAAGGGCTAGTCCTCTAGCTATTATCGAAATCGCTTGATGACCCACACCATGGCCAAACATTCCAGTACATTGCTGTGGTATATCTGTTCAGCTGCAGAGAGTTTGGCACTCACTTAGGAGATAATTTGCCTTTCCCGGGGTCTGTGTCTTAGTACAGTACTGCCTCGAGGCCCAGAAACTGGCATCTGTCTGGGGTATGAATGGGTATTTGGGACCTGTCCTGTAGCGTTGTTGAATGTATGAGAATTGTTCCTCCAGAGCTGCAAAAGCAGGCTCTTGTTTGGTCTCCCAGGGTAACCTTACTTAGAGGCTCAGCAGGTATATGAGTGGTTTGTCCAAGGTGGAAAGGCTGGAACGAATTCTTGTGACAAATTAAAGAAGTCGAGGAACCACCAGAGTATTCTCTGTGTTCTTGCAGCTTTGGCTTCCAGTATGACCTGTACCTTCTCAGGATGTGCCTCGGTTCCTTCTGTCAAAACTAGTTGCTTCTTCCCAAAATGACACTTTACGAGGTTGCATGTAATCTTGAGCAGCTAGAGGCATTCAAATACCTGCAGCATATGTACCAGGTGTTCTTCCCATCGTCGAGGTATGCTTATCAGATCTTCCCTATCAGGTAAGGTAGTACATCTTGCATTATCGTCTGCTGAAATATGCTAGTCGCTTCTTTTAATCCGATTGACATCACCTTGAATTTTTAGTGATTCCCTGTATGGGTAGTAAAAGCCATAAGTGGTCGGACTATGGATGCATGAGGATTTTCTGATATATCAATTTCACGTTTAGGGTAAGAAATATGTTGGCATTCCCGATGCCCTTGATGGGTTGTAGTGTTCTAAGGAACGGGAAGAAGAGAAATCAGTCTTGCAGTTGATGGCTCAGAGGGACCAAGAGATTGTTGAAGGGGGTGGGCTGTAGTCCAACATTATTGCTCTTAAGTTCACCTCAACGAAATGATGAGATAGAAGAGGTTATGGTAAGCCAATTATGCCTGTCTACTGTGGGTGTTAGCACTCTAATACACTGCTAAATGTTAAGTGAGATTGTTTCGTATGCCATCTCACATGCCATAGACACAATATTCTGTTATCACATCAGTGGTTGTGGTACTGATATGGGTAGAACACCTATAAGGTTAATTATGCAGCCATTAGGTGGTCGGTCGTGAATTAAAACACACAATTTAAAGCACTGGATTTTACTCATTATAACACCTTTTTATGAGGCATGTCCACAACTTTAACTTTAACCTACATTTTTACAAGCTAGGCATTTGGCCTACATTACACCTTACAGCATTACGCCCCCAGTGCGAATGAGCTGGCGGGGTTGGGGGCGTTATGGATCCTGGGCGAAACAAAATAGTTTATGTTAAGTTCCTGTGAAAGTGAAGTAATGACTATTGACAACTTAAGTGACAGTTACAAAATGTAGAAGATCTAGGAACAGTGCTGGGCACTGCTGCCAGTGCTTCCACCATCGCAGTTCCTGTGTGGGTGTCGGCACTGTGTAGGTCGTCATGGTGAACTGGAACCCAATGCCTCCTTCACACACGAACTAAATATGTCGTCTTTCCCAGATTGCCCAGTATTGTGTGTGGCCCACTTCACTTACATACGCAAGGTCCACATAAATGTTCTTGGTGCGCGTTGATGTAAACCAGCTGGCCTGGTTGAAGTATAGCTCGTGGGCGAGTGGTAGCAGGCAGCCACTGTGTGAATTACTGTTGTTACCAGTCGTGTGCCTGCTATAGCACGTGCCCCCTCCAGCACAGGAGTGCTCTGCTGCTCTCTGGGTACTGGGACTGTCGTGAGGTGAATATGTGAACTCCCCTGGGCAGTGGGAGGGGGAGGGATGTAGTTCGCGACCTTGGAGGAGCTCTACAGAGGTTTTGCCAGTAGCGAGATTGGTATGCATGCGCAGAGTGAATACTGCAGCTGACAGGTCTTCTACCCATGACACATGATTACCATCCATGTGCACTCGCAGTTGTTGTATCTTCAGCACCTAGTTTCTGCATTCAATCGTATTTGCACATGAATGGTAGATGGCAGTGGTATGGTGCAGCACGACCCACTTGGCATCCCACTTGGTATAACACTCACAACACTTATGTCCTCTGAATTGCACGCCATTATCTGAGAGCAGCACATGCTGATATCCCGATCAGGAGAAAAACTCGATTTACAGCTGCTTGGTAATGCTTTCGGTGTGCACACTCGAGATGGAATAGGCCTCAACCCATCTAGATAAAAAAATCTGTCTTTCCCGCATTGCATTATGTGGGTATGGGCCCAAAAGGACCAATGCAACAGCCTCAAGCAGCTCAGTTTGTACCCGTCGTGCCTGTTGTTGCATACTGTCGGTGCAACAGTTTTTCAGGTAGTTATATTGCACACGTGCACATACGTACTTGTGGGTATCGTTGGATATACCCGACCAGTAGAAGTGTCTTTTGGCTTTGTGTTGTTTGTAGAGCACCAGTATGCCCTGCCACATCTTTAGTGTGGGCAAATTGCAACACAATCTCCCTGGCAGCACAGAGCACTTAGGTGGCCCAGTGTTCACTGTTAACGCCCTTTCACACTTTCAAATTTGTCTATAAACTACCTTAAATTTTTATTGAATTGAATTCATTGAATGCTATATATGACATGTAAACATCATAATCGTTTCCATTCTCTCTTTCAATTTCTGTAATGTTTCATTTTCCGGGAAGGTTTTTGTTTAGAACGTTCTATATTATATTAAATTCAAATTTTCAATAGCTTTACCTGACAGTATTAATGGAAATAATCACATTATAATATTGTTAAATGCCCACATTTAAAGTTTTTACAAAATAAGGTAATGTATTAAAAATAATAAAATATACAATAAATGAAAAAAATGTATCGAGGTTTAACCATTCATTACCA
The DNA here is from genome assembly GCA_002778355.1 of Clitarchus hookeri. NCBI lineage: Eukaryota > Metazoa > Arthropoda > Insecta > Phasmatodea > Phasmatidae > Clitarchus > Clitarchus hookeri. The sequence goes on along the minus strand of NQII01001518.1, from coordinate 43,182 downwards.
AGTCGTGCAAGAGTCGAAGATACTTCTAAAATTTTACTTTTGGTATTTTTTAAAACTGGTTTCAGACGGTTTGAAAGGCACCGAACTACACGTGGTACGAAGATGGAGAGTATGAGTGCACTCTGCAGGGCCATACGCCGACAACCATGGCTGAGTTGTAGACACAAATCTTCCTGCTGCATGTTGAAACATACCTACTTGGAGTGGTATTTGGCAGCCCACTATTACTATGCTATAACTCAGGATTGCTGGCCATCCTGGACACCCTTTTACTTGTTTATGAGAGCAGGTTGTTTGGATCCGAGCCTCTAAACACCCTGAAGGTGAATAAAAATAAAGACACAGGCAGTTTGAGGTTTACGTGTATTATTAACATTGATCACTACATGTCACTGAAGGTGGCTGTGACAAAATTAAGCGGACTCGGATCTTCACCCATCCGATGGGTTACATGGCACAAAATTTGCATTAAGGCCAATGTAGAATATACAAATTGTAGTTACAGCTTTGGATGTGGGGCAGCAGAGCAGGAGAGAAAATTCTGGATGCGAGAAAATAATGACACAAAAGTTCTGGTAAATTAACATTAACTATTACACTCTAGCTGATTGGTAAGCAAGTGGTGAAGCAGCCGGAGCGACGACCGACCATGCTCCTCCTTACACTTCACGATTCCAAATAAACAACATGGTGCATGAAGCAGCCTGCCAAGGGTGCTTTTCACACCACGAGTCCCGCAAACAGCAATTACAATATTACATGGACAATAAACACAAAAACACTGATGGAAAATTAACAAAAAATAATTAGCTTGAAAGTTCCTTTAATTCATTGCAATGGAGCTTATTTGAAATTAAGAAAGTTTTTATGTTTGATGTATTTTTAGATTTTAGTGTAAATTTTGATTATAGTACCGTATATTAATTTGATGAACTATACAAAACACTAAACACAATACAAGTCCTTGCAAAAACAATAAACAGACTAAATCAAAAACATGATCACTGTGACGTCATTGTGCATCTGTACACCGGCCGTGTTCACTACCATAGAAGCAGCAACGAGAGAGGTTAAACTTGACAACAAACACTATACCTACAATTTCATACAAGGGAAGTTACAGAACACTTTTTCTTTTAAATTAATAATGATTCAGTTCTCTCTGAAGTGGGTGGTTTTACCTGGAGCAGGGAATTATCCATAAACGTGATGTCATATGTCCCACCGTTTTATGAACCACTCCACACACGCAAGTCGGCATTATGGCATTGGAAGTGTCCTTATGACGCGCACTAAGATAATTTTAATCAAGTTGAGAAGCTCAATGGTTTCAATTCGGCAACTAAAATTTTTGCCACTAGGTGATCGCAAGTGTTGCATGTGTACTTTTTTTCTCAATTTTATATGTTAAAAACCAAATAAATGTAATAATCATTAATCAAAAATAAAGGAAATGCATATCTAAATAAACATTTTTCATTTATTATTCACCGAGTTTAAATTATTAATTTAATAATTACTTTTTTTTTAACACTGTACACATAGCTGCGTAAAATTTCACTAAGCCAAACTCTACCATAAGAAATCACGTCTTATCCGTAACTTGAGTAGAATTAACCTTAGATGCACTCAATACGTTCACAGCGGCACTCAGCATCTTGTGATGACACTTGCTGTGTGTGTTCATGTGTCCCTACTGCAGGGGAAGAGATGCAGACGTGTTTGCGGAATGCACCGGTGCGTTCAATGTAGCACTACTGACGGACTAGGGAGAACGAGTGTGCTTAGTACACGTAAGTGTAAATTATCTCTACCATTAGCGTGAGATTCTAAGCAGCCTTCTACCACTCGCCATTGCTTGTTGGCAGTTCAATGTTAGAATTAGGATAGTGTCTGCTGTGAATTATAATGAGCGCTCTACTTCATTTGCCATCTACAGACAGAATGGGTAGCTGCTACTGTTGTGCCGTACGAACAGATTCAGCATCCAAAATAAAGTGCGCAATGCTTAAATTTTGGACTGAGTTAATATGTTTATAAATTAATTATTATTGGTTACATAATTTATACAACATATAGTTATTAAACAAAACGTGGACATATTTCGTTATATTTCCTCTCTTCTAATGCACCTTGTTAGTTCGCATTTAATTATGTTTTCGAATTAACTGTATTTATGGCTGTATGTCTCAGTAATGCCATTAGTCAAATAAAAAAAATGCAGAATGTTATTGAAAATCATGTGCAGTTTTGTTTTGCCAATCAGAACCCACAAGTTGTCAGCACTGGTAATTTTGCGAAGGCCTGAAGATTAGGTATAAAGTAAGTAGTTTGATTGATGGTATATATTTACTTTTGTTACCTTGTCAGTGAATTCCTTTACATAATTGTTTGCTTGCTTCTGGAGTTGAAAATTCACGCTGTATGCTTTGACAATAAATAGTAACCTCACAAAAATTTATTTTACACAACTGTAATTTGTATTTGCCTACTACTACAAACGGTTGCGGGGTAATTATTAANCCTCACAAAAATTTATTTTACACAACTGTAATTTGTATTTGCCTACTACTACAAACGGTTGCGGGGTAATTATTAAGTTTAAGGGCTTTTCTGAAAAACATAAAAAAATTCAAAATTTTATATATTTCCACTCTACTAATCACGCAGAACACGAATATACTAGGGGCATTAACGTCCGACTAATTTCGTAATATGTGCCCAACTAACCTAACAGAACCTAACCCCACAATTGGTGAATCACTATTTTACTTTTTTAAACTAACGTAGGATTGTAGGGTTTTACACTAACCTAGGATAGTAGGGTTTTACACTAACGTAGGATGTTTGGGTTTTATACTAAACTACGAATGTAGGATTGAAGGGATTTAAAGGAACCGTAAAACACACCAAAAGAAGGTAAATTGACTTACCTTGGTAGGGGGGCGGTATAATTCCTCTGACGTTAATAAACTTAAACAAATATATTTTGCAAGTTTTTTAAATATGTTCTACTTATTTTAACATTGCGCCCTCTTGAATATGAACAAGGTAAGCTGTGCAGAACCCATTAATGCAACTTTTGTTGGTCTAGGACGTTTCTTTCAGAAACTTAAAGAAACTGCCTATACTGCTCATTTTGCAATTTTGTTCAAATTTTTTAAATATGTTGTACGTATTTTAAAGCTACGCCCCTAGTATATCCGTGTTCTACATGATTAGTAGAGTAGAACTATATCATAATTTTGAATTTTTTTTTAGTTTTTCAGAAAAGCCTCTAAACTTAATAATCACCGGTTGCGGAAACAAAAATGCAACCAAATAAACGCATGTTTTCGTTTTTATTTCGAACACGGCAATTATTAAGTTTAGGGGCTTTTCTGAAAAAAACACAAAATTATGATATATTTCTACTCTACTAATCACGTAGAACACAAATATACTAGGGGCGTAACTTTAAAATAAGTACAACATATTAAAAAAAATTGAACAAAATTGCAAAATGAGCAGTATAGCCAGTTTGTTTACGTTTCTGAACTAAACGTCCTAGACCAACAAAAGTTGCATTAATGGGTTCTGCACAGCTTACCTTGTTCATATT
>NQII01001518.1:0-39174 GCA_002778355.1 Clitarchus hookeri | reverse complement strand
AAAATATGTTGTACTTATTTTAAAGCTATGCCCCCAATATATTCGTGTTCTACGTTATTAGTAGAGTCGAAATATACCACTTTCTGGAGTTTTTTTTTAATATTTTCAGAAAAGCCCCTAAACTAGATATTTACCGGTGTGTTTTACGGTTCCTTTAAATCCCTACAATCCTACATTCGTAGTTTTAAAACCTAAACATCCTAGGTTAGTGTAAAATCCTACTATCCTAGGTAATTGTAAAATCCTACAATCCTAGGTTAATGTAAAACCCAAAAATCCTAGGTTAGTTTAAAAATGTAAAATAGTGATTCACCCATCGTGGGGGTAGGTTCTGTTAGGTTAGGTGGGCACATATTACGAAATTAGTCGGACGTTAATGCCCTTAGTATATTCGTGTTCTGCATCATTAGTATAGTTGAAATATACCATTTTCCGTGAATTATTTTACAGAAAAACCCCTAAACTTAATAATTACTTCAAACACACCTTGAAGATGCGTTTTTGATTGTATGGGCACTTAATTATTGTTTTGTTAAGTTACTGCTCCTTGACATCCTACTGTTTATTGCTTTTTTCAGTTGTGGAAACCCCTTTAATTGTTTTGGTCAAAAGATTTATGTTCTGTGTTCCAGAACGAAAAAGATCTTTGTAGAACCGAAGGAAAGAAAAATGTAAATAATATGCATATTGCAAATATAGTATGTTCGTAAATGTTCACTGTAGTACTAACAAAATCGCATGACAAGGTCTATTAAAGCCCAGGCTACATTAGCAAAAGTATTTCACACAGCACAGACTCATGGAAGTGGAATGTGTATGAGTTAATAGCACTTGCTACATTGTCGTATAGGCCTATTACATAAGGGAAATACACACGCTGTGTTCTGTGTGCATCCAATGAAGAGACCGTACATGTACCACTCTAATAAACATAGAATAAATCTATTTTTTTAAAGGAAAGTTGGTAGAATTGTTTACAGTTGTTCAGTGTTTGGTTTTTAATTTACTATTAGAATAATTACCTTCATGGAAAGTTTTGGAGGTAAATGGTATCTGACGGGGGTAAAGATGTTAATGTAGAAGAAGAATGTAATGTTCGGAAATCTTATAGGCCTATTTTGTAATGTAGGTAAATCATGTTTCACCTAGGAATGTATTTAATGCTCCCGTTTTTTAAATTATGCTAGACCTTTATATTACAATGTCATAAACAAGGAAAAAACTTGCTTGTTTACTTTATTCATTAATATCAATTCATGTTTTCCCCTACACATAACATTTGTTCACCATTTCATTAATTTAGAGGAGCTTTGTTCAGTAATGCGAAATTAAAATTACTTTATAGTAAGCAAATATTCATTCCACATAGCCTCTGAGAGATTCACGGCAAATATGGCTGCTTGACTTTCACTTTAAATTTCAACTTTTTGAAACTGTAAAGTCAAGAATGCTTGACTTTAACTTTGATATTTCCATTGCATGAAATTTCATAGGAAACAATATGTCGAGAAGCAAACAGAAAGTTAGATGCTAAAGTTTTCAGTTGTGTAAGGTCTTTCAAATTAAACATGGGAAGGAAGGGGGTGTTTTTTTTTTTTTGTTTTTTTTTTTATATAAATGAATGCTTTACTCAACACGTAAAAACTCTTGACTGGAGGGACTTTCCTGAAAAAAATAAATTGATGTGTTTTGTGCAAATGTAGCAGGATATTTTGTTGTTTTCATGCTGCTGATGTGCTATTTGTATGTTGAGTATATACTGTTAGAAACATAGCCTAGGCTTTAAGGGCCAGGTCACAGTTCTATCTCTCTCTTTCCTGCTAACCAATTTAGCCTTTTCTGTTTCAACAAAAGAACCCACCAAATCAATTTTGCCCTTGGTTTTATACACAGTCAGTCAACCATTACGTCATGACAGGATGATCAATCCATGACAGTACACCCACTGACAGGACATTGACGTGGTCGAGGTTACCCAGGACTAGTTTAGTGTTGAATTTCCCAGCGCCATAACCCAGTGGAGAGTTAATGATAAGNGAATGCTTTACTCAACACGCAAAAATTCTTGACTGGAGGGACTTTCCTGAAAAAAATAAATTGTTGTGTTTTGTGTGAATGTAGCAGGGTATTTTGTTGTTTTCATACTGCTGATGTGCTATTTGTATGTTGAGTATATACTGTTAGAAACATAGCCTAGGCTTTAAGGGCCAGGGCACAGTTCTATCTCTCTCTTTCCTGCTAACCAATTTAGCCTTTTCTGTTTCAACAAAAGAACCCACCAAATCAATTTTGCCCTTGGTTTTATACACAGTCAGTCAACCATTACGTCATGACAGGATGATCTATCCATGATAGTACACCCACTGACAGGACATTGAAGTGGTCGAGGTTACCCAGGACTAGTTTAGTGTTGAATTTCCCAGCGCCATAACCCAGTGGAGAGTTAATGATAAGNAGTGGTCGAGGTTACCCAGGACTAGTTTAGTGTTGAATTTCCCAGCGCCATAACCCAGTGGAGAGTTAATGATAAGGGTCGTTTGGTCGACGGCCCAGGGAGCCCTGGATGTCCTCAGTCAGTTTGTTGATGATGATGTCACGTACTTACTGTGACACTATTTATACCTTATGACGAGACTGTAGACAGTCTTGTACGCCTGAAATATACTAGAAGTTGCGAGAGGTACTACAAAGGGTGTAGTGCCCTGAAATGATTCAACGCACATTGAACTTTGTGAAGCGGTTTATTCACTGTGCTTGCTTACAGGTGAATAATGCATGAAAATGGACCCAGCAGTTATGGCCTGCCGGTGACCTTAGCGGGAAATAAACGTGGTATTATGTTGAAATGCGATAGCGTTAAGCTCTCTGGTGAGAGGGCGGGTGGCTCTCCCCTCGGTACAGTAAAGAGAGAAAACAAATGTTCCAGTTAATTAATGTTAATATTTCAGTGAAATTATTACAGCCTAAATGATGGTACCGAGGGGGCTCGTGGAGCGGGCGACCAACCCCGCCGGTCTGGTCAGAGTGCTGAGACGAACTGACAGAGTGACCTCGGTTTCCATCGTGTGACTAGAACCGAAGATTGAAGTTGNCTGGTCAGAGTGCTGAGACGAACTGACAGAGTGACCTCGGTTTCCATCGTGTGACTAGAACCGAAGATTGAAGTTGTGAAGTTGACGGGCCATGTTACCGCATTAAATGACATGTTACAAGGATGGAGGCCTTTATAGGCAATTACCCTTTNGTGAAGTTGACGGGCCATGTTACCGCATTAAATGACATGTTACAAGGATGGAGGCCTTTATAGGCAATTACCCTTTTTGAAAATATAATTGACATTTTATAAATACACATTAAATACAATATTAAGTTTCTCGTGAAAAATGTTTGTATTTCATTTCCTGCGATGCGTTTGAATTTCACTGGCTACAGTGTTGCCTGAAGGGATGAACGAGTCCATCTGGGCAAAGGGGTGTGGAATGCCATGCTCGATTGCTGTTAAAACAATAAAACGTACCCCTGACTGTAACTGTGAGTGCGGTGACTGTGTTTAATGTGTTNATGCTCGATTGCTGTTAAAACAATAAAACGTACCCCTGACTGTAACTGTGAGTGCGGTGACTGTGTTTAATGTGTTCGTAAAAATGCTGCACACTACTGGTGACACTTTGGGGCACTTATTACTTCAGCTTCGGCCTACAAGCCAGTTCGAAGCCACTTGGTGGTGCGTAACGCCGTATGTCGTGCGAGCTGCTACGACGCAATGACCAATTGCCAGTGTGCCGAACAGCTGTGGCTTTGGGGTAAACACAGTTTCGGATTGCCTACTTATTTATTAGAAGAGTTACCTCTTGTAATAAATGTGTAGGGCGATCTCTTGAGTTACACAATCCTTATCGGCAAGAACAAGGAGCGCGTGGTTCACGTCAACATTATATACTCAAAGACATGGTGCATAGATTAGGTGCTACAAGTGCTCAAAAGAAAGTTACTTCTGCAAACTTGTAGACTTCCAGGTAACACCCTCCATATATTGACTTGTTAACCTAACAGTTTTTCGTATATTAATTTNGTGCTCAAAAGAAAGTTACTTCTGCAAACTTGTAGACTTCCAGGTAACACCCTCCATATATTGACTTGTTAACCTAACAGTTTTTCGTATATTAATTTTGTCAATGGGGTTCTGTTGTTTACAAGGTTCCAAAATACCATTTTTGGGAAATGGTTGGAAGAAATTGTGCAACACTTAAGGTGTCAAGAATTTTTTGCACATTTATATTATGTCAGCTTGACATATAAGCGGCACCTCAATTTTTATGTTACATTTNGTGTCAAGAATTTTTTGCACATTTATATTATGTCAGCTTGACATATAAGCGGCACCTCAATTTTTATGTTACATTTATCACTACGGTCAAGGAAGTGTTAGAGTATTGTTCGGAATCATATTTTATATTGAAGAGTTCTGCAATTTAANTTTTATCACTACGGTCAAGGAAGTGTTAGAGTATTGTTCGGAATCATATTTTATATTGAAGAGTTCTGCAATTTAATATGCATACAAACTCCCTATAATTTATGTTATAACATTATCAAACAATCTACCAAATAAAACTATAAATTCCAAGGTTCTACTTTCGCAGATAAAGATATTTTCTTGGTGAGATTCTCACATTATTAAAATAATTGCATTCATTTTGTATGTAATGAAACCTACATAGAAAATTCAACGAACATCGTTTTTGCCTTTTCTAAATATTATGCAGTAAACACCTACTTATTTTTATCTTAAGAGATTATAGGTGCCATACTAGCCAAAATTGGCAGTTAATTTGTAATCTTGCTTAGCTTGGAAAAATCTTGTTTAAGTACATGGTGGAATGCACATTATGTTTGAGACTATGTAGTGACTTATTTAGATTAATTAGCTTNAAATCTTGTTTAAGTACATGGTGGAATGCACATTATGTTTGAGACTATGTAGTGACTTATTTAGATTAATTAGCTTACACTTTGGTGGTGTAAGCAAAAGCCTTTCAGTAATTACACTGGTAAACAAGGTTTTTGACACAAGAAGGACAATGGGTGTTTGTAACAGAATTTTTCACACTGATTTCAAATATGCAATCGGTTTATCTCTATCACCCACAATTTTTTTTTCTGAAAACAGGTGAACCAAAACAAATCTTTTTTAATTTTCTGTATATATTTACGTAAGTGATTAAAATTCCCATTATATTAATTGAAATTTAAAAACAATTTATATCTGGTTTGACATAGAATGGAACAATTTTTCAGATTACATAGACTTTATTTGTTATTCCTCATATGTGGGAAATAATATACATATGAATTGGAAATTCCCTCCAAATATTGCCTTTTCGGGATGATTTAACGCCCTTTACACCCTATCACAGCATTGATATAGTAAAAACTACAAACAGCAATGTGGGACACATGAAACGAAATGAACCAGGGCTCTGCATGGGATGATTAATTTACTGCGGTCCAGACCTGTCGCCAGGCAGCCTCCTGTGTTTTGCAATCAGTGTAGTTGAGACCGCTGTGTACATGCATGTATTGTGTTCGTTCTNAAATCTTGTTTAAGTACATGGTGGAATGCACATTATGTTTGAGACTATGTAGTGACTTATTTAGATTAATTAGCTTGCACTTTGGTGGTGTAAGCAAAAGCCTTTCAGTAATTACACTGGTAAACAAGGTTTTTGACACAAGAAGGACAATGGGTGTTTGTAACAGAATTTTTCACACTGATTTCAAATATGCAATCGGTTTATCTCTATCACCCACAATTTTTTTTTCTTAAAACAGGTGAACCAAAACAAATATTTTTTAATTTTCTGTATATATTTACGTAAGTGATTAAAATTCCCATTATATTAATTGAAATTTAAAAACAATTTATATCTGGTTTGACATAGAATGGAACAAGCTTTCAGATTACATAGACTTTATTTGTTATTCCTCATATGTGGGAAATAATATACATATGAATTGGAAATTCCCTCCAAATATTGCCTTTTCGGGATGATTTAACGCCCTTTACACCCTATCACAGCATTGATATAGTAAAAACTACAAACAGCAATGTGGGACACATGAAACGAAATGAACCAGGGCTCTGCATGGGATGATTCACTTACTGCAGGTCCAGACCTGCCGCCAGGCAGCCTCCTGTGTTTTGCAATCAGTGTAGTTGAGACCGCTGTGTACATGCATGTATTGTGTTCGTTCTGTTTTCTCTCGTATGGGCTGAACATTTCTCATACAGCGTAGGTGTGTTTTGGCCTAAATATGCCAAGAAAGTGCATAAACGATCCAAATAGCTTCTGCTATATGTGTGGGGAACTTAGGTTTAAAGCGCAAAAACGAAGTTTGACACTAATGGTTAAAAAATGTTATGAATTGTATTTTGGCTGTAAAGTGGTGATCAGGAGAAGAACTGGGCCCCTCATGTCTGCTGTTCAACCTGTGTGAAACTTCTGATGGGTTGGGCTAAGGGTAATCGCCACATGACGTTTGTAGTACCCATGGTGTGACGTGAACCAAAAGATCACTCAGCTGACTGTAATTTCTGTCTTACAACGATAAATGGAATAAGTGATAAGTCAAAACACCAGTAAAGTAGTACCCTGATTTGTCATCTTCTATAAGGCCCGTGCCCCACAGTAAGGATTTATCTGTTTGACAACCTCCAACACATGTATCTGTGGAAGATGAATCTGTTAAGGAAATGCAGCAAGTGGAAGAAGATGCCACTTTTGAGGCAAGTACATCATCCAGCGAACCTCACATGATAACTCAAGGTGAATTAAATGACTTTGTCCATGATTTGAACTTGCCCAAACAAAGCAGCCGAGCTTTTGGCTTCTCGTCTCAAAGGTTGGAATCTCCTACATGTAGATACAAAAGTGTGTTCCTTTCGTAACCACCAGAAAAAAATTTTTGAACATTAAATTTACTTTAGAGTGGAGACTCTTCTTTGATTCTTTGAAAACCAGTCTGAAGGCTGTCCTTTTGCATAATGACAACACATATACTTCTGTGCCGTTAGCTTATTCAAGCAACATGAAGGAATCATACAAAACATGAAATTGTCGTTGGAAAAAATTCAGTATGACAAGTACCGTTGAACGGTGTGTTGTGTTTTGAAGGTAATTTCGCTGTTAACTGGTTTGCAACTTGGCTATACTAAATTTTGCTGCTTCGTGTGTAAGTGGGACAGGACAAACCATTACATCAAAAGGGAATGGCCAAAATGTGAATCGGTAGTGCCTGGACATGTTGCACATCCTGCACTTGTTAACTCTGACTGGATTCTTCTGCCGCCACTGCATATTAAATTGGGACTTTTCAAAAATGTTGTTAATGCTATGAATAAGAATGGTGCAGGGTTCCTATACTTGAAAGGAAAATTTCCTCATGTAAGTGACGCAAAAATCAAGTGTGTAGAGGAGAACGGAGCGGGGTAGACAGTCTATGCTTGTGAGGTCTGTGAGGGAGTGGAATGTGTTGCGGGAGGAGTTGGTATCTGTGAGGGGGGTTGCAAAGTTCAGGAAGGGCATGGAAGTGGAGTTTGGTCAGGTAGGGGAGATGTGAGAGAGCTTGCCACTGTGCGGTAGCCCAATTGCGGGTTATTATTATTAATTTTATGTTTATCTTATACTTTCTCTACCTGTCACAAAAAAACTATGTGTAATGGAGATAAATCGATAGCATATTTGAAATCAGCATGGAAAGTTCTGTTAAGAACACCCATTGTCCTTCATGTGCCAAAAAAAAGTTTAATTTTGTACTTCAAAGTTACGTTAGAACCAACACACATGTAGCCTAATCTGAAATATCTAATATTAAACAGTTTTCCACATTTTAACTCTGGGATTGTCGGGAATATATTTTACTGATCCTACCTCTAAATTAAGTTCTCATACCATTAAATTTTATTTTGTGGAAGTGAACCAAGCTGAAATAGATTCTAAAAATTTCAGAATTACAAAAAAAAATTGAATACGGGCTGGTTTATATCCAATTTTTAACATTTGAAAAAAAAAAGTTGGTTGGTTCTCATTTGTATTTCCTAAAACTGTTTTACCAAGTATAGTATATTCGCGGTTTCTTCACACTTTTTGAATCAAACCTTTGAAAAATCACCCCATCTATGAAGTGTTGGGTTGTTTCCTAAATACAGTAAAGTGGGGTGAAATTGATCATCAAAGGTGAGATTGATCACATAACATTGTTCCACAAAACATTATTCTGCACTCCAGTCACAGTGAATGATGTTAAAAAAATCATTATGAAGTTAAAAAACAAAAACTCTGCTGGATTAGATGAAATACCTGTTTCGTTAATTAAAAAATGTTATCACATATCAACCCCTCTAACACATTGTAACGTCGCACCAGCTGGATTGACAGTGGAAATTACAGCTCAGTTAGCTCAATCGGTAGAAACATGAAACGCTAAAGGTGCCAAACAAATATAAAATAAACTCAAGTTTTTATTTATTACTCTGTACTTTTATTTATCATTCCAATGAAACAGTTCACATACAAGCTTCAGGTATGCAGAGTCTCAAACAGCTTCACAGACAAACAAGCAGAGAGCAGCGCCACAGTAGTTACGGTAGTAACCACGTCACTTAAAATTCACACATCGCTAGAGAAAATACAAAGGTAGCGATCTTCAACACCAGCTTATAAATAAACAAGCAGGATAAAGTTTGCCGGTGTGGGGGTTATTTGCCACGCCCGACGCGGCCTCGGGGAGTGCTGGTTGTCTACTGATTTCTGTATGCAGATAGCAGGCGATAGGCATCCAGGGTTTTTGTCGCTGCGTGCCTATCCCCACTCCTCCCAGGGTACCAAAATGTAACCAAATAAGGGCATAGCGTGGGCCGGCATCCCGTCCCCATGTCACGCCGGCGAACTGCATAGCCATCCGAACTGCGTCGTTGGTAAAAACTAATCAAACCTTCTAGAATAAAAACTGTAAACCTGCAGTTCGGAAAGCTTCTATCTACTAATGCTGATGAGTAAGAAAAACTTCGAAAAAGCAAATGTATGCCAGATAAACGAACTACCACAGCAAGAACTTCGAATCCCTATAAAAATATTACGAAGCCTCACAAACGAAAGAAATTTAACCAAGTATCCCGATAATTAATATAACTGCATCATTACAACATGCATTAAACAGTTGTCTCAGTGAGGGTATCTTCCCAGACAAATTGAAATGGGCAAAAATTATACCAATTTATAAAAAAGGGGGTGCAACAGTCCTGAACAACTTTAGACCTATTGCCATCCTATCTTCCTTTTTTAAAATACTTGAAAACATTATTGCAAGTAAACTCGTTCAGTTTCTGGAAAAAAAATTATCTTTTATCTCAAAATCAATTTGGTTTCCTCAAAAATAAATCAACAGAGCAAGCAACTTACAGGCTTTGGAAAAATCATAACTGCTCTAGATAAAAAGGAAATGCATTATTGGTATTTTTGTATATTTAACAAAGTCTTTTGATTGTGTAGATCGTAGTCTACTTCTACTAAAACTATAGACATATGGAGTAAGGGGCCTATCACATAAAATTAAAATCTTACCTTCAAAATCGCACACAAGTGACATCAATAAAATTTGAGGATGACAGAGGAAATATTTATAATTTCATTTCTGAACAAAGACCAATTACAATTGGAGTTCAATGAGGATCAATACTTGGACTACTATTATTTATAATATTTTTCAATGATTTTCCTGTAAACATCCACAATGGGGATGTTATTCTTTTTGCAGATGATACAAATATTCTAGTTACAGGTGAAAACTGTGTTGATATATTTAGTAGTACCTGTATAACCTTAGATTAAATTAACTCCTGGTATCTTAAAAATAAATTGATATCAAACAATAGAAAATCGTACATCTTAATTTTCACTGTAAAAAGCAGAAGGTTAACTACATGTATCAAGAAAAAGTATTTTCAATAGGAAATGGAAAACTGGATGTAACAGATAATGTCAAATTTCTAGGACTGCAAATTGACCAAAACCTCTCGTGGAATCTTCATATTAAAGCAGTATGTAAAAAATTAAGTTTAATTTGCTATGTATTACATAGATTAAAAACATCTGTTCAATAAAAGAGGTTCTAGCCTTATATTATGTAAATGTCCAATCAGTTCTGGAATACGGGGTTATTTTTTGGGATAACTCTTCAAATTGGACTAAAGTCTTAAAAATAACAAAAAAAAAAAAAAAAAGGATCTTAAGTATAATTACTAGCCAACAAAAAACAAGCCACTGTAAACATATATTCAAAAAACTGAAAATGTTAACATTACTTTGATTATATATTTACCACACTGTTTTGTATGCTGTTCAAAACTCCAGTCCACAATTAAATAGTAGCATCCATAATCATCTCACCAGAGGACGACATAACATTCACTTAATATCTCACAGAACATCTCAATTCGCAGTCTCCTTACAATGCAGGTATTGAACTCATAAACAAATTACCAGAGGCTGTCGTGGAAAATAAAACAATCCTCATGTTTAAAAAACAGTTTAAAAAACTTTTTACTGTGCAATCCCTTCTACTCAGTAGATGAGTTTATAAAAAGCTGATTAGCAACAAATAAAGGGGTGGCTTTGAAACTCTATAGAATTATTTATTTGTATCTAAAATGTATAAAACTTTTAAATTATCGTGTTTAAATAAAATACTTTATGCTGTAAAGAGTAAACTGTAAAATTATGTATACTGTAACTTACAGGTATGTTGTCTTGATATGAGATATGACTTAAGGTATAAACAGATATGAGATATGACTGAAGGTATAAACAATGGTATATATATTGAAAGGTGACTGTTTGTAAAATTTGTTTTATGTATGTTCTATGTAACATGCATTTTCTTGTAAATTGCTCTGGACAGCTCCCTTCCAGTAAGTACTGGAATACAGGGAGGATAAATAAATATTATGGTCACATATGGGATTATATAATGCACAATAGAATAAATCTAAAAATCGACTTTTGTTTTTCAAAGGTCCGTGCACTTAACAACGATGAAAATAACAGAATGGGATAACTTGTGCCCTATAGCTATTCATCAAGAGTATCTTTCATTAAAAACTCAAAATTGTATTTCGTCCCCCACGTAACTTTTTTGGCTTCGAAAACAGCAAATTTTCATATTTTCCCAAGTTGGAGACTTATTTGTTTCTAGGAAGGAAGTCGATATTGCACACTGTTCTACATGTAGACACTAAGCACATATAAGATCAGATCTCAGGGTGGGGAATAATGTGGGTTAAAACAGTCATTTGAATGCTGAAAGCAAATGGCTGTTATCTTGAAAATACAAAATGTATTTTATTATATAAATATGCAGTGTAATAGAACATTAAGGAAGCTTTAAATGGCACTAAAAACTCTACAATAGGTGAATTATTAAAAAAGTTATGGCTAGTTGCGTAAACCTCTGAAATCTGTGGCATTTGCTTGCAGTGTGTATGAAAAATGGCTGCCATCATTCACTTGTTGTAGGTAAAAATCTAAATTAATGGTTTTCTTTCACCTTGAGGATAAGGTAACATACAAACAAATTTTTATCAAAATAAAAAATGGTACAGCTTCTATTATTTTTTTTTAATTTGATGATTTCATATGTAATGACCCTATTATTACACTGAGTACACATAAATGTGGTGCATTGTCCCTTTGATGTAATTTTCCAGACTTAGTTAAGCTTTGTTTGCACGAGGAGTAATATTCTAAAAATAGAACTTTAGCAGGTCTTTAGAAAAGCGTGAATTAACTGTGAATGGATTATACCTGAAATGCACATTAAAAAAACACATAATTTTGTAGGTTAGTTGTATTTTTCTCATCCCTACATCCATTTATTTGAGATATCGGTAATTACTTTGGCTTGGACACTCAACTGGGTGAGTAACGATGGCCACCCTTGCAAGAAAGTATTGCAAATGTTAGAAATGCAATATCATTGAGATATTTTTTTTTACAGCACAATGATTATCCCGATCCGGTGTTTCACATGTGGAAAGGTGATTGGCAACAAGTGGGAAACTTACCTGGGTCTCCTGCAAGCAGAGTACACTGAGGGGTGAGTTGTTGAAGTTGCTTTCACACAATGCAAAATGGATTTCATGCAAGGCCTTGCATGAGATTTCTCATGCGAGAATATCAGGAAGATCCCACAGATCAAATTTTCACCAAAATGCCTCGTTGCATGAGAAACGTTGATGGCCTTGGAATAGCCATAATTTCAATAGTTAAGTTGCATAACACATGCTGTTTTACAGTAGTGGCTCTTAAAATAGAATAGTTCTTGTATTTGTCTAACAATCTCACAACAATATCTGAACTCTGCTCCATTTTCAAATAAACATTTTGAAGGGTTATTCACAATGGATTTTTTTTTGCCTGATGTCTCTTCGCACAGCTATATTCTCAGCTTTTCTCCTACCTACCTCCCTGGTCGCCTATGTTTGGTCACATAACTAGCAAACAACTGCTAATAGAATCACTTGTTTTGTGCAAAACTCTCCTGAAAATAGGACATGCTCTATCTCTTGCTTTTGTGAGAGTGTTATCTTGCATAGGATGACCAGACCTCTTTTTCCCGGACAAGTCCGGGTGGAATTTGCGTAAAAACATAAATGTCCTCTTTTCTGGCAATTCGGCCTAGCGAGTTGTTACCTAAAACTTACTACAGCATGGAGTTCAGCTATTGCTCAAAAGTTGTCACTTCCATAATACAGGTTGAATAGGATCAGGAAAAGCCTGGAAAAGTCAGGGAGATTGACGCCGTCAGGGAATTTAGATAAAATAGTTAAAACTGAAATATATTTTATAAGAAAATTAATAATAACCTATTGGATTCTAGCACTTCTGCTACGTGCCATCTCATGAACCAAATTTTTATTTTAGTTTATTACACCTTCGTAGCAAAATTTGTAGGCCTGAGGACAATTTTGTTGTTTTTATATGTGTGATTAGAACTTATTTACTGTCAGGAACACAAGTATAAACACAGTTGCTGAAACAGGTGTACAAATACAATTAATTGAATCTATTGAATAACCGTTGTAGGTCAAAATGAAATAAACAATATATAATAGTATATACACTGAAGTACAAAAGTATAGACAGAAAACCGAACTGAAAGGTTTTGAGTACAGAACATACACTTTATCTTGTCGTACGGACTACTACAACGTGGGCATAAGTATAGGCACATCTACAGGTTGTGTGTTATTAGAAGTAAATTTGAACTGCATTAGTACTTTGTTGGCTTCCCTTATCTTTAAATAACAGCCTTAAGTCTATTTTGCATTGAATCGACCAAGTTTCCAGTGAATGTGGCCCCTATTCCTTGCTTGTTATGCTGTGTTTGCACACGCATCTGCCCAGATCCTCCCACATTTGTTCTCNCCTTATCTTTAAATAACAGCCTTAAGTCTATTTTGCATTGAATCGACCAAGTTTCCAGTGAATGTGGCCCCTATTCCGTGCCATTCTTAAAGCAACACTGCCATCAGTTAATCCTTGCTTGTTATGCTGTGTTTGCACACGCATCTGCCCAGATCCTCCCACATTTGTTCTATTGGGTTAAGTTTGGGTGATTGTAGTGGAGTATGTAGTTAGATGGGGATGCACAAGATCCACAGACAAACTATTTAAGCTGTATGTTTAAGATCATTGTCCTGCTGGAAGTAAATTACTTTGCCATACCCAGCTTCTCGGCACTCGCCTTCAGATTTTGTTGTAGAATGTCTTTATACACAAACTTATAAATTGTTCCATCAATAAACACAAGTTCCCTCCACAGTGCAGCCCCATACCATACTGTAACGCCACCACCTCCGTATTTTACGGTAGTCTGGATATTGTGCAAATCTCACTCTGTATTTTATTTCCTCCATGCCAGGATTCGGCCATCATTCTAGAATATATTAAATTTACTCTTGTCTGAAAAAGTAACTTTCTAGAGTCCTTTGTGACATATTAATTTGCAAATTACAACGTAACTGATATAGGGTTTCTTTCTTGGCACTCATGCATGATACCCGCATGAATTTAGCACTCTTCGTGTTATGCGGGGATGGACGTCTTTGCCCTCATACTCGTGCATTTCCACTGCTATTTGTGTGGCTGAGACTTAAAGATTATTTTTCACCGTGCAAATTATTTTTCTCTTCTCCCTGCTATCAAGCTTCAGTGGTCGCCTTGTTCGCACTTTATTAATCACTGTGTTTCGTTTGTTGAAATTTTTCACTATTGTACGAACTGTATAGTAACCACGCTTTGCAATTTGTGCAGTTTATGCAGATTCTCTATAATGTCTCTTTTCTGCAAGGTTCACCTCCTTACCTTTCCATCCTAAGTTACTTCTTGCTATGCACACTCTTTGTTTTGTCACTGAGGTTGTCTTCTTGGTCCTGCAGTTGAAAACTGTGCAGCCTGTACTGTTGCGTTCCACGTGCTGTGCCTACACTTATGTCCTAGTAGACAGCGCTCCTAGTGGATGTTTACATACATTATTTCCAAGGGAGGTTTTAATTTGCACTCTGTGGGCGTTATAATGTACTACACATAGGTGGCTTTCCCCTGCGTAAAATGTGCATCCATACCGACACATAGTGTTAAGTGAACCTGGGTTTAATGATTGCTGTTCCTCTGTGCTTATACTTTTGTCCCTGACTGTACATACATGTTTTCTTGGCCGAACTTTCCCTTGTTGTTGCAGCAAGCATTGGCGTAATGTAAAATATGATTCTAAGTGAAGGCATAAGATTTTGCAAATAAAATATATACTGAAATAATTTGAACACTTTGTCATTCTTATTGAATTTATTCATTTTATTGTCTCGTGTCTTTGTATCATGACTTTGTTTCTGGTTCTGAGAAAGCTAGTTCTTAACCTCATGTCACATTTTCCCATTTTCTGTATTTGTACATAGGCTATACTTTTGTTAGTATTTTATAAATATTTGTTGCTGCATAGGAAGGCTATGTTGATGCTACCCATTAAACATTTGTAATATTTAAGAAACAACATAAAAGTATTTCTAATTTTTGTTATGCATGTTGGTCAGGGTACCTTGAAATGTCAAGGAATTTGTTACAAGGATACTGCTAACCATTCTATAGTAGAAAACTGTTCCTACACAACAGTTCCATTTTATCAGTGCTGCTTAGACAATTAATCAAAGGGTGATTTTTTAAATTCTGTATTGAAGTTTTTGTCTTGTGTGCATAGTTTTTCTGACTATGAGTTGTAACTGTTTGTATCTTGTTTATGTTCTGTTTTATCAGCTTCCTGCAAATTAAAGGTAAAATTCTGGAATTTACTCACCTGTTATCCTTGTTGGAAGTGTTTTGTGTAATGCCATTGATTGAATATTGTTATGATCTTGGGAAATGTTCTCATACTTGCGATTTTTCTCTCGTGTGTTTTTGAAAGGGAAAAAAATATTGATGGTAGAATTTTCTTATTTTGACACATTTTAACGTTCGCCTGCCACAAATCCTGTTGCACGCCGCCCAACACACATACAGTGAGATATATATGTGTATATGTATGTATATACTAGCTGTGCCCGCGGCTCCGCTCGGGTGGGCTACAAATTTTTTTTATTTTTTTTTTTAAATAAAGTTGAATTTTACTTAGTGTTAATCTTCTATACATATAAAACTCAATGTCTCTGTGAATTAAATGGTAAAAACATTTATTAGTATTTTTCTGTTATAATTAGATATATGCTACCGCTGAGTTTTTTTAGGACATTTTATTTTACACAATTCTTTACTACATGATATTGTTCCATCTTTAATGGTTTAGACAGCGTATTGCAAGAAAGTGCGCTGGCGGCAAACTTTTTTCCTGCTTGATTTACTATTATCGTTTGTAAATTTTTTGAGATATTTTCTCACGATAAAAAGTAACCAACATCACCTTTCAGCCCTCCAACTATTTCTATGCAAAAAATTACGTTGATCGGTTGCAACGTTGCATTGTTATTCCGTTGTGTATTTTTCATTTTCCAATAAGAATTTCCCCAAGGGAATGAGATATTTTTTTGGGATAAAAAGTAGCCTGCGTCACTTTCCAGCCGTCCAACTATCTCTGTGCAAAAAAATACGTCGATCCGTTGCTTTATTACGACGTGAAAGAAGGACAAGCAGACACACACTTTCGCATTTATAATATTAGTATAGATACATACATATAGGATGATTCACAGTACCTGTATCACACCTTGTTCTCGGATACAACACAACACCAGGGGTTTGCGAAAAAAAATTTGTTAACTATACCCTATATATAGCATTGATTGGTAGTAATCCCATTCCCCCAAACACACTGGAGGTAAATGTATGGGGGTTGAGCTTTGAAATGGCAAATGGCAATGTGGGTCTTATAAGGTATCGTTGGATAGATAGTCTAAAAGTAAACAACATTTACTAGAACACCTTTTTTTCTGGCATGCATAGTTTACGCACAATAAAATAAATCATCTGAGCATATGGTTTGTGGTGCGTAGTTCATGCAGAATGAAAATTGATAGCAACTGTGTTTTTCTTATTACAATCAATAGGAAATCAACAAAACATGTTTTTCTGGCCTGCATGCCTTGTTTACATACAATCAAAAGGACGTCGGGTGTACTGTAAATACTGGTATGGTGTGAGAGAACTTCTGAGAACTGGGAACACACATTCGCACACAGCACTCTTCATTTGTGTTATAAATTCGACCATCCTGTATCAGACACGACTCTGCTCTGTCTTACATTCTCGGTTGATCGGCGAACCTCAGCACTGATGAGAGATCCACATGCTGCTCTGATTCTGTCTTCCATGCAATGTAAAACGAATGACTGTCTGAATAATGAACTTTCAATTGTCAGTTAACTGTCATGCAAAACCTGCAGTTCCTGTAAGTGGTAGATGGCTTATCTGCTTGCTGCTTAGTGCTACCTTATTCTCTGCTTTTGTTTGGAAACAGTCTATTAATAACAGTTAAGTTTATCCACTTATCATTGGTTGTGCATAAACGATGCACGTCAGATACACAATGTGTGCCATTACGATATTTCCGGTTGGAATGTGAGACTCGCTTTGATACTAGCAGTGACGTGCATGGACTTTTGCAGTAGGTATTAGACTGTTTCTGAGCAAATGCGGAGAATAATGCAGCCCTACGCAGCAAGCAGATACGCCATCTACCACTTACAGGAACTGCAGGTTTTGCATGCAAGTTAACTGACAATCGAAAGTTTGTTCATTCAGACAGTCATTCGATTTATATTGCAACCATTAATTGCGTGTGTTGTTTCAGTGTCAGACATTGTCTGTCTGTGGTGTTGCTTTCTGAATGGTATGCTGTTTACAAACGAAGAAGCATTTGACATGCTGATGATGTAGGAACTGCAGAGCTGCTGCCCGTTTGTATGCAGAGAATTACCCACAGCACATCCGTCACTCGTACAATGTCTTCCAGTATCTTGCATGCCACGTGCGCACAACCGGACTAGTGCAAAAGACACTCAACAAACGTCTCATCAGACGACCTGTCGGAGACAAGAGGGCTGTTGATGTACTTGCTGCCATGGTAGTTAATCCTCGTGATTCTACATGGAGGGTTGCCCACGACTCAGGATTGTCTCACAGCACAGTGTGGAGAATCCTTGCTTATAATTGTTTACATCCGTACCGTGTACAGTTGTACCAAGAATTTGGGAATAATGACTTTCCTAAGTGCATTGATTTCTCCAATGGTACCTGAGCAAGGACTGTGCTTTCCATCGCAGAATTTTGTGGACTGATGGGGCCACATTCAAGAGTAATGGTGACATTAACTTACATAATGCCCATTACTGGTTTTGCAGTAAACCCAAATTGGCTGCATCAAGTGGATAACCAGCATGTGTGGAGCCATAATACTTGGTGTGGCCTTCTCGGTCATCGTGTCATAGGACCATATTTTATTGAAGGGCAATTTATTGGTGCAGCTTATGCAGACTTCCTAGAGAATATTCTGTATCAGCTGATCGAAGATGTCCCTCTCGCTCTGCGGTTAACACTGTGGCTTCAATAGGATGGATGTCCTGCTCACTTTTCACGCAGAACTCGGCTAGTTGCTGACATGTTATTCCCCCCAGATGGTGAATTGGACGAATGGATTCTATAGCTTGGCCATCACGTTCTCCAGACTTGTCCCCAAAAGACTTCCATTTGTGGGGAGAATTAAAGTCGTCGTCTACTGCGTGCATCCAACAAGGGAAGACATGACAGACAGAATGAGAGCAGCATGTGGATCTCAGCTCTCTGCTGTGCTGAGGTCCACCAAGCAACCGCGAACGTAAGAAAGAAAGCTGAGTCGTGTCTGGTATAGGTTGGTTGACATTTCGAAAACTTATGAAAAGTGATGTTTGTGAATGAGTGATCCCAGTTCCCATTTCACAGTGGTTCTCTCACACGAGTATGTATAGTACACCCGACATCCTTTTGATTGTAGTACGAATAAAAAATAATTTTAGTTCATTTTCATTGTGCGTAAACTACACATGTCCAAACCATATGCTTACGTGATTAATTTTATTGTGCATAAATTATGCACATCAGAAACCGCTGTCTTAGTAAATGTTATTTTCTTTTAGGCGATCTATCAAACGATACCATATTCGACCCCTGTTCCCATTTGCAATTTCGAAGCACACCCCCACATACACCTACCTCCAGTATGTTAGGGGGAATGGAATTACTACCAATTGATAATTCATGGTATAGTTATCACAACTTTTCCGCAAACCCCCTGGTGGCGTGTTGTTTCCGAGAAAAAGGGGTGATACAGTGATGTGAATCACCCTATGTGTGTATATACTCACTCCCCCACCCACCCACGCGACACATATCCAAATTGCATAAAGCATAATGTAAATAATGTAATACATTCAACAATGCAAAATATTATAGTCTTTTCACAGTATATTCAACACTTTAGAATCAAAACTTTGAAAAATCACCCCATGCTTGGCGTGTTTGGTTTTTTCCTAAATATCTCGTGTATCACAAGCATTTTGTACTTCAAGTATCTTATTTTTGGTTAAAGAACATTTACATTATATTTTATCTATAACTGATTTTTTATTTATAGTTAATACAAATAAAAACAGAGAGGAAACAGGTGTGTTGGTAATGCCTAGTAGGAAATGGTTCTTATGAAAATTGTTAAACTGAGAGTGCACAAATGTGGTGCATTGTCCCGTTGGTTGTAATTTTGTAAACCATTTACTTTAGCAGGGCTTAAGGAAAGTTGGACGTAACCATGAATTAATATTTTCTGACATTCCCATATATGTGATTTATGTTNAGAAACACCTAGTTTAATTTCTTAAGTGTAGGGTTTTCATCCCCTCTAGCCACCTCCTCCCATTCTTTGGTTTTGGGGTAATAATTTAAGCTGCAATAGCAAATGTGGTGTATTATCTTTTTCCAGCGATGCGTTGGACGCGCTGGGCCTGAAGCGCTACTGCTGCCGCAGGATGTTGCTGGGACATGTCGACCTCATTGAGAAGTTGCTGAACTACGCTCCCCTGGAAAAGTGAACTGTGTGTGTCTGCAGAAGATGCAACTGTCTGGAAGAGTGGCAGATATAACCCATCATGTGTCAAAGCTATGTTGTACATTTGTAGAAATATAATTTTTTTTTTATATTACTGTTTTTTAAATCTCTCTCACAGGTTTAGACTTGCAAATCAGCAAAAGTGCTGTCAAAATTTTTGGGTAAATTTTTTTTGACAAGCATAAAATTGTACCATTGTATGAAATGGTTTTTCTGACATAATATTTGTGCAGGCTACTCTACATGTAATTAACAATAAATTACTTCTATGTAATAAAATTGTACTGTTTTGTTTGTTTGTTTGTTACAGTGAAAATAAAACTCCTTTCACATAGGCCTACCATGGTGGCTACACCAACAAATTTGGTGATGCAACTATGGCGGAGCATTGTAGTTTATTGCAGCCACCAACAAAGGGCCAGTACTAAAAATGGAGTTGGAAGAGGTAGTCACGCTATTTTTCTTTCCTTTCTCGTGTATTCAAACACCATAAACAAACTTAGATTGTGGGTGCACCTAATGCTAAAATAGTTCAACAAAAGGTGTTTTAAATTCTTTGCAAAGTCACAACAGTCCTTGGACGAACTTCATTTATAGAACTTTCAATGTTGGAGTTTGAATTTTTGTGATCTGCCCTCGTTTTGAACTGACGTTATACACTTGTCACAGAACACTCAGCAAAAATGACTTGTTGCTCTCTCCTGGTCGGGTCTAATGTGAATAGCTTCATATAAAAGAATGGGACAACATGGTGGCTCCATGTTAAAGTGCCCTACAAGTTGCCACATTTTCAGCTTGCTGCTCTGTAATGTACATTCTGTAAAATTTTGTTTCGTAATACTTTTAACTTTAATCACACCCTTGAAAACCAAATTTAAACCAAATTTTTGCAGCATCTTTTGGAGCATTGTTAGCAAACTAATGTTAATGTAAATACACTCAACCCCGTTTTCATACGGCACCTGGTTCGTATGAGGACCTGTTTAGTGAGGACAAAGTTTTGGGAATGTTAAAAATAGAAAAAAAAATAGTTTAAAATATTTTAAAAGCAATACAGGTTGCACACACACTACCCTCCTCGCGTGATATGTCATGCTGTGGAAAAAAACCCAGCAGAAATTAATTAAAATCTTCAGTTTCTAGCGTGCAGTATGCAAGTAATGCCATTGACCTGTCTCACTGTTGCGCAGCGCAGCCTCCGCTGGTGCAGTTCTTTTTTCCGAGTTATATTTGTCTACTGAGATTCGCATGAGCAGCACAGCACGGCACATTTCAAACCCAGTGGGATCTGTGCCAGCCGTCTGTAAGCTGCAAAAAACTCTTGCCTTTTACTCTACATTTTCTCCCTCCTGTTTCACACATCTTGTTCCCTTTACTACTCGAGAGGAGTTTTGCTTGTTTGTACGTTTTTTATTGTCTAGTGTTTTCATAACTAAGATTTTTTGTTTTTATTGTCAGGCTTGTGTTTGTATTTTAGTTGGATTTGTATTTATTACGGACTTCAGTATGCTATTTATCTTGGATTTTTTTTTAAATTTTGGATTAATTTTGTTAAAGTTGTAGACCTACACTACTTTTTGGGCACATTTCTGGATTTTGATTCTGAACCTACTAAATAAATTTATATTTCATCAATGTAAACAATATCAAATGTCTCATTTCCTTGTGAGAGTGTCTGAACATGATTTCATATATCCAGTTAACAAAATGTGTTGTTTGGATGCAATCATCACTTGAGTAAAAATTCAGCCATATGAGTTCGTTTGAATAACTCGGTCATACGGACAAATTTTGGTGAACCGTGAATGTGTGTAAAATTGAGGTTTGACTGTATTCATCTCTGCGTGTTGCTGCAAGTGGAATGTCGTCTTCTGCTTTTCCTTCATCCTGCCAGTGCTGTGTGTACCAATTCGTACCTGCCAACCTTTCCAATTTTTCCAGAAGTCTTCCGGAAAAAGCTGCCATACATTGTTTTCCGGAAATGTGTACATTCTTCCGATTTTTAGTTCATTCAGTTAAAAAAATTAATTTTGCGATTATTTGACCTTAAAACATGGGAATTGTAGTGTTGTGACGATATAGATTGATACTAATTTGGCCTGCATCCAAGAAATCACGTTATGAGAGGGCGACAATCGATTTTCACATATCTATTGTTTGTTGGAGTTGCATTTTTTCATCTGTTGAGTTTTTAGTAACTACCAGATTTGTTGGTGAATACGAATACGTGTGGGCATTGATTTTTTCGTGAACTGTTTCAATTTGAAGTCTAGTTGAAACACGTGTTAAAGGATTTTAATACTGTGTGCGATAAAAGCTGTATGTAACTACGTATGGACTGTGATTACAATGTGGTGTGTATTATGTCTCTTGCCGGCCATGTTTTTGTGAGGTCTCGATAGGTTACTTATTGCTGACTCTGCAAAGTTTAAAACTAAAGAAGAGTAGAAAAAAGCAGTATTACTACCAGACATTCTGGAAATAATACAGTGTAGAATTTCCATGTATTATAAAATCAGAAAAGGGCGATAGGTTTGGCTTTTGTAGTATATGCCAATGCGACATAAACATTGCATATGGCGGGAAAACAGATATAAGTTTACACGCTAAAAGTGCAAAGCATGTCGCTAACATAAAGTGCCAGGAAGAAAATCAGAAGATTTCCAAGTTCTTTGCAAAACCTGGAAATGTCGATTCGGACGTTACACGAGCAGAATGATTATTTACTTCTTTTTTGGTAGACCACAGCATTCCCCTAACTGCCGCAGATCATGCAGGTTTGCTACAAAAAAAATGTACCCGGACTCGGAAATTGCAAAGAAGTATGGATGTGGTCGTACAAAAGTGTCTGCAATTGTAAAGGAAATGGCTTCCGACACAAAATCTAGTGTAGTACAATGTTTGCAGAATGCACGGTTTTCTGTTTCAACTGATGGAAGCAATGACACCAAATCAAAGTTGTATTCCACTGTAGTGACGTTTTACGATGGTACACAGGAGAAAATTGTGAACTCTGTTCTTTCTACCCCTGCCTTGGAAGGAAATTCTACTAGACGGGACATAGGTAATTTAGCGCTTGCACTTCTTGAATGCAATAACATTCCTGTTGAACACTGCGTGGCTTTTTGTGCAGATAATGCAGCTGTAATGGTTGGCCATAACAATGGTGGTGCAGCAGTGTTGAAAGGGAAACACCCTGGGCTTATTGTGAATGGTTGCATTTGTCACCTGATAAATTTATCCGCAGAAAAGGCTGTATCTGCTTTGCCAGTAAAGTCAATGACATTCTTGTGGACATTTTTTATTATTTGGAAAAAAATTCAAAGACAAAAGAAAGGTTACAAAAATTTCAAGAGCTCCATGATACAGAAGCAAAGGAAATACTCAAGCATGTCTTTTCAAGATGGCTTTCTCTTGGAAGAAGTTTGTTGAGGGCTTTTGAACAGTGGGAAACATTGCTTAGTTCCTTAAAGGTAGAGGTTGTAAATGATAAACCTTCATCTTCGAGTCTCCCCTCTTACAAAATTCCCAAACTACAATCATCATCTTGTTCAACCTCTGATACGATGTCAGAAAAACATAAATGAGAAAAGGAATAATTTGTGTTTTGCCACTGATTCCAGCAAAAAGAGAATTGATTTGACATTTGTAAATCTGGAAGAAAAACTATTTATGTACCTTTCATCTGACCTAAATAAAGCATTTTGTGAATTTCTTCTAGGTATCCTCCCAACATTTGAAAAACGGAATGTAATTCTTCAGTCAGCATTTCCACACATTCATATTTTGAGAGAACTGTTGCTTGATTTTCTAAAAGCATTGCTATCAAATTTTGTGAAAGCAAAAGCCGTGAAAAGTTGCTCATTATTTGAAATGAACTATCTCTCTATTCAGAATCAGAAAGACGACACCAAATTAGTAATAGGAAGTAAAGCATCAAACATTGTGAAAAAATACTTGAAGAAAAGGAAAAAGTAGTTTCCTTTGCATCTGTCAGGACTTATTTTGTTACAGCATGTGACTACATTGTTCACAAATTCCCCATAAAAAATGAAGTCTTGAAAAATGCAGCTGTGGCAAGAGTGAATAATCTCGACAATGCCAACTTTTCTTCTGTTCGCTACTTTGTGGATTTGTTTCCCTTGATTTTGCCTGTACAAGAAGGTGAAACTAGGGTTGCAGCTATGGACGAAACTGGAAAACAATTCTCAACTCTTCAGATAGACGACATTTCCGCCCTTAGTGCTACAGGAGTAGTGATGATTTTAAGTGGACCAAGTTATCCAGGATTCCTGGTGTTGATGGCATTTTAAAATACAATAGAATGTTGTCCATTCTGTCCATTCCACACAGCAATGAAGAATGTGAGCATGTTTTCAGTTTGGTGGAAAATNGTGGAAAAAAACAGCACCCAGTTCAGATCCTCCATGTCTAATGACACTATAGAATCAATTTCGGTTTTGAAATGCAGGAAATCAGGCATATATTATGAACAAAATTTTATGGCAGATTTCCTAAACAAAACCAAGGAAGCCACAACTTCTTCTTTAAAACCACAGTGTTCCATTTCAACATAAACAGCAAAATACAACAACATAGCAATAGTAATAGATAATACAGTAGAATCCCGATAATTCGTATTGTCAAGGGACTGAATGTTAAATATGAATTATCGAGATATTCAAATTAGGGGGATTACCAATAATCTGGAGCAAAAAAAGAAAATATATATAATAACGAGATTAATGCAAATTTGCATTAATATGTAATGATAAATGCATGGCTACATATTATGTATACATATGTACAGTATATATAAATCAATAATTACATCAATAAAAAACACATTAAATATAGATTTTAAAAAATCTGTAATTTTCTTTTGGTGCAAGCCTTGCAGACGGGTATTGTCGATGGCTTTGTCAAGCATGTTCAAAGCAGAAAATACTTAATCGCCAACATCTGATTTCGCTAAGAAATGGCGCACATTGTTGATGTATTGTTTAGCCACTTTAGGTGTAATTGTCAGCACATCATCTTCGTCATCACCTTCACCATCAATGTCCTGAGATGGAGCCAAAATTTTGTCATCAGTTAGAATCCCCGCTACCGCTAGGCCATCGTCAAAATGGACGAAATCTTCAATCGTTATAGAATTTTCTTCATTTTGAGGAAGACGATTCCAATTGACAGGGCTTTCTAAGTCTTGTTCAGTAACTGCTGATGAAAGTTCCACCTTCGTGAATCCACAGCACAAAAATTGTTTTTTATTGTGCTTTCGTTAACACTTTGCCACGCCTTGTGAGCAATGTTCATGGCTGAAAATAAGGTGATTTTATGATCCTCCCAATCCTCGATGCTGTCAAAGGAGTTGCATCACTACTTCCTTGCGGTAAAATGTTTTGAACGTTTTAATTATGCCCTGGTCTAGAAGCTGCAGATTAGAAGTAGTGTTGGCAGGCAAAAACACAACATTAACATGACTGGACGGTGGGTTATTGTTGTGGGCCGTACAATTATCCATGAAAAGCAGAATTTTTCGCAGCCTTTTCTCCATATCAGCATTCACTGATCGTATCCATTCCTTGAATAATTCGCCCGTCACCCTCGCTTTTTTGTTTGCACGTCTTTTTGTAAACCTATCAAACCAACCATCACTTGCACGAAAGTCTTTAATTCCCATTTTTTTCTGGGAAAACTTTTACTTTTTCTCTTAAAATGTTTCCTACAACTGGTACATTCGAATTCAGTGCTTGCGCAAACCACTTTTTTTTTATTCTCTTCTAGTTGTGGATAAGCGCTTACTTTGCTGTCCGATGTCTGGGAGGCGATCTTGCGCTTGTTCTTCAGAATTGATGTTATTGTGGAAGGAGGAACGTTATAACATTTGGACACATCAATTTGTTTATCACCACCGGCCACGCGGTAATGATTTCTTTTTTTTTCCTCTAATGGAAAGACACTTATTAGCTCTTTTCGGAGGCATGGCTAAGACCAAACTGACTAACTTTTCACTCGCTCTGCTCCTTCCTACCCTCTCATAACCGTAGACCGGACAGCACGGCGCCTCTTAGTTCTGAGAATCACAGACACATCGCCTCACAGCTTACTCTGCGTCATTACCTGCCCTTCAAACCCTCCTACGTCCCTCAGTACCCTTCCGGTCTTTTTTACCCTGCCCGAATTGCATAAATCTAGAGCTGGTGTACAGTCTAGGGTTAAAAACATTACGAGTTAACGACATTTTAAAGTTGGAAATAAGAATTATAAGATGTTTTAATTGAGCTCGAGCAACAAAATAAATACGTATTACTGAGGGGACCGGAATGAATTGNTCTTTTTTACCCTGCCCGAATTGCATAAATCTAGAGCTGGTGTACAGTCTAGGGTTAAAAACATTAAGAGTTAACGACATTTTTAAGTTGGAAATAAGAATTATAAGATGTTTTAATTGAGCTCGAGCAGCAAAATAAATACGTATTACTGAGGGGACCGGAATGAATTGTTTTTTTTTTTAGGAATTAAGGGGATTTTCTCAAGGGACCGGCAAATTTGTACGAATTAGCGGGATATACTAATAATCGGGATGCGAAATATCGGGATTTCACTGTAGTTTTATGACTAACTTAAGTAGCAAGATAGTTTTAGTTCATTATTTAAGTGCAGATTTAACCAATTAAGCTAACACCGCAATGCAGATGTCTTGGAGAAAACTACAGGCACTAGTTACATCTTTAAAATTGCTGTGCTCTGATGATTCGTCTCACATTCCACTGAAAGTGGAAAGGTAATAAAATATTAACACATGTTTTTTAGTTATGTTATTAGTGTAGTAAAGCGTAATGTGCCTTTTTCATGTTAAACGGTAGTATGTATGGTAAGCCTGCATTGTTTAGTGTAATTTTTATTCAAAAAATTAATAATTTTATTGTGTTTACTTAATTTTCCTAATTGTGATTTCCTAAAGTTGGCAGGTATGCAATCCCTAGCAGTCTTTCTCGTGTTACATTATACATTGTTGACAATTTTGAATGGCACCTGAGAAAAAGAGGAATAGTTTGCTTTTAAAAAAGTTTTTTTCATGTATAAAGATAAGATATGCTAAAATTGACGTGTGATGACTGGAGTCCTTGCAGGTCACCTAGTCTACGGGGTTTTTTAAGTGGATTCAGGCAGAGAACCCTGGTAGGTCTTAGCGGCTGGTTTACTGCAGGTTCACCCTTGTCTTTAAGGAGCTGGTATACAGTCAGCCTGGTCGGGCGACGGCAAGCTATGTAAGCATCAGAGGTGCTTAGAATTTCACTTGAGGCTGGTTTACCACATGCAGGCCGGCGTTGTGGCTGTCTGATGGCTGACAACTCTCAGCACCCTGTCCAGGAGCGGCTGGAGCTGGCTGGTCCTGCGACTACGAGGCTCCAGGTGATGGCAGCAGGCGGCGGCGATGCTCAGACGCATGGGCAGTCTGAGTCAAAGGCGGACGGCGACTGTGTGTGGAGTCTTGCTGGTCTTCTGGGGTGGCTCAAACAGATGTCGTGGGGGGATTGTGTAGAGGCCCCTGCAGTCGGCAGACGGCTTGTGCCTGGTCCCGTGAGGAGGAAAGACTGAAGGTTGGCTGGGATGGGTTACTTGACAATTGGTTGGCTGTAAGAGCCATAGTTGCCTTCTTATCGGCTTACTTAGTCTCTCCTCAACAGATGAATGGCATGGGGTAGGTTCTACTGGTGTTGCAGCAAACAAAGGGCAGGTGACAGAATTCCCTAGCTATAGTACCCAGAGGCAATGGTGTCACACAGTGTCAGTCCTGGTGCTCCAACCAACAAATCTCTCACGGTGGATGGAGTGGGTTAACAGACTTGGGGTGGCACTAATGCTTTATCGTGAGCCACTTAGATGCTACTGGGTTACACCTCATCAGGCCTGGCACTCCAACTGGCAAATTTCACATGGTGGATGGGGTGGATTAGCTGACACTGGTGGTCCAGTTGCTTCCTCGTGGAGTGTACCTAGTAGGGGGCTCTACCGTATGTGTGCACAAAGTGCCTTTGCGCATAGGGCCCACAGTGTGGGTCGCCGGCGAATCATGTGGTGTTTTGTGATGTACTTACTGGCAAATTAAGGGAGCTCACAGTCTTACCCTATTGTCGGAAACTGGTTGGCAAGATGCTGTCACCTACCTCTCCCTTGGGTGATGGTGTTCACACGGTAATATATAGGTACAAATCACCCTTGGAATCAGAACGCAGTGCGTAGACTTGGACGTATTTATTCTGAGTAGAATAAACACAGTGACCCGTACTATCTCCTAGACTTTCGTTATTACCAAGCAACCAGCAGAAGTTACATTAATAACAGGTGAAGGGGACCTGTTGGGCAAAGAACAAGTTTAGAGCAACTAATAAAGAAGTTGTGAGAACGACTAAGACTACCGTTGTCTAGTGGAGTCCTGAAGGGAGTGTGTGTATCGGGGGTTGAAGTAAACTTCGCTGGTAGATGATTTCATTGGGGCAGATGGCTGTAGCACTGCAGTGGTAGGGCGAGCTGCTGAGTTGCCAAGGCAGCGGACAACGCAATGACAACTCAACGTCAACTGGTATTCTGGCGACCCGTCTGGCCCTAAATACAGACGACAGCCTTCTTTCGGCGTGGTTCGGACCTTTTCAGTCGGCTGGTTCCTCCCTTCGTGGGTGGCGTCATCCCTTGCTGCGCTCTCTTGACGAGCGATGGAAGCAGAGTAGTTGCAGATGGTATCTGATGCTTGCTTAGGGGCAGGCTGACTTCATTCGGCTGCCTAGGCAGGGGTGCATGTTTTACGTGCGTATTGGTACAACTGGCAACGTACATATATCAGTCTTCTGGGAGCAGCTGTCTCGGGTTCGTTCCTCGGCGTGGTTACCATAACATCTCGCGGGCCGAGTCAAAGTAGGATAAAAACAATATTGCCAGCTACGTGTCATGGGTTAAAATGAAAGCAGGCTTTTTGTGGTGATCGTGTGAACTAGTTTGCAGTTTGAATTAAACTGCTAGAAGAGTCGGAAAGCATAAGAAAATTGTGTTACGTGGTTGCACCTCAGGTGTTGCCAACTTGANATATCAGTCTTCTGGGAGCAGCTGTCTCGGGTTCGTTCCTCGGCGTGGTTACCATAACATCTCGCGGGCCGAGTCACAGTAGGATAAAAACAATATTGCCAGCTACGTGTCACGGGTTAAAATGAAAGCAGGCTTTTTGTGGTGATCGTGTGAACTAGTTTGCAGTTTGCATTAAACTGCTAGAAGAGTCGGAAAGCATAAGAAAATTGTGTTACGTGGTTGCACCTCAGGTGTTGCCAACTTGANAATTAAACTGCTAGAAGAGTCGGAAAGCATAAGAAAATTGTGTTACGTGGTTGCACCTCAGGTGTTGCCAACTTGAAGATAGACTGCTACCTATAATTGGATATTTTGTGGAGGACAACTGTAAATCATTATGATACACAATTACCATTTATTTACAAGAAATAGGAGAGCAATGTTATAAAGATACTTGTAGTTCATATTCAAGATAAATTTTTTTAAAGTTGTTTCATTATTTACTAATATTCTCACAAGTAAATGTGGGCTTTCAGTTAATGACTTAGTGGGCCTGTTGTGATACCTGTACTGCCATTGACCATTGGTTCATCTGCCACCAACCCTATGGTTCCAGCTCACCATGTTAGTCCCAGGCTAATGTGTTTCCATACTGAATTGGGTAATAATAGTGTAACCCTTGTGGATAGTAAACCGATACTTTGCCAAATCACTTATATTTCCTTCAAACACATTTTCATCAACTGAAACCATCAGATATTAAATTTCAAATCAAATCTTTGAACCAATGCAAGCTAAAGCCAGCCATACTGCCTGCCACAGCCACCCAGTATGCAGTCAGCTAGCCAGCAATACAGCCAACTATCCACTGCCATACAGACAGCCAGCCAAAACAAACTTCAGACAGCCACAGCCNCCATCCTGCCCGCCACAGCCAGAACCATCCATGGCAACACCTACAACCAGCCTTACATCCAGCCACAGTACCCCAGCTACAGCCACAGCGATCTGGCCCCAGCCAGCCACAGTGCCCTCTAGCCAACCAGTTACAGACAACCATGGCCACAGCAAGTCTCAGCCAACCAGCCAGCCAGCCATAGCAAGTCCGCCACAGCCATCCCCAACAGCCAGACTAACTGCCAGCCACAGACACAGCATCATCATGTAGATACTCTGATACTAGTTGTCCTCTTCCATTGCAGTGATATACAGACAGACAGACAGACAGATATTAACTCATGGCCCTCATAGCCTTTAGGCCTTCCAGGTTTTCTCTTCTACTATTTTCTAAAATTAAAATTCTCAACATTTATAAAATATAATATCCATAATATTTAAAACCAAATACTCACTGCCAAGGTAACGCTTATCATAAAAGAATATCTTTAATATGTAAAATTATAAAATATTAAAATTTAAAATCTTGACAACAACATATTAAAATATCAATATCATTTAACATTATTCAGTAATCGCTTGGGAATCTCCAAGAGGAGGGAGAGGTGACTAATAGCCTGAAATTTCAGTTTCCTCAGGGAGGCTGTCACCCANGCTTGGGAATCTCCAAGAGGAGGGAGAGGTGACTAATAGCCTGAAATTTCAGTTTCCTCAGGGAGGCTGTCACCCACACACATTCTCCCTCTCGCTGTTACACTTAAAATGTTTTTAAATCCATTTATCAGAAGTAGATTTAAAAAATTTCTCAATAAAATTATAAAATTACAGATATAACAATTACAACATTGACGAGAATGACTAATACGTCGTCCTAAACGACAATACATAATGATATTTCATTTTAAATTATTATTAAATACAATATACTTCCACTCCATAGAATCCAATATAAANAACAATACATAATGATATTTCATTTTAAATTATTATTAAATACAATATACTTCCACTCCATAGAATCCAATATAAAACCGTAAACTCACAGCAAGAAAATCCTCAAACTCAAAACTCCAGTAGCCAAGACTTTCAACCTAAGCTATTTACCCTTTCACTGTTCCATGTCAGCCTTACCAGCAAACGTGGCACTATTGGGTGCCCCACTGGCCTCGCCTGGCACAGCCATCANCCTAATCTATCAAATCATTAGAAGTCTTGACAACTCTATATACTTCTTCCACAAACCCCTCTATTTCTTTATAAACTTCTTTGCCATATATATTATGTTTAATCAACGGCCATTGTTCTTCTTTACTCTCCAATACCGTTCTTAGTTTGCTTCTCTTATTCTCAAATATATTACATAAATATAAAATATAGCTATTTTGTTCTCCTTTACCACATTCACAAGTATCCTTATTTATTTTATTAATTCTTTTAAGGTAACTCTTAATCTGGCAGTGTCCACTTATAATTTCCTTCATGTACTTACTCATCCAAACTTTGCTTTCGTACCATTCTTCTGTNTAATCTGGCAGTGTCCACTTATAATTTCCTTCATGTACTTACTCATCCAAACTTTGCTTTCGTACCATTCTTCTGTGTTCTTAATATAATTCCTTATCCCAATGCTACCTTCTGTATCTTTGAACTTTTTTTTTTCTTCCCTAAAGCATCTTTGTATACTATCTTCTTCATATCCTTTATACTAAATATTTCCCCATCATCCAACCTATTTATCCACCTGTTATTNTAATCTGGCAGTGTCCACTTATAATTTCCTTCATGTACTTACTCATCCAAACTTTGCTTTCGTACCATTCTTCTGTATTCTTAATATAATTCCTTATCCCAATGCTACCTTCTGTATCTTTGAACTTTTTTTTTTTTCTTCCCTAAAGCATATTTGTATACTATCTTCTTCATATCCTTTATACTAAATATTTCCCCATCATCCAACCTATTTATCCACCTGTTATTTTATGTGAAACCTTTATAATATAATCAGTTTATATTTATTTGTTGTTCNTTTATGTGAAACCTTTATAATATAATCAGTTTATATTTATTTGTTGTTCAATAAATTTTAATTTATATATTGTATTCCTGTTTATTATTGTATAGTCAATCAGTAGTATCTTAATTAAAATTATTGCAGAGAAAGAAGTGGTAGATGCCATGTCGTTCAGTCTGATGAGTATAAATCTTTGCAGTGCTCTTGATCTTATTATTTGTCTGTTTTGCATTTTTGTGTCTAAAACAATTGAACCATAAGCGATTGTATTTACAAAACTGGCTTTATACAATACTTTTCTGGTTGGTGTACTATATTTAGCATATTTTCAGACTTTATATTTCATCAGTAAGGGTGTTTATATGTGGTATAAATGANGGTTGGTGTACTATATTTAGCATATTTTCAGACTTTATATTTCATCAGTAAGGGTGTTTATATGTGGTATAAATGAGAGTTTGTTATAGATTATAATACCCAAGTATTCTGTTTGTTTTTATTGTTTATATTTTCTGTTATATATATTGTTANGGTTGGTGTACTATATTTAGCATATTTTCAGACTTTATATTTCATCAGTAAGGGTGTTTATATGTGGTATAAATGAAAGTTTGTTATAGATTATAATACCCAAGTATTCTGTTTGTTTTTATTGTTTATATTTTCTGTTATACATATTGTTANAAGTTTGTTATAGATTATAATACCCAAGTATTCTGTTTGTTTTTATTGTTTATATTTTCTGTTATACATATTGTTATTTTTGTTTATATTTTTTATTGTTGTATTTTACCACAGGTGGTTTTACATGAATACTTCCTTTCACCATAATTCCAACCGTCTTATCTACCGCCACTTGCAATCCATTTTTATCAGTCCATTCCTTCAATATGTTCATCTCTACACTAGCCCTTAATTCTATTCATCTTCTATTATTGTCTCCTATTATAATTGGGCAGTCTTCTGCAAATGCCACTCTCTCAAAGTTATTTCCTTTTTCTATATTAAAAAATTTATTAAATACCAAATTCCAGATTAAGGGACCCAATACTAAGCCTTGTGGACAACCTCTATTCATTTATTTTTCGTAAGTAATGAAATGACTGAAATATCCCACACTCCTGTCTTTAATATAATCCAACAATACATTCTTCTCTTTCCTTCTAATATCCAGATGTACTATTTCTTTTCTTATGCTATTCCAGTCTAAAGTTGAAAATGCATTGCTAATATCAATCAAAATTAACATTACATACTTTGAATCCATATTCTTTATTGTCTCTAAAACTTTATATAATGCATTTTCTGGAGATCTATTCTTTCTAAAAC
Organism: Clitarchus hookeri; assembly: GCA_002778355.1. Lineage (NCBI taxonomy): Eukaryota > Metazoa > Arthropoda > Insecta > Phasmatodea > Phasmatidae > Clitarchus > Clitarchus hookeri. Next base: position 6,191 of record NQII01001518.1, on the reverse strand, counting down.
CATATTGATATTTGTTGAGTACTATTTCTGTTTGTGCTCCGATTATATTTAAAATTATTCTTTCTAACAATTTCCCCATTNTTGATATTTGTTGAGTACTATTTCTGTTTGTGCTCCGATTATATTTAAAATTATTCTTTCTAACAATTTCCCCATTATTGGAAGCAAACAAATCGGTCTGTAAGAGCTGGGATTAATTTTAGGTGTATTGTTGCCTTTATATAAAATCACTACTTCAGCACATTTCCATGCTTTGGGAAACGTATCTTTATTAAAACAAATGTTCATAATTTCTAACATTTCTTTCTATTTTTTCCCATAATTCTATTACAACTTCAACGGTTATGCTGTCCTTGCCTGGTGCTGTCCTTAAACCAATGTTTCTCTCATCCATTTCAAGTTCCCAGATTTCCTCATCCTCTTCCTCTGTCCTTTCAAAAACCATTTGTTGTTCTGTATTTTTAACAGGTATTAACTTATTTATTAATGTAGTACAAGTCTCTTTTATACCCTTGGTATACTTCCCATCAATTTGTATTGTTCCTATCTTATCATGTTTCCTTGCTTTATCTCTTACTATTTTATCCGGTATGTTCCACACATTTTCTTTACTTTCCTTCTTCACAAATTCTAACCATTGGTTCTACATATTATTCCTAATCATTCTTTTATATAGTTTTCTTTCCCTTTTATATTCTTTATAAATAATTTTGGCTTCACATGGACAGCATCTCCTATATGTTCTACTCTTTCTTCTTACAATCTGTTTCATTTCCTTAACTCCTCATTCCACCATCATACCTTCCTTCCTTCCTTTTATCTTACTTACTGTAATTCTTGTTTTTTGCATACAGGCATCTATTATTATTATTATTTTACTTAATCTTGCAATTCTGTCTTCAATTCTCCATTGCAGCACTGTTTCCTTATCCTTCTCTTTGCTAACTTCCAATCTTTCACCATTAGATATAATCTGATCTTGTCCTCCAAATTTTTAGTACTCCCCATTATCCATTCCCAACTAATCTCGTTATGATCACTAATACTCAATTCTACCATCCAGTTCTTACATTCCTTAATTATTCCATCAGATATAAATGTTACATCTATATTCTCTTCATCATGAATCGAATCGTATGTGTATATGTTACCTTCCGTGTTCAACACAATCATATTTCTTTTAAACATTAACTCTTCCAACTCTTCTCTTAGAGTACCATAAAGGCGACTTCGCATTAAAATCTCCCGCTGTCATCAATTTGTGTCTTTTTCTTCATCCATTATTTTTTAAATCTTATTTAAATTATCCGTTATATCTTTAGTGGGTGGACAATAACTATTTATTATATTGGTTTCCTAATTTTTTTATATATACCTTAATTGTAATCATTTTTTTTTATCCGTATATTAATTAAAAATTATACTCTGTATACTCTTATGGCATAATTTTACTGTCAACATTTTTTCATTAGACTGACTATACATAACATTCCAGTTTTTATCCATATTTATGAAATTTCCTTTAAACATAAATGGTTCTTGTAAGAGAGCTATCCCGATACCTTTATTGATTATTTCTTCAATTATATTTATAGTATTAATTCTGGACTTTTGCAGATTCTGCTGAACGACTTTCACATTAATTATTGTCTCATTCTCCATAATCTATTTCTTTTTTGACTTATTTTTTCGCTCTTAAGAATTGGGCAATTTAGATCCCTTGCTCTATGTTTTGCATACTGCGGACCTTTTTTTCTCTCGCACAGTTAATACATCTTTCCTCAATATTTTTTTTTTTTTTTACAATTTAATTTACTGTCTCCTCGTTCTGAACACTTCCCCACATACAGTTTCTTTCTCTCTACACCATTTATAAGTATGGCCATATCTTAGGCATTTAGTGCATCTCATTGGTGATATGAACTCTCTAGTATTGTGTACTTTCCATTCACAATAGATTTTTTGTCTTTGTTCTGTTCTCCTATATATATATGTGGGCCTACCTCCATGATGATATTATTTAAATTATTCTTAGGTTTCGTTTTAAATAGAATCCTACAATCTTTGTTAAATTCTTCTCTTTGCATCTCCGCAAAATTTTATAAATACTTTATCCTCTTTATCTTTGTCTACATCAAAAACAATTATTTTTGGTTTTTTTTTCATATTTAGTTTCTTTTCTGTAATCTAATCTTCCATCTTCTTTGCTTGTTTTCGTTTGACAGTTCTATTCCTATTCCATTATTTCTTACTTTCCAAATACTATATCTGTATATTCTTTTCTTTGGGTCTTATGTATCTCATTACTGCATTTTGGGTCACTTCACTGCTGTTTTTGGTTAGTGATATTGTCTGTTCAATTATTATAACTACTGGTTCTTCTTCCTTTTTTTTTTTCTTCTTCTTAATCTATACTTTATTCCTCTCTTCTTTATCTCTCTCACCTCTTTCTCTTACCTCACCCCTACATATACTATTTTTTCTAATTGTGTTTATTTCCTCTCTCATTTGATTGATTTATATTTTTCTCTCCTCTCCTTCTTGTTCTATAATTATATGATACAAGGGGTCTACAAATTTAATTATATTTTTCCTTATTCTTTGTGATATACTTTTAATTTTTTTCATTAAATATATCATCATTATGCCTTGTACATACTTGTTGGCTTCTGATAACATTGTCACTGTGATTTCTTTATTTATAACTCTTCTTTTCTTAAATTTCTCTTCTTCATCATCTGCTTCTTCTAGACTTCTCTTTTTATTCATTTCTGTTGTCTCCTGGTCCAGAATTTCTACCCAATCTGTTGATTTTTCCTTAATTTTTTGCTTTTTTTCTATATTTTTCTCCATTTCCGTTACTAGCTTTTCCTCTTCTCTTTTGCTTTCTTATTTCTTCTTAGTCGTCTTCATTTCTAACTGGTGATCTCTGCATCATACTACTACTTCTAAATGGATTCTCGTTCTCCCTCTATCTTCTCNCATTTCTAACTGGTGATCTCTGCATCATACTACTACTTCTAAATGGATTCTCGTTCTCCCTCTATCTTCTCCCCCCCTTACAGACCTCCCCTGATCCACCATGGCTCATTAAAAACTATCAGGGGGTGGTCCCTCTCCAATGAGTGNCCCCCCCTTACAGACCTCCCCTGATCCACCATGGCTCATTAAAAACTATCAGGGGGTGGTCCCTCTCCAATGAGTGGGTGATGCGCCGTGCCGGGCCTAACCATTATACATCTTGTATATTTATATGCCTTCCATACTATACTAACACCAACGCTAGAGTTAATTATTTATTGTACTCACAAATACCATAAAATATCTTTCATATTATTTGTGTTTCTTCCAATATTAATACGTACTTGTTCATTCAAATTATATAACTCTCAAGGCGATCACATGCATACACAACGTGCGTAAACAGGAACATTTTTCTTTCAGTCTGTGAATTCATGTAATTACNTCAAGGCGATCACATGCATACACAACGTGCGTAAACAGGAACATTTTTCTTTCAGTCTGTGAATTCATGTAATTACTAAAGAATACCTTCCAAATTATTTGTATTTCTTCCAATATTTATACTTACTTATACGTTCAAATTATATACAAGTCTCAAGAATCTCATGCATTACGTGCATAAACAGTAACTCCTTTCACAGAGTCTGTGAATTCATGCAATTACCAAAAATAACTTTCAAATTATTTATGTTGCTTCCAATATTTATTATTGCTTGTTCGTTCAAATTTTATAGTAGTCTCAAAGATCCCAAGCAATACATACGTAAACAGGAACACTTTTCATACATTCAGGGAATTCATGCAATTACCAGACTATGTTTTTCAAATTATTTATACTTCTTCAAATTCATACTATTTGTTCTTTTAACTATTAATTTCTCAAACACTCCATAAAATCTTCATGCACAGTGGAACACACTTTAGTATTTTAAGCAGATTACTGTGACATCAATTCTGAACAGTTATTTATTATTTACTTACTTGCTCTTCTAGTTTAGTTCATACATAATCTTCTGAGTAGCATCTTCTCACTAGACATTCTTCACATCATTATCCTGAAATTCCTGTTTATCGTACCTAGCCAACTCACCAACCGATTTAATTTCCTGTACTATACAATTATTTACTTGAACCATTTTCCAAATTTCTATGGTAAACCCAGCCTCTTACCCATGTGTTCCAATATGCAACATCCATTTTCTTGTAATTGTGTAGTAATTCCAATTATTAGTCGCTATCCCTAGCCTTACATGGCCAATGTGCTTACCAGGCAATCTTAAAACCTTGTGAAAATTTTTAATTTCAATATTTGTAATAACATTTTTAGGTTTATACCATCCCAAAATATATTTATTACATTTATCCTTACTCATTTTCCTATTATATTGTCCCAACTTTCTTAGTTTTGATTTACCACAAACATCACTTTTCATGCATTAGGATAATTCATGCAATTACCAAATTATACCTTTCAAATTATTTATACTCTTTGCAAATTCATACTTATTTGTTCATTTAACTATAAAATACTCAATATCCGCCATCAAACTACATGCACTAAGGAATGCTCTTCAGAATTGAGCATGATATACAGCATGTTTGGTATAAAGATACAGAAGAACCGTAACAGTTTTAACAGGAGCTCGTTGCTATGTGACAGTGCCAACAGTAGTGCTAGTCACCACTTGGCAGGAACTTCACTATAATTATTAGTAATAAGAATTTCAAAGGGTTTATGACCAAAGTGTTACAGCTAATGTAGGTACAGTATTAAACCACCAATACACATCTATAACAAACAAACACTTTTATTTCTCATTAACTTCCATTTATAATTTTTTTTTTTAAGGCACCTCAGTGTCTCAAAATTTCTCTCCATAAATTAAACGTATCACTTGATGCAAGTTGTATAATACCAATCTTGTAACAAGATGTTTCCATTGCAGTAAAGTCTCTTCGGCAAAATATGTAAATAAAAAAAGCATTCGAGTTCTTTTCAAGTTGCACACCGTACTGTTACTTTTACGTATACACTGCTATAATGTCTAGTATGCTCATGTAAGAGCCAGAGATGAGTGCTACAACACCAAAAATCATCACGATAACATTCTTCCATATCCTGTATTTGGCATAACCAAAACCTTCATCCCAGAAGGTGATGATCTCTATGATTGGTGGAACTATGATGCCCAGGATGGAGAAGCAGAGTGCGCCGATGAGGCTCATGAATGGACCAATGGTCGGCACTGCAACTGCGAGGACCACTGCAACAACAAAACCGTTCCCCATTCTGTAATACTTACAGAATCTATACATATTATAAAACTCAACGCTTATCACTCAAGAACCACTTATCCGATTTAAGTGTTTTTTTTTTTTTTAATTCATAGCTATGTTCTTTGACCAGGTTTTAGTATATATTTTGTTACGTAAAGTAACATAAGGAATAAGCAGCGACGATCATAGTGAATCAAGTCGGAAAAAAGTTTACAGCCAGCGCACTCTTTTGCAATACGCTGTCTAAACCGTTATAGATGGAACAATATCATGTAGTAAAGAATTGTGTAGAATAAAAAGACCTAAAAAAAAACTCCACGGTAGCATATATCTATCTATAACTTATCAATAATTCTGTAGTCCTCGCAAGTGGAGCTGTGAGCACAGCTAGTCTGTGATATATGTATATGGAGTATTTAGGTGGCATTTAACAGTTGAGGTGTAAGTCTTGAGCAGTGATTAGGGTGTAGTAAGATTCAACATGGACCAGTAACGGAACAAAGCGAGGAGGGAGGAGTGTTCAGAGAAAAACCACCACATTTCTCACAAGTGACAATCAGGAATGGCACCATCAGATATCAAACCTAATTCACTGTAGTAGGAGGTGAGTAGTCTGACCACTGCATCACTGTCACCCAGCAAAGTTAACATTTCTATGGACGTAATTACCAGTATCCACATGTCCAAGCAACTCTGTTAAATTGTTCCAAATATTAATGGGATAACTAATGGATAACAGTTACAACAGTTCTTACTATGTTGTGTGCAAAAAATGATGGCCATCAAATCCAATGTGAGAGTCGACTGACTGCCTCGAGTTAATTGAGTACCATAGCATGCATAGAGAAGCAGTGAACCACCCTCACAGCTTATGGCATATGTGCACAAAA
>NQII01001517.1:469326-523458 GCA_002778355.1 Clitarchus hookeri | reverse complement strand
TTTTTATTTACTATTTCTTCAGTGGAAATATATGGGTACAGGATTTAATAATTTTTATGCTCTATTGTAACATCTCTTTTTTTAATTCATTTATTGAACCAAGGGCTTCACATACTGTATTTTACGGGAATTTCCTTGTACTGGATCAATATTACCTAATACCCTGTGCTATTTATTTTTGTATTAAGTATTGTAATCTTTCTTGATGAAGCGTCCGGTGCTATACATATTCTGGCCTTATTTCCCAAGGAAAGATAGGCTTATGAGATCACTTTCCTGTATCTGTGTGTATATGCGTGTGTTGTGTGTCCCTCCTACCGCACATAAAAACCTTTAAACCCTTGAATCGAATTTGTTTAGACTGGGTACGCATATAATACTTAGCAAGGACTTCCGACTTTTATGTAATGTCGTGTGCTTATTTAAAAAATGCTGACTATTAAAATATTTAAGTTGTCATGTCATATCTGTGGAACCATTTAACCAATTTTCACCTAATTTCGTAATTTGACAGTTTATCATGTAAATATTTAATTTAGAGAGATATGTTTTGTTGTTCCGCAATTTGAAAAGATAGCACTACAAAAACAAAGCTTTTACATCATATCTCAGAAACGACTAAGAGATTCCAGGCCAATTTGGCAGGTAACTCATCCTATGATATGTCATAATAACGTATGTAATTAAAATTATGTATGACATACATGTTCAACATGGTGACCATATAAATATATAAGGTTGTTAAAGATGTTGTTAAAGATGTCGTATATATACCATACCGTTTAACCAATTTCGATCAAACTTGGTACACACAAAATATCAACTGCATGCATCACATATGCAAATACGTATAATTTTTGGTCCACCATTTTTTAAGATAGTACAGCATGAAACAGTCGACCAATTCCTACCATATTTAACAAACAAGAAACTACGTTACGCCATGGACTAAGGTTTTAAGTGGGCCAGATACATATTTTCAAGTTTATGGAAACACGATAAGTCAAAACAATACATTACCAATATAACTAATTACCCTACCTTCCTCTACATGTGTATGCGAGTAAGTCTTACGGTAGGATATACTTGACAAAAATTTGCTCGCATACATACGTAGAGAAAAGTATGCTAATTATTTATATTGGTCACTTCTTGTTTATATTAATCGTAAGTTTAGTTTTGCTCTCTTTCTTGTCGGTTTTACAACTTTCGCTACAAGTACACAGTGGCCGAGATATATGTACACCTGTAAACACACTAGCAGTTTCTACTCGAGAGGAGATATGTTCTTTATTTTCCAGGACATAATCAATTAGAGATATTCTTTTTTTAATCCAATTCTTATAGTTAATTCCCACGTGGCACAAGTTGATCTATATTTATGTAGTTGTTAATAGTTTTCTATAAATAATAGGAACTCAACATATTGTATGATATTACTAGCAAACTGTAATTTATTTCAATTTTAAATCATGTTTCTTACTTATATGAAAAGAATTTCTCATTTTTATTTTTGAATTTTAGTGAGGTGGTAAGAGTTTTAATCCCGGCCCGGCAATTCTGATATCGGTTTTCCATGGTTTCCCGATATCAGTCCAGATGTATGTGGGTATTTCTCTTTACTATAGACCATATGGCCGATTCCTTTCTTTTTCCTGATTCTCTGAGCAACTTGCTTGTCTCTCATGACCTTGCTGACAGCGAGACGTTAAACCCTATATACTTAACTACCTAAATTTTTGATTATTCGTTTATGAAATAAGGAGCTCCACTCTTAGCTCTTCGTTTCGGTAAACTCAACTTTTTATCGCAGTTTAGACTTTTTATTGTTTTCGTTACTTTTGTATTTAATCTGTAACCTCTGCATTCATCTTGCTCTCTTGAACACCGTACCTAATTTCGTACTCATTCCTCGCATAGCTGCTAAGGTCAGCGACAAAGTCTAAATCGTTTGTATTTTTCTTGTATTGGTCGTTGGTATATAATACTGTGTGGTGGCTTGCTGTGAAGGTTAAGGATATAGATTACTGTAAAGGGCTGCCAGTCCTCTGACGAACCTTCAGCCTGGAAGACTTATTAGGAAATTCTCTTCTACACTACTAACGAACATACCATTCCCATGTTTTGTTTAGGTGTTTCCCTCTTCTAACGGTTCGATCATTTTTCAAGGCAGCGTATTAAGATGTTAACATTTTTTTCAGATTTTGCCGCTCTCGTACGCTAGGGATGTTAACATTCATTTTAACTTTGAAATTTTTTCATTGAGTTTACGAGAAACTAATGAAAATTTTCTTACTTTGGCCGCAAAATTAGCCCTTATAATGCAAGGGTATTCTTCTGAATTTAATTTTCCCATTTCTTTATATTTATACTTTTATTATTCGAAATTGTTATCGTTTTCGGTCGCGATTTAAAACCTATATAGCTTTTATAACAAAACAATATATACAACATACATACTTATGGCACGTACTGTAACAAATATATGCATTATTTACTTACATTTGTAGCTTTCCTTTTTTTTTATGAAGGTTTGTTTATGCACCGGGACAAGTTTTTTCTACCGCACGATTAAACGCAACGTAGTAGGAGCGAAGATTTAAACCAGTGATTTTATTTATTGCCATGTGACTCAACCTTTTCGTGAGTGATTGTAATTTTTTTTTTCTTCGCGTCTGTCGTAAACAACTTCATTCATACCCAGGTGTCCCGGAATGTTTTAAGAGACACAGGGTCGTATGCTTAAACATTATGTTTGCGATCTCGCAAACTCCTAGCGAAAAAGAGGAGCTGTCCCTTCAGTATCTTTCAAAACTCAATTGAATTGAAGAATTTTCCTATGCCGAAGCATCCTTCGCTCTGCTGCGGCGTGAAATTATTATAATATTTCTTTAAAATTTGAAAAGCGAAAATCCCACGACAGACGAAAATAGTTAAAAATAATTAAGAGTAATAACATTACCAACACAAACAACGAAAATTATTCCGATATTTTACCTATAGCTCCACGAAGTTCGTAAAAAGTTCCTTACTAAAAAATAAGTGTACTATTTATAATTTCACCTTCATTGTTTTAAATGTATTTATAAGGTAGTCGTTAAAAATAAAAAATACTTATGCTGCGTTAAACAACAAGAAGACGAGTCAGTAGTAGGTAAATTCAAGAGTATCTAATCCATCAGTTTTTGAGGTACGCGTTTTAATTTGTAGTATAAAATATTTACCATCTCTCCAAGTATATGAGTAAAGTACAGTACGTCACAACTGCAAAATAGTTGTATCCGCTAGTGCGTTGCATCTAAATTATTAAAACTGCGGAAAGCGTGCCACATATTTATAAGTACAAGGAGAGGTTAACGGGATGCGAGAGGGTAGGTCGAGGCCTTTCGTGACTTCGAGAGAGCTCTCAACTGTAAACAACACGCAAACAACAAGCTAATCGCTTTATAGTATCGCTTCCTGCCGAAACAAGATGTTTGCCAAATGCGATCTCCATTGCAAAAGTGATTATGAATACCAGACTCAGTCGTATACCGATTTATAAACCACAAGCAAATCCAATAACTTGAACTGTTCAAAGGACGGAGTTTACGTAAACACGAGNTGTATACCGATTTATAAACCACAAGCAAATCCAATAACTTGAACTGTTCAAAGGACGGAGTTTACGTAAACACGAGCATTTTCAAATACTTTGGAATATTAAGAAATAATCTACAAAAATGTGTTCGCCACTTTCACATTTTGTTATTTTACTTTATGCAGTCACATTTAATCGCTAAATTTAAATATGTCCTTATGCATTACTCGGATATACTTGAACGCTTGACAGTTTACGGTCTGAAGTTTTCTAAGCTCTTAACATCTAATTCCATGTTAAGTGTATATTTGTGGACTAAGATTAGAGAAATAGGTATAGTTAATATTTGTGTAAGGCCTTCCACAAATAACTTTCAGGTAGCTAAATAAAAGTTTATGTGTTAATGTGCACAAGTTACTAGGTACTGTTATTACTGCAACATACTAAAATAATGGCATATTCAATAAATATATATANTTAATGTGCACAAGTTACTAGGTACTGTTATTACTGCAACATACTAAAATAATGGCATATTCAATAAATATATATATAAATGTTATTACCTAAGGGAAATTCATTAGCTTCGGTGATTTATTATATTTCACCCTTATGACATTGAATACCAAGAAAGGGCCGGACTTCATTTTAAGAAAACGTGTTGACCAAAGTTACTTGTAGTTCCTCATGTTACAAACGTGTTCAATAATACCATAATGACGCTTCAAACTCAACAACGCAAACATATAATTTTAAAAATTATTTTCACATTTTTTGAGTAGGTTTTTTTTATTACTTTTGTCCTGTCTTAAATAATCATTCAAACTGAGTGGCTACGCATACGTTTGGATTTTACCACGTCGCTTGTAGAAAATATGTTTGAGTGGCCTGTCTGTCAGCTGACGCCAAACAGCAGTCATATTTCGCTGTTGAAGTTGTCCCTTTNGAAAATATGTTTGAGTGGCCTGTCTGTCAGCTGACGCCAAACAGCAGTCATATTTCGCTGTTGAAGTTGTCCCTTTTTTTCCTTCCGTGTGTAAAACTACATTTCATTTTTTTAGCCCTGTTGAAGTTGTCACAGTATGCATTCTACAGCGTGCTTTTTTTCTGAAGTGCACTTGTGTGAAAAGCTGAACCACCGTTCATATGAAACGCTACTCATTTCCATAGTGAAACATGAACAGGGTGCATCGAAAAATGACACCCACAAACTAAAATATTAATATAATGGTTGACAAAGTCTGTGGCAAGCAAGCACAAAATTTTCAAATGTTTTTCTTTTCTAGAAGTTTTTGAAAAATCGTCCGGCGTGTTTTTTATTTGTTGTGTTTTCGTATTATTTTAACTNGTTTTTCTTTTCTAGAAGTTTTTGAAAAATCGTCCGGCGTGTTTTTTATTTGTTGTGTTTTCGTATTATTTTAACTGAAAGAAACTAATGTAAAGAGTTTCCCGTTCTCAAAACACTTGTTAAAATTGGCGTATTTGTTAAAGAAATACTCTCTTTAACACACAGTGCAATTCAAGCATAGGCCTACTGTTGTAGTATTTGTAATTTGTATTTGTTTGCTAAAATTGTCAGTAACTATGATTTATTCTAATCAACTAGAACATCTCAAAATTTCCCGCGTCANTGTATTTGTTTGCTAAAATTGTCAGTAACTATGATTTATTCTAATCAACTAGAACATCTCAAAATTTCCCGCGTCATAGTTAGCATAAATGAGATAGGAATAAGTTAGTTCGCAATAGGTACTCCCAACATACCAATCTTCGTTTTAAAATGCCTAATAGTTAGGTATATGTAATAAAGTGTTACGACGTGGCGTAGGACCTCTGAGCTGACGCCGAAAAGGCAAGCAGTGAAAAGTCTTATAAATGTTTTAAAACATAAAACACGCACAAAAGAAGAAAAACTCCGCGAAGGTTTATNCAAGCAGTGAAAAGTCTTATAAATGTTTTAAAACATAAAACACGCACAAAAGAAGAAAAACTCCGCGAAGGTTTATCGAGACTAGCAGAATCAACAAGCCAACTTTCCTCTACACATTTACGCAAGTAATTTTGATGATGTGCTCAAAATCTGTTCAAGTAAGGCCATGCGTGTTTTAAACATATGGGCCGCGATGGTGTAAGGGTTCGACTACTCGCCTCTCACCAGGGCAAACTGGGTTTGATTCCCGGAGGGGTCGTTCCCGGATTTTCGCACGTGGGAATAGTGCTGGACGTTCCACTGCACGGTGGGTTTTTCTCGTGAACCTCCCGTTTCTCTCACCCTTGCATTCCGGCATCGCTCCATACCTCACTGCGCATTCATCGGCTCTCAATACCTCGATGTTAAGAGCCACCCAATTCTCTCCACTCTACTCCATCAGGTTTGACGGAAATTAATCAAGTAGTTTCTCCAAAAATAAAATATTTGTTGCCAGTTCTTCCGAAATAACGGGCGATTGAAGTTATTAGTTAGTGAAATTTGTGAACACAGTAGGTATTCATTAAGTTTGGGTTAAATCCATTTAATGATGCTTTAAATGTAGCACATTTGCAAGAATAACATCGCCGCACTGAAATATAAGAAATTATATTGTAAAACCTTTAAGTGGCATTCAGTTACACTGTTTGTTGATTTTAATGATTCGGTTGTTATGGTACACTAACCTAAAATATTAAAAATATGGCCGTTCTGAAAATAAGTAAATTATGAATTATTTTCAATTGGTTACCATGTCACTACTTGTGTAGCAGGAATCGGTTGATAAATTCCCAAATTGTAGTGTAATAATTTATTTCATTAAGTAGTGCTACTTTTAAAAATGTCGGAATAGTGAGGACCTAAGCTATGCATTTATTTATAATGATGTGAACTCACAACTTGTCAATTTTGTTTAAAATAATTGAATGGCACCCAAGATATGGCATAGCAACCAAAAATATTAAATAGGCTCAACTTTGAAAATAGGCATCCAGTAATTAACGACGAAACACTAACTTTACTTTATAGTGGTAAAATTTTTTGCGTAAGATTATGTTACTTGTTTCACAGGATTAGAAAATGTTTGAATTATTTCAGTAAAGACAAAAATAGTTTCATCCTCAATGATATGGTTATATTGTAGGAGTTGTTATGTTGGAGATTTATAGTTTTCCATATAAATATTTTCTGACATTAAGTTCACTTAATCATATATAAAGTGAGAACAAGAACATTTTTTAAAAAGAAGTTTACATGATTCCCCTGATTTCATAAAGCTTTGCTACTTAAATGCATGTGCTAAGAAAAAAATCTTATTTTCAATAAAGTTATAGTACATATTTTGTAAACATTTTAAATAAAAAATGTTTAACATTGCAGCATTTTAGAAGATTGCAGACTTTCGCGGCCATTGTCAGGCTGGGTGTCCTAGCTTTCGGGCTGGAGCCGCATCTTGGTTTCTTGGATTATAGAATATTCGTTTTATTATTAAACTTCAAAGATATATTATTAAAAGTATAACTTCATAAAGACACTGAATTATTAATTTAACATCCTGTTAAATTTTTTCCTACAGCACAGTTTTTATAGTTAATTTAGTTTTTGTTAACGTAAATACAGATGTTTTCGAATAATTTTTATGATATTCCTCAATCTGAAAGTGATATTTTGAGCCAGAAATATAGTAGATAAATAATAATGTACTTTAGCAAAAATTTTGGCCAAATATTTCGATTTTAATGTTGAATGAGCTGAAATTTTTAAAGTACACATTTTGTATTAGAATCATTATTCGATATCTATCTACTTTCATAAAAAAATTAATGTATAATATTTAGTAAGAAGTAGAAAAAGGAGAGTTCATGCAAACCTGGCATCCTAACGGGGAGCCGGGGAGCCACGGCGGCCATCTTGGATGACATCAAGCTGCAACATCTTGCTCTATCATTCCTCGTCAGTGGCCAACTTGGATTTCCTTTTTTCTTACTGGAATTTTCCTTTTTTCCCTCTCGCTCTATCATTCCACCTCGGCACTTCACGATCTTGCATTTCGATTATTTTTCACGCACTCTTTCATTCCGATCATGATCTGTCATTCCTGCCTCTCGGCCATTCTATCTCTCAGGGGTTTTTCTCATCTTCCTCCCGATCTCTTTTATATTTCTCTCTTGTGTTTCTATTTCTCTCGTGTCCTCTCATTCCTTCCTGCCTCCCGTCCGTTCTATTCCTCGTAGGGTTTTCTCATATTCCTTCCAGTCTCCATAATTTTGTCTCTCATCCCCCACCGCCAGTCGTCTGCTGTAAGCGGCCATCATTGATTCCCGTATCTGCAACCAGAGTGTGCTAAGGTCTTTCCTTTTACATCCTCCATGTTTAATTCCCATGCCTGCCACCATCATTAATTCGCGCACCTACCACCAGAGTGTGTGAAGTTCTACAGTTGGCAGCTAGGAGCACTGGTATCGGTGCGGCCATTTTCTGCATGTGAGTTGGTTCACTCTTCGCCAGCAGAGGCAACAGGGAGATGAGTTCAGCCGATGGCGCTGGGAATTGATTTTAGGTATTTCTGAACTCAAAAAATGTAGGAGGTGTGCGGTTTCGATCCAAACACTCTTAGATCACCAGTCCAGCATTTTGACCACACGATCACCATTACATATGTTGTGTTTGGAGATTAAATGGTGAATATACGTACATCGTNAGTGTGCTAAGGTCTTTCCTTTTACATCCTCCATGTTTAATTCCCATGCCTGCCACCATCATTAATTCGCGCACCTTCAACCAGAGTGTGTGAAGTTCTACAGTTGGCAGCTAGGTGCACTGGTATCGGTGCGGCCATTTTCTGCATGTGAGTTGGTTCACTCTTCGCCAGCAGAGGCAACAGGGAGATGAGTTCAGCCGATGGCGCTGGGAATTGATTTTAGGTATTTCTGAACTCAAAAAATGTAGAAGGTGTGCGGTTTCGATCCGACCACTCTTAGATCACCATTCCAGCATTTTGACCACACGATCACCATTACATATGTTGTGTTTGGAGATTAAATGGTGAATATACGTACATCGTCCTACATACCCGCCAGACAACAAACATGTAATCGCGAAAAAGGGTCGCCATTGCATAGTTATGAGAAGAAATACTCGCATCGGCCTAAACACTCTCCAGAAAATAAACTTATCGCATTACAAAACAGCAGGCACAGCGAGCGCACGCGCACACACACACTATATANGCGAAAAAGGGTCGCCATTGCATAGTTATGAGAAGAAATACTCGCATCGGCCTAAACACTCTCCAGAAAATAAACTTATCGCATTACAAAACAGCAGGCACAGCGAGCGCACGCACACACACACACACACACACACACACACACTATATATATATGTGTAGTAGATATATATATTAATTAATAGCATAAAGAAAAATATTGTTATTTTAACATTCAGGTAGTTATATATACACTTATGTATAAGAAAATTTGGGGAAATGTCCTGTCCCTATATAAAAGTTATATACATGCATACAGAGCATATTGCACAGCAACATACATGTGTCACATGCACACGTCTGTCTCTCCAACTTGTCTGGGCATTCGAGAGCGCACACACACAGCTGTACCTCCAACCTCTCCGCGCTCGCTTGCGGTAAGGGAATGTAGCCGGCACATTATGTATGTCCGCGGGAAATGTGTATTTCTTAATGTTCAGTAACAACTAGCAGTACGATAAAAACACCAATTACACTTAACAACAGTAGCGTGATCGCTCTCTCACCACTCTCGCAAGGATGATGATGAAGTTAGCAGCATCGCCCTTGCGCTTTACCATTTGCATGGCATAACCGTGAGGACGGCTCCCGGGCTTGGGACCAGGGCAGTACACTACGCCAGCGAAAATATCGCCAGAATGTATTCCTTATAAACAAACAAGTCGTGTTTATGCATACGTATAAAAGAAACACCAGTGACGTGGCAAGCATAGTTCACAGGCGGTTTACGAAGCTGCGAACAGAAAAAATGACCCCCCCAAAAATATCTAAGCGGACAAAGTAATGCACAGACAGGAGAGAGCAAGAGAGTAAGAGTACAGTTGGGGTACCTGAAGAGAAAAGGGGGGACAGCGCTGTAAAATACTTATAAATGCAAGCGATATGATCACTAGTTACTACTACTACAGTGCTAGTGTGATATAAATACAATTTCACATGCACAACCCTTCCTAGGATAAGCATTGAGACCCCCAGCAATTGGCTATAAACCGCAGGTCGGAGACCCAACATAGATGCCAAATCTGGTGCACAAGTACATGTATGAGTGATTGTGGAATGAGAAATAGTACATATATTACGACATATCAGTAACACACCTGACCATAAAAGGATACCTCTTGCACGGGCTACAGCATGTCACCATCTAACAGCACCACCATCCACCAACAGCAACACTCCTGACAAGATGAATATGGCTCTCGCATGTTCTACATAATGCTGCTGGATATAAAACATATAAATGGAACAGTGCACAAGTACGAGCAAAAGTGATTGCAGAAACATTACATACACACAGCAGGACATAACGGTAACACGCCTGACAAGATAAGGATACCTCTTGCATGGGCTACAGCATGCTAACATTTAACAGCATCACGAACAGCATACGTGGCAAGATGAATATGGTTCTTGCATGTGCTATACTATGATGCTGGAAAAAATGCATAAATTGAATAAATCATCACACATGCACATATCATTCGTCGTGGGAGAGGGTAATGGAAGTGCTTCAGATTAGAAAATCCTGGGGTGAGGAACTCCTTCCTACTATACATCCCGACCCCATTCACTCTCCTGGGGACAGACACGTATATGATGATAGATACATGCCCGTCCCAGAGGCATGTGTACAGAACATTATTATTCATGGTAGTCATCGTCCAGGATCTTGCGTTTGTCGTCCATCCCCGAAAGAGCTAGTTTGTTAGTGGATTCAGTATATACATCGTGATGGTGCAACCTAATGCTGTTGACCTGTGCTCTCATTACTTGCTGGTTCAATTATATACGTTTATAATCTTCTATTGTTATGGTGTTTTGTACGATGCTCTTCTGTATCCCTTTGGCATGCTTCACTGCCTTATCCGTACATGTATAGGCATATAACATCGCCCCCAGGCCCACAAACTCTATTATACCATTACCTCCGCACTCATTCTTGAATTTTCCAATCACACTACTTGAATTGGTGGGCAAGTAGCAGGGGTGAGTGGGAGTGTAGGCACTGGTGTCAAACTCGGCTATTAGGGCCGGGTCTGAGGCGAGGTCCCTGTAGAAGTCGGGGCAGGCTATTTCCATAACAAAGGAGTCAGTGTCGGTTTAGATCGGGCCCACATTACTGCCATACAATGCCCCCATGACATCTTAGTGGAAGCGATACATGAGAGTCTTTGACAGGTCAAGTACGATGAAACCAGCTGAGCTTATGAAATATAATATTTTCACGATTTAATTTTACCAGCGATAGAAATTCGTCGTATATAGTTCAGCATTTGAAAGCCGGTTTGGCGATTAGTTTCTTCACACACAGTTTGGTGCATACAAGTTCGATATGCTGGCATTTACGATTATTCTCCACGAGCTTACTCAATATATGGTTTCAGCCACATCTTCCAGTTTAATTGTAGTACCCAGTGAGTACCTTAGAGCCTTAACCCATGGTCCGTTGCATGCTTGAGGTTAATGTAATGTAGAATATAATATCTTCGTCTCAAGGGTGGTCATGAGCTTGGTTTGTTTGGACCCGGGTAGGGGGGTACTTGTTCGCCGGCAGGAAGTGAAGATCTTCTTGACTCTTGTGGACCTCGACCAGATATTCCACATCCACCTACAGTATGTAGACAACATCTCCGGCGTCCGGCACAGACAAGACATAAATATCCGTGCTGGTCTATTTGAAACCATCGTATGGCAGAATTAGGGACATTGGCCATCCAAACAAACTATTCGCATCTACATACTGGAGGTAGGTAGACAGCCTGCTGGCATCATACATGGCAGGGACATCCTTGTTGTCTGCCATTACATGTTGCTTGATGCACTGTGTCACCCCTTCCCAGAAAACAGCCACGATAAACAGGTGAATTTTGTAGTCGACAAGAAGGTCTAACTCCACCTGCGTCTTCTGCAACATTGTGTCGAAGAGGAATTCAGGGGCACTCACGCACCGGACACAATCCAGACTGTACATTGTCAAACATATCCCCAGAAATTCTCAAAGACAACACACAACAGCAGCACATATATTTTTAAGTACAGCTCTGAGAACTCTTGCAGCATACAGCACCCAAATACTGCCCAGGCGGCCTGTGCATTGTGGTAATCCTCCTGGCTGATGTAGCATCCAATGAGGCGGTTGTAAATTAATCAATGCCGGGCAGCTGTAGCTTAGCGAACTTCCCCCACGAGTCGACATAGTCGTAGGGGAACGCTCCTTTCTGAGTCACCAACTCAAGCTGTCCAGTGTTGAAGAACATTACTGTAGTCTTAAATTCGGACGATGGCAGGTTCTACGCAAGTGTTGCAAGGCTGGCAGACATATACCTAAATGTATCAATAAATCAAATTGTGAATTTGTCGCACAAACTTTTCCTGAATGCAATAAACTTTTACTCTGAGTGAGGGATAATAAATATATCCTGGGTATCGTAGCCAATCTGCTTAATAATGAAATTTGCATCGTACATAAAGTTTTGGAAGAGGATTGGCAGTCTCTTGGGGTGGCGATGGAGCTTGTTACAGTTATCATATGCCAACCCGATAAAGTTTCCAGTGAAATGATCGTGATCGTGCACCTTGTGGTTATCGTGGGTGAAGGGGCTGGAACAGTGGCAGCAGATGGTGTCCAGAGCACAGCCAGTCCATTCGCCAGAAGTCAGTGTATGCATAGGCTCGAACTGGCTATATATTTATTTTGCTAGATTGCCAATCCTCACGATTCCCTCAATAAAGTTCTTCCGCGCCTATTGCCCAGTGTACAATTTCACGTCCGTGGGGAGGCTGGAGTATTTGTAGTCCGGTATTATGATATTAAACACCTTGATGTAGATGACATAGCTGCAGGGATCGTGCTTTTGGTACCTATAGGTGTAGGACGCCTCCTGGTTCGGCTGGCATGTTTGAACTGGCACTAGCATCGCTTCGAAGTCAACATACACGACTATAGGTACTTTATCTATGTTATGATAATTCTTGAACTTGAGCACTTGCAAGCCCCATCATTCGTGGTCGATTATCGAACCCCTTGAGACATTGCTTGCAGATGTGCACCAATTCGTTTTGTGATGTCACCTACGAACATACCAGGCGGTAGAAATCGNCTTGAGACATTGCTTGCAGATGTGCACCAATTCGTTTTGTGATGTCACCTACGAACATACCAGGCGGTAGAAATCGCCTATGTAGCAATAATATGTGTTTACATATTCTGTCTTCATAAGGAAAAGATCAAAGTAGTGAGCCAGTTCTACCTTTGAGACCTGTAATGGGACCACTTTNGATATTCTGTCTTCATAAGGAAAAGATCAAAGTAGTGAGCCAGTTCTACCTTTGAGACCTGTAATGGGACCACTTTATTATTGTCGTCATGAGCGTAAATGTTCACACTGACTCCTGGATTAGTCCTCTCAAACAGCGGCATTTGTCGAGAGGGGTAAGGAACTCTAATCGATGGAAGTTAAATTTTTTTNCTGGATTAGTCCTCTCAAACAGCGGCATTTGTCGAGAGGGGTAAGGAACTCTAATCGATGGAAGTTAAATTTTTTTTCTCAAGGTTGTGGTAGCACTGGTTGATGTGCTCAAGATCTCGTCCTTCTACATAGCATGCCAAGATCACCCATTTTAACAGCGCTGATCCCAGTTTTGTGGGTTAGTAATTGCCTTCTTTGTTTCAATGTGTGCAGGTATGGCGATGAAGGAGGNCAGCGCTGATCCCAGTTTTGTGGGTTAGTAATTGCCTTCTTTGTTTCAATGTGTGCAGGTATGGCGATGAAGGAGGAAACTCTCAGTGGGTCAGGCTTGTTGACAGGCAGCTGAAGCCATTTCACGGAGGTGATGGTCCAGCCACTTCCCTTCCCTGTGTACTCGTCCTCCTCCTGGTGTATCTTGGCAATGGTGGCTGAAATGGCATCTTCAATGTCNCACTTCCCTTCCCTGTGTACTCGTCCTCCTCCTGGTGTATCTTGGCAATGGTGGCTGAAATGGCATCTTCAATGTCGCCAACATCGAAGAAGGGCATGTTCTTCGTGTTGAAGGCGCACTATTTCGTCTCGCCTTCATGAGGCTCTGGATGGCCATACACACACTCCAGAAAAATATTGAAATTAATTGCCCCCTGATCATCAATCTGCTGCTCCAGCTAGAAGATTATATTGTCTTTCATCCTTGTGAGGTAGCCACAAATATNGCCCCCTGATCATCAATCTGCTGCTCCAGCTAGAAGATTATATTGTCTTTCATCCTTGTGAGGTAGCCACAAATATCAATAGCCTGGCTCAAGGTATTCTCAGCTATATATGTCTTCATGACGCCCCGAAATGCGCTCTTCGCCTCCACAAACACATACACATTACTTTCGCTGGCGTCAGTGATAATAGCCCTATCCCACTCGGGATTAAGGGAGAGGGATCGCTCCACCCTCCCTCCTCACACTTGTGTAGGGAGGCAGCAGTTGCGCACACCTGGTGGAATAACACTTCAGGAAGCTGTATGACTCGCCCTACAGACCTAGTGGTTACAGTCTCCAGCATACATGATGTATGTTACCATTCAAGAGGTACTTGTGTGTTTCGTGCGTATACAGCATCGCTCTCTTCCTCTCTCTCCCTTTCTCTATACAGAAAATAAAGTTACCTTCTCTATACTGGTAACTTTAAAAGAAGACAAGAATCTGTATGTGTGTTTAATATAAGTATTATTTTCATCAANACCTTCTCTATACTGGTAACTTTAAAAGAAGACAAGAATCTGTATGTGTGTTTAATATAAGTATTATTTTCATCAATCAGGTAATTACAGTTTATATATATATGTATATATATATATGTTATCACTATAATAAAATTGGTAAGTAGCAAATAAAGAATGTACTGTATATGGTTACAAATNACCTTCTCTATACTGGTAACTTTAAAAGAAGACAAGAATCTGTATGTGTGTTTAATATAAGTATTATTTTCATCAAACAGGTAATTACAGTTTATATATATATATGTTATCACTATAATAAAATTGGTAAGTAGCAAATAAAGAATGTACTGTATATGGTTACAAATATATATGCATTTATTTTGTCACGACCATCTACTTAGATATTTCCAAGTAGACACAGACACAGACAAACAAATCATTGCAAGACAAAACACAAAATATTCATGGTAATAATATATACACATCTGATGTACCAACATATGGCTCTCGCCTCACCCCACATGCACACATTTTTGGAAACAGTATTTAAACTAAACAACTACAAATACTTGTGCATTGGCGCACATAGTTGAATAAACAGAGTTAAATATTTGCATAAATAGTGATACCAGTTGTCACACATACTGTAATAAAGATATTTACATACAAACACCCGTCCTACTTGAATAAAGATATTTCCATATTTTAAAATACAACCTTTCTCTCACTACGTATCTACTTATACCAAAATTTCAACCAAGACTTTATATATAGTTATTTGTAAACCTAATTGTTGCGATTACACATAACATTGAAATTAAAAAAACATGCATTCACTTATGATTTTTTTACATTCGTCTCTCTCTCTCTCTCTCTCTCTCTCTCTCTCTCTCTCTCTCTCTCTCTCTAACACTACATATATACTTACACTTAAAATTGACAACCAACACTTTATATATGTATTTGAAAACCTAATAGAANTAAAATTGACAACCAACCCTTTATATATGTATTTTAAAACCTAATAGAACATCTGAGCATGATTACACATACATACTTGAAAAACAAACGACTTTCTACAGTGCCTCGATTAAACTGCACATCACATGCCACAGATATTCCTTTGCCTCGTTAACAGGAATCGACGCAATGTCTGGCAGAGGCTGCTGTCTGGGCGGTATTAGACCGCAAGTCGGGCATATTGTGCGGGTGGGCGCTGCAGAGGTGCTAGTCGTTTCGGTGTCTCCTAGCCGTCTGCGGACGACTTGAAGTCGTCTCCACTGAACCGGCAGCATCACAGCCGATCTGGCGGCATTCGGGAAAGTCGTCTTCGCGGTCTTCTTACACTCTGGTGTTGATGTTGATGACGTCACAACAGCTGGGTAGCCTCATTGCCGACATCGTGGACAGGGGATGCTACCGGCACTGCTGTTGGTTGTAAGGCCTCGACTTCGATGCAGCCTGGGGCAGGTTCTGCCGTTGGTTCGTATTCGGCAAAGTACAGCGAGATGGTATCGTGNGGATGCTACCGGCACTGCTGTTGGTTGTAAGGCCTCGACTTCGATGCAGCCTGGGGCAGGTTCTGCCGTTGGTTCGTATTCGGCAAAGTACAGCGAGATGGTATCGTNTCTTCTTACACTCTGGTGTTGATGTTGATGACGTCACAACAGCTGGGTAGCCTCATTGCCGACATCGTGGACAGGGAATGCTGCCGGCACTGCTGCTGGCTGTGAGACCTCGACTTCGATGCAGCCTGGGGCAGGTTCTGCCGTTGGTTCGTAGTCGGCAAAGTACAGCGAGATGGTATCGTGTAGGCATGCATGTGCAAACACCGCATCCTCACAGATCGGCAGCGATGTACCTTCTCACATGTTGAAGATGCTGCACTTACCAAATGTGATGCATGTAATTATTTGTTGGCAATGTTCAAATGGTATTAGGTTGTGGGCCAGCAGCTAATGAAAAACACTATCTCACTCCTCGATGTATGTTTGCTGCTCTGCCCCATCTTAGAAACTGTAGGTTACACTGCTGTGTCCTGACATCACACTGGTGTAGACACCTCCTGGGAGGAATGTTGTGCTCATCTTCGCCAGACCACTGATGGCGGCGAGCCGGATACGTGAGTATTATATAACACTCCCTCTCATGTGCATNGGTGTGCTCATCTTCGCCAGACCACTGATGGTGGCGAGCCGGATACGTGAGTCTTATATAACACTCCCTCTCATGTGCATGGTGCGGGGTGTGATGTTAAAACTATTTAAAAACCTCCACCAACAGCGCTAACGTGTGTTCAACAAGGGGACAGATGGCATCCATACACGTACATTTGCTCCAACGTTTTAGTTCACCCTATATGATCGAGCTGTACCCGAGACTTCGATGATATACTTGAAGAACACAGATGCAAGTTCATTAATATATTTACTTATGTATGCAGCATACCTTGGTTGCACAGGGTAGGATATATTTGCTTCCACAGTCTTCCAGTGTAGTTGTAAGTATGTGTCGTGTACACTCTTCGGTCCACCGACAAATTGCCNCTATTTGCTTCCACAGTCTTCCAGTGTAGTTGTAAGTATGTGTCGTGTACACTCTTCGGTCCACCGACAAATTGCCCCATTGTCTACATCGCTCAGGACAAAGACCAATTTCTTGTTCTCGCGATGCAATTCAGTAACATCTTCAAATTCTGCTTGTACAGTGAGGATGTGGCAGTCTGCAGGTAACTGACTGTTTGGGCATAGATAAGCTACGGCACACCTATCGTACTTGTAGCATGGCAGAATATCGCTGTTTAAATTATCCTACATTTCATGATATAAACACATATGATTTTCACCATCATATACCTGCCGTTGCTCGTGTTCTCACTATGGTTCAAATACCACTCGCATATATCCGACAAAGTACCTATCGTACATGTTGACATTTTCCGACTGGAACTGTACACAGTCTCGTTTGTCAAATGTATTGTTTATGGTGGTGGTGGTTGTCTACTGAAGGCTGCATCGCTGCTGACTGCGGGCGAGATGTAAGGCTCGTCGCTTCTTATATACTTGTGATGGCGTGTTTACATTACTTTAGCCAAGTAAACTTCGCACATTAGCGGAAAACACATTGTCGTCCACATAACTACTCCACACTTAATTTTGGTCGTGTGACGTTCCCCTGTACAGGTCGCTGTCTAATGGGTAATTACTTTGTTGTTGGGATGACACAGTTCATATTCAATTGACTGTGTAATCCATGCCTGATGTATATTCTTTCCATTTGCACGAGCCATCATATCCNACACAGTTCATATTCAATTGACTGTGTAATCCATGCCTGATGTATATTCTTTCCATTTGCACGAGCCATCATATCCATGGTGCAAGGAAGCTCCGTACCTGGCCACGGGTAATACATGGGACATGCAACAGATCTGCATAGTGTTGGATATAAGCCCAGACATCCCTCTTCGCTCTCGGTGTNGGGTAATACATGGGACATGCAACAGATCTGCATAGTGTTGGATATAAGCCCAGACATCCCTCTTCGCTCTCGGTGTTATGGCACACACAGTGTTCGAGACCATTGCAGCTTTCCATTTGTTCAGGTCGTCCAGGAGGTTTAAAGTCAACACGCCGGTACCCAGCCATAAAATCACTGTACTTGGCCAAGTCCAGCTTATTGAATGCAGTGTACATGTTTGATGTGTATGCGTGTGATGAGTTATAGTTCTGCTGAGGTGAGTTGGTGTTTCTTCCTGCGTATACACACACACACACACACANTATGCGTGTGATGAGTTATAGTTCTGCTGAGGTGAGTTGGTGTTTCTTCCTGCGTATACACACACACACACACACATGTTATGAGAAATTCTAGTACGGCCATTGTCTTGCCATTAGCTGTCATATACTATGTGCACAGAAGTCTAGTTAAGCTGTTTCATGTCCACCTCTGAGATCAGTTGAAGATAAGGTAAACGTATATGGAACTCTGCATTTAGCATGCATGTCATGTACTTGCCATAGGTCGTATCCAACAGCCGGAAATTCGATGCTGTGNATGGAACTCTGCATTTAGCATGCATGTCATGTACTTGCCATAGGTCGTATCCAACAGCCGGAAATTCGATGCTGTGTATCGCTTCCCAATCACCAGGTCTGAAAGTAACCTGTACTGAGCATTACCGTTCAAGTTCGCTATAAGCCTCCCCATGATAGTATCGAGAGAGAAAGAGANGAAAGTAACCTGTACTGAGCATTACCGTTCAAGTTCGCTATAAGCCTCCCCATGATAGTATCGAGAGAGAAAGAGAGAGAGCAAGTGAGCGCTCTTGGGGGCGGTCACGAATAGTACTATGGGTTAACCTTAGCGGTCGGCTGGTATTTATATTGTCTGCTGTTANCGCTCTTGGGGGCGGTCACGAATAGTACTATGGGTTAACCTTAGCGGTCGGCTGGTATTTATATTGTCTGCTGTTAGAAAAATACACAATTACCATTGCCCCCCACTGCCACCACCATAGTGATATGTCCGCACTCCAGAGTCCACATCCTTAGCAGCAGTGCATTCAGACATGGACATGACCGGCCTAGCCTGCACACGTCACAGTCATGTTGGATTTTTGTGTGCCGAGCTCTTAATTCTCTTAATGATGGGTAGCCATTCTCTTTCTGCAGATCGCATAGTGTTAGATTCGTACCGCAATAATTNCTCTTAATTCTCTTAATGATGGGTAGCCATTCTCTTTCTGCAGATCGCATAGTGTTAGATTCGTACCGCAATAATTGCTCAATCATCTCTTCTACTCCGGACCGGCCACGAACACAACACTGTCTACCTCCACAATCAAAATATCAGTGAGTATGTATTTTAATGTATTCTACATCGCTGCCATCCCATTTGATACCATGACAGTGTTTCTCCAGTAACATATTTGTTACCTTACTTTTCCTGTCTAGCGTCCACGATGGAAACGGAGGTAGAAATATACTTGTTTCTAGGCTACCGTCTACATATGGCGTGCAAATGTGTTTAATGATAAAACCACATAGTGACATGATGCCCTAAACATTCGCGAAATTTGCGATGGTTGGATGGTGAATGGACTATAGGTGCCAATTACGTTAGTATTCTAACTACTCTATCTCTCACATTGTACACGACCAGTCTAACGTGAACTATTAAGGCATATGCTTGAGTATTGGCTGGGAAATTCTCTGCAGCTTCCATTTCAATCCTGCAGTCGACAACACCTGACTTTATTCTATCATCCTGTTTGCTAACATCAAACACTAAAAGGGGGGTGGTATACATGAACTCGTTAGGTTCCAGCATAGGTGATTGTGTTTTGCCTATGGTACGATCTCTGAAAGTAGGCATACAGTTGATACGGTACCATGTACATACCGTTCGCGAAATCTATGTTTAAATCTCCATATGGAAAACACTCAGAGTTGAGGAAAACTTGAACATTCTTTATGTTGGCATGTTCGAATTTCGAGCAGTCTTCGCCGAGGACATTACGATTACCCGTCTCAAATGCAACTATTATGTAGCGCGGTTTCTCGCTTGTGACACTCGTTTTGACATTACAATTTACGCTCATGGAGTGCGGTAAGCTCAGGAAAGTTTATAAACTCCATGTACTAAAAGCAATATCGACATTCCTACCATTCTCTGCATATTTCTAAATTTGCACATGCTCTGACATGTTTACCTGAAAATGTGGGAGCAACCAATCAATGGGCCGTATCGTTAACGACATGGCTTCCAGCACTGTTGCGGTATCCAGGACTGCATTCGTTTGCGTGTTGTCCATGAAAATACCTATCTCCCACTTGGAATTAATAAATATGTGCCTCTAGATTTCCGCGAACCCTAGCACCCTGACTAGCAGGATACATACTTTGGATTTTTCATTAGCATAAACGGGTACCTTAAAGTCCTCTTCGATCACCCACCCTGCCATTTTAGCCACCAGCAATTGGTTATGTATCAATGAAAGATACTCCTTTATGGTGGGAATAATTCAAACATCTCTCATCGCATCCCACTTCACATCCATTCAGCTCGTACACTATTCTACTTATCATTTGTAATATTCCGATTCAGATGATTCGTGTCATCTCAGGTACAGTGTTTCCGACCTTTGTAACTGTTCCTTGGAACCTCAAATATGAATTACACATCACAATGTATATATCTTTGTTTGTACTGGGATCCAAACCTCGGAAGAGCTTACATATGGACATGGTAGATAGGGTGTGTACGTGTGGATTCCCATCTTGGTGATCGCATCTTCGAAGACCGCCGGCTCGGCTACATTTAATATTCCATGTCTATACTTGTTGACTGTCAGCCCCAATCCTCTAAGTAAACATACATTTTCAGATGTTAGCATACTGGACGTACTGACTTATGGTTTTTTATAGTAAGCCGCTTTTAATACCTTAGTACTCATCCGCTAAAATTTCAGACCCATATTTGCATAAATGTAGATGTACTGTTATTTCCTCACATCGTAAATTAATCAAACGACTATCTTGGTCTACTATATTGTCAACCCCTTCCTGTACACTCTCCATCACAACTGGAACATAAATGAGCATCTTTGGTACATCCACCAGCTTAAAGCCTGGAGGAACCAATGCAGAAAATTAATGCAGTGTTTGGCTAGGCTTACCATTGAGGTATGATCCAGTAACGAAATTACAGTTTGTTCTTATAATTTGCAGGGGAAGATGTATACCAGCTGGGTGGATTTATGTGTTTTCTTCACTTTATACTTCTCATTTGCGAATCCGAACATTGCAGCGAGTGTGTCGCTTCGCATGAAGTCTATTTGAGTATACAATAATATCATATACGAGTATATTACCTCATAGCACCAATGTCACTTCCAGCTCCAGTGTGCGCTTAAGGTACTCACCTATATCTTCAATCTCATACGAACCTGTGAGTACATGTACCTCGCTTCTCTTACCATCCTCTGTGACATAACGAAAAATACAATTGCATTCATCTTTTTCGGCACAGAGAAGTAGGTTTGAATATCTATGAGCGCGATAGACCATGCCTCCTCCAGCTTTAGTGGAGGGAAGTGCATGGTGTGAAATTCCGAGCTATTGCCTAGCACGATCAGGGTTACAGACATGACTGGTGCTAATATGCAGTACGTCCCCATTAAAAAGCACAGGTATAAGTGACTACAGTTCCATTCTCGCAGTAGTTGCTCTGCTCCATAGTTGTAATGTTATCTCACACCTATCAAATATGTTTTCAGTTCTGGTGGAGCCCTTAAATTACCATAGCTGTCAAAGTATTCTACAATATCACAACACTTTTTATATGCGGTTTAACGTGTCCCCGGCCCGCGGCTGGTATCTAGGTTTAATATGCCATACTTAAATCGCCTGAGATAGCGCAGTATGAGGTCGCACATGAACAAGTCTAGGAAATTGGCTATTTTCAATATATGGGCAAACTATTTCATGTCTGTGTGGGCGACTGGGCAGTGGCCTTAATACCACCTCTTTCGTCTGTTACTATTCTGTTTTCTCTTCTCACCACCCCCACCTACATAGTAGGGTCGAAGATACAGACTGCTGCCATTTTTTTTACCTCTAGTGAGCACTTCCATATGTCTATTGTGTTGAATCGCTTCGGTAATCTGCTTATTTTCATCCTTGGGCGGGTTCATTGCCATCGCTATACCACTTGCACCACCAATAAGGATACCGAGGTCTCCGATTGCTGGCAGTATGAAGGGCAAGATGCCTCCTCACTTATGTGCTACTATTTTGCCAGGTTTTCTCCATGTCTTCCCATTTTTTCTTCCTTTCAAACTTCACACCCATTCCCCTCTTGACTTTAGTTTCCATAATCTTGGACATGCCCCAGGTAGGTAGATGTTCGCGAAATTTTGACTTGAGCAACCTAACTATCAACTTAGTTTTTTTCTGCGAGAACGGTGTCGGTGGAATGCCTATCGTCCAACTTGCTAATGGGCAAGTAGGCAATATTGTGTTCGTTTTATGCCTCTTCCAACGAATTGACAGGGAAGTCGCAGCAATTCAATATCCTTGCTAGTCGCATGTCGGGTTCACAGTATTTATAACCTGGAATGTGAGTCTCGAAAGGAAGGTTGTTGATCAGCATATACACCAGACCACCTCCCCTTTTGATCTTACTCCCATTGCACATTATGATATGCTTACACAACTTGACCATCATGACTACTGCCTAAATTTGGTTTTGTTGCATGTATGGCCATCCACCTCACATGACCTCAAACTTGTCCGCCCAGATTACCTGACCTTGAACATGGCAAAGTTCCCGGTGGAACCACCGCTTTCCTCACCAAACCTCCCCTCCTGGTGGCCGATACCTATTAAAAGGTCATACCAGGAGCACTTCTTTCTAGTTTACTTTAACTCCCGCAAACAAAAGCTAGATGTGCTCTTTTGTTTCGCAGGCCGCCACCGGGAACTTTGAATTTTGAGTCCGTCATACAGGTCCGAAAATAATTTAAACACACAAAAGCTAAATACTTACAATAACATTACATTTACACACTACCACGCATGAGGTTTTCCTGCTTACGAAAAGTTAATTATGACGCCATTCCCATTAGCACTTTCTCGGCCCAGTGCGACCGGGCTGTGTCGGGCTTAGATTTGGGAAACAGCTGGTACCCAGGATTGTTTCCCGCCTCCTATGCGTGTGATGAGTTATAGTTCTGCTGAGGTGAGTTGGTGTTTCTTCCTGCGTATACACACACACACACACACACATGTTATGAGAAATTCTAGTACGGGCATTGTCTTGCCATTAGCTGTCATATACTATGTGCACAGAAGTCTAGTTAAGCTGTTTCATGTCCACCTCTGAGATCAGTTGAAGATAAGGTAAACGTATCTGGAACTCTGCATTTAGCATGCATGTCATGTACTTGCCATAGGTCGTATCCAACAGCCGGAAATTCGATGCTGTGTATCGCTTCCCAATCACCAGGTCTGAAAGTAACCTGTACTGAGCATTACCGTTCAAGTTCGCTATAAGCCTCCCCATGATAGTATCGAGAGAGAAAGAGAGAGAGCAAGTGAGCGCTCTTGGGGGCGGTCACGAATAGTACTATGGGTTAACCTTAGCGGTCGGCTGGTATTTATATTGTCTGCTGTTAGAAAAATACACAATTACCATTGCCCCCCACTGCCACCACCATAGTGATATGTCCGCACTCCAGAGTCCACATCCTTAGCAGCAGTGCATTCAGACATGGACATGACCGGCCTAGCCTGCACACGTCACAGTCATGTTGGATTTTTGTGTGCCGAGCTCTTAATTCTCTTAATGATGGGTAGCCATTCTCTTTCTGCAGATCGCATAGTGTTAGATTCGTACCGCAATAATTTGCTCAACCATCTCTTCTACTCCGGACCGGCCACGAACACAACACTGTCTACCTCCACAATCAAAATATCAGTGAGTATGTATTTTAATGTATTCTACATCGCTGCCATCCCATTTGATACCATGACAGTGTTTCTCCAGTCACATATTTGTTACCTTACTTTTCCTGTCTAGCGTCCACGATGGAAACGGAGGTAGAAATATACTTGTTTCTAGGCTACCGTCTACATATGGCGTGCAAATGTGTTTAATGATAAAACCACATAGTGACATGCTGCCCTGAACATTCGCGAAATTTGCGATGGTTGGATGGTGAATGGACTATAGGTGCCAATTACGTTAGTATTCTAACTACTCTNAACATTCGCGAAATTTGCGATGGTTGGATGGTGAATGGACTATAGGTGCCAATTACGTTAGTATTCTAACTACTCTATCTCTCACATTGTACACGACCAGTCTAACGTGAACTATTAAGGCATATGCTTGAGTATTGGCTGGGAAATTCTCTGCAGCTTCCATTTCAATCCTGCAGTCGACAACACCTGACTTTATTCTATCATCCTGTTTGCTAACATCAAACACTAAAAGGGGGGTGGTATACATGAACTCGTTAGGTTCCAGCATAGGTGATTGTGTTTTGCCTATGGTACGATCTCTGAAAGTAAGCATACAGTTGATACGGTACCATGTACATACCGTTCGCGAAATCTATGTTTAAATCTCCATATGGGAAACACTCAGAGTTAAGGAAAACTTGAACATTCTTTATGTTGGCATGTTCGAATTTCGAGCAGTCTTCGCCGAGGACATTACGATTACCCGTCTCAAATGCAACTATTATGTAGCGCGGTTTCTCGCTTGTGACACTCGTTTTGACATTACAATTTACGCTCATGGAGTGCGGTAAGCTCAGGAAAGTTTATAAACTCCATGTACTAAAAGCAATATCGACATTCCTACCATTCTCTGCATATTTCTAAATTTGCACATGCTNGTTTATAAACTCCATGTACTAAAAGCAATATCGACATTCCTACCATTCTCTGCATATTTCTAAATTTGCACATGCTGTGACATGTTTACCTGAAAATGTGGGAGCAACCAATCAATGGGCCGTATTGTTAACGACATGGCTTCCAGCACTGTGGCAGTATCCAGGACTGCATTCGTTTGCGTGTTGGCCATGAAAATGCCTATCTCCCACTTGGAATTAATAAATATGTGCCTCTAGATTTCCGCGAACCCTAGCACCCTGACTAGCAGGATACATACTTTGGATTTTTCATTAGCATAAACGGGTACCTTAATGTCCTCTTCGATCACCCACCCTGCCATTTTAGCCACCAGTAATTGGTTATGTATCAATGAAAGATACTCCTTTATGGTGGAAATAATTCAAACATCTCTCATCGCATCCCACTTCACATCCATTCAGCTCGTACACTATTCTACTTATCATTTGTAATATTCCGATTCAGATGATTCGTGTCATCTCAGGTACAGTGTTTCCGACCTTTGTAACTGTTCCTTGGAACCTCAAATATGAATTACACATCACAATGTATATATCTTTGTTTGTACTGGGATCCAAACCTCGGAAGAGCTTACATATGGACATGGTAGATAGGGTGTGTACGTGTGGATTCCCATCTTGGTGATCGCATCTTCGAAGACCGCCGGCTCGGCTACATTTAATATTCCATGTCTATACTTGTTGACTGTCAACCCCAATCCTCTAAGTAAACATACATTTTCAGATGTTAGCATACTGGGCGTACTGACTTATGGTTTTTTATAGTAAGCCGCTTTTAATACCTTAGTACTCATCCGCTATAATTTCAGACCCATATTTGCATAAATGTAGATGTACTGTTATTTCCTCACATCGTAAATTAATCAAACGACTATCTTGGTCTACTATATTGTCAACCACTTCCTGTACACTCTCCATCACAACTGGAACATAAATGGGCATCTTTGGTACATCCACCAGCTTAAAGCCTGGAGGAACCAATGCAGAAAATTAATGTAGTGTTTGGCTAGGCTTACCGTTGAGGTATGATCCAGTAACGAAATTACAGTTTATTCTTATAATTTGCAGGGGAAGATGTATACCAGCTGGGTGGATTTATGTGTTTTCTTCACTTTATACTTCTCATTTGCGAATCCGAACATTGCAGCGAGTGTGTCGCTTCGCATGAAGTATATTTGAGTATACAATAAATCTCGCTGTACATCATATACGAGTATATTACCTCATAGCACCAATGTCACTTCCAGCTCCAGTGTGCGCTTAAGGTACTCGCCTATATCTTCAATCTCATACGAACCTGTGAGTACATGTACCTCGCTTCTCTTACCATCCTCTGTGACATAACGAAAAATACAATTGCATTCATCTTGTTCGGCACAGAGAAGTAGGTTTGAATATCTATGAGCGCGATAGACCATGCCTCCTCCAGGTTTAGTGGAGGGAAGTGCATGGTGTGAAATTCCGAGCTATTGCCTAACACGATCAGGGTTACAGACATGACTGGTGCTAATATGCAGTACGTCCCCATTAAAAAGCACAGGTATAAGTGACTACAGTTCCATTCTCGCAGTAGTTGCTCTGCTCCATAGTTGTAATGTTATCTCACACCTATCAAATATGTTTTCAGTTCTGGTGGAGCCCTTAAATTATCATAGCTGTCAAAGTATTCTACAATATCACAACACTTTTTATATGCGGTTTAATGTGTCCCCGGCCCGCGGCTGGTATCTAGGTTTAATATGCCATACTTAAATCGCCTGAGATAGCGCAGTATGAGGTNCGTGTCCCCGGCCCGCGGCTGGTATCTAGGTTTAATATGCCATACTTAAATCGCCTGAGATAGCGCAGTATGAGGTCGCACATGAACAAGTCTAGGAAATTGGCTATTTTCAATATATGGGCAAACTATTTCATGTCTGTGTGGGCGACTGGGCAGTGGCCTTAATACCACCTCTTTCGTCTGTTACTATTCTGTT
Organism: Clitarchus hookeri; assembly: GCA_002778355.1. Taxonomy (NCBI): domain Eukaryota; kingdom Metazoa; phylum Arthropoda; class Insecta; order Phasmatodea; family Phasmatidae; genus Clitarchus; species Clitarchus hookeri. The sequence continues at coordinate 496,530 of NQII01001517.1, read as the reverse complement.
TTCTCTTCTCACCACCCCCACCTACATAGTAGGGTCGAAGATACAGACTGCTGCCATTTTTTTTACCTCTAGTGAGCACTTCCATATGTCTATTGTGCTGAATCGCTTCGGTAATCTGCTTATTTTCATCCTTGGGCGGGTTCATTGCCATCGCTATACCACTTGCACCACCAATAAGGATACCGAGGTCTCCGATTGCTGGCAGTATGAAGGGCAAGATGCCTCCTCACTTATGTGCTACTATTTTGCCAGGTTTTCTCCATGTCTTCCCATTTTTTCTTCCTTTCAAACTTCACACCCATTCCCCTCTTGACTTTAGTTTNTGCCAGGTTTTCTCCATGTCTTCCCATTTTTTCTTCCTTTCAAACTTCACACCCATTCCCCTCTTGACTTTAGTTTTCATAATCTTGGACATGCCCCAGGTAGGTAGATGTTCGCGAAATTTTGACTTGAGCAATCTAACTATCAACTTAGTTTTTTTCTGCGAGAACGGTGTCGGTGGAATGCCTATCGTCCAACTTTCTAATGGGCAAGTAGGCAATATTGTGTTCGTTTTATGCCTCTTCCAACGAATTGACAGGGAAGTCGCAGCAATTCAATATCCATGCTAGTCGCATGTCGGGTTCACAGTATTTATAACCTGGAATGTGAGTCTCGAAAGGAAGGTTGTTGATCAGCATATACACCAGACCACCTCCCCTTTTGATCTCACTCCCATTGCACATTATGATATGCTTACACAACTTGACCATCATGACTACTTCCTAAATTTGGTTTTGTTGCATGTATGGCCATCCACCTCACATGACCTCGAACTTGTCCGCCCAGATTACCTGACCTTGAACATGGCAAAGTTCCCGGTGGAACCACCGCTTTCCTCACCAAACCTCCCCTCCTGGTGGCCGATACCTATTAAAAGGTCATACCAGGAGCACTTATTTCTAGTTTACTTTAACTCCCGCAAACAAAAGCTAGATATGCTCTTTTGTTTCGCAGGCCGCCACCGGGAACTTTGAATTTTGAGTCCGTCATACTGGTCCGAAAAGAATTTAAACACACAAAAGCTAAATACTTACAATAGCATTACATTTACACACTACCACGCATGAGGTTTTCCTGCTTACGAAAAGTTAATTATGACACCATTCCCATTAGCACTTTCTCGGCCCAGTGCGACCGGGCTGTGTCGGGCTTAGATTTGGGAAACAGCTGGTATCCAGGATTGTTTCCCGCCTCCTCGCCCCCGGCCACAAAGAGGGTTGCTCTATTCCACACAGCAGACGTTCGATTCATTCACACTTTAAATTACACTCATCCCACTACCATGCTCAGGCCTTCGGCCTTGTCCATTCCTTGGAAAAATTTGCGTGGTTCCTTCCGACATCCAAATCACTTTCCGGGGCCATCGCTGGGGTCATTGTATCTGGGTGTTTCCTGGAACAATACAATATTGAATCCAGGAAAAAGGTCATAATCGGTAATTGTCCCATCCAGTGTTTTGGTAAGGTACCGCCCGTGGAGAAAGACTAATACCTGACCACAGTATACCCCGTGAAGGACTTACTGTAGTCAAAGGTAAGCATCTCGTGTGTACGAGCGGCATCCTTGATAGACCGGACATAGTAGCTTCATATATATTGTCAAGACGAAATGCATGCTTATTAGTCCGTTGTCCGGCCACCAAACAATGGTTAAATAACCCTGCAGCTACTATTTTTACACTGAAAAAACGACATGTCAGGTCGCAATTGTATATAAAGTATATATACACATATGTGCCTAAGCATGTGAGAAACCAATGGATCGGTGATGGTGACGTCTCTAAGGGGCGTACAGTGCTAGGAAGAAGTCTATATCTGGGCTGCTGCAACCTCCACCATCTGTGTTATTGACAACAGTAACATAGTTTCGTGCCTATTCCAGCCACATTTCCAGTGGCTACGACGAGATAGAAGGCCGCACTCGTCTATTCATCACCAGATGAAACAGTGAATGAACCATGGTGCACCACAATATTTCCATGGCATCATGGACAGGTATATAGGGAGCTGGATTTATGTTACGGAGTTTAATTTGATAGAGGTCTAAGTGAGTGGCAGATCGTCACAGCACTTGATAGTGCCTGGTATAAATATTATTATGGAAACGACAGTCGTGTGTCCAGCAGAGACCCACAGAGTTCTTTGGATGGGTCACCTGCAGCAGCAGCACACCATCATCAACTTCAGGCATGACGCCGAAAGTGCCATCGACTTCTTCGGATGTGGCACCGCCACCAGAGAAAACTTATCCCTGCAGCTACTGAGAAAAGGTATTTTCGTGTCAACACACCGAACGGCACCATGAAGTTCGTGACTGTATGAACATTCCCAACCACATTAAATATCTGTGATTACGGTATGGGTCGCTTTTCTACCACAACTAGACTTACTGTAAACATATAAGGTCATGCAAATATAAACTCCAGACCTCATCGATGCCTCTGTGCCGGATCTATAACAGAGAGTTTTTGCGAACTCCGTCCGCTGAGTGATTTCGATCATATACTTCTACTACCAAAATCTCCTGCGACCAGTATGAACGACGAACCTGTCACCTCATCACCAGGAGCAACATCTTTTTCCACGAACACATATTCGTCCATAGTTCCTGCTCCTTCCAACGTGACGACAGCCTAACCATCTGGGACCGCTAGTATATCGCCTGCAGAACTTTCAGTGGCATAATTGTGTCGCTTCTACTTCAAGGACTTTGCGTTCAAGTGTACTGCACGGCGGCATGAAGTTCACGAGTGCCCGAATAGTTCGTTTCGTATTCAACGAATTGGAACTGAAGGTGGTGGTTATACGGATGCAGACGATCATAAATTATTTTGTAGTAATAAATATTAATAAATTTGAAAAATTAAAAAATTATTTCAATATTTTAACCCTAAATCTTTTCTTCCTCTGTTATAAACGGATATTGATATAAACATCATTATGAAGATATTATTGGTTATTCACTGTGGTTGTAAAGAGCTTGACATAAATTCCTGGAGCTAGAAATGATGCTTGCAAACTAAATTTCACGAGCGTGGCCCTAATAAATCGCAAATTATAATCGCATATTCCTATAAATATTCAATTGCTTACAACCTGACTTGCGAAAANCAGGTCGCAATTGTATATAAAGTATATATACACATATGTGCCTAAGCATGTGAGAAACCAATGGATCGGTGATGGTAACGTCTCTAAGGGGCCTACGGTGCTAGGAAGAAGTCTATATCTGGGCTGCTGCAACCTCCATCATCTGTGTTATTGACAACAGTAACATAGTTTCGTGCCTATTCCAGCCACATTTCCAGTGGCTACGACGAGATAGAAGGCCGCACTCGTCTATTCATCACCAGATGAAACAGTGAATGAGTCATGGTGCACCACAATATTTCCATGGCATCATGGACAGATATATAGGGAGCTGGATTTATGTTACGGAGTTTAATTTGATNACCAGATGAAACAGTGAATGAACCATGGTGCACCACAATATTTCCATGGCATCATGGACAGGTATATAGGGAGCTGGATTTATGTTACGGAGTTTAATTTGATAGAGGTCTAAGTGAGTGGCAGATCGTCACAGCACTTGATAGTGCCTGGTATAAATATTATTATGGAAGCGACAGTCGTGTGTCCAGCAGAGACCCACAGAGTTCTTTGGATGGGTCACCTGCAGCAGCAGCACACCATCATCAACTTCAGGCATGACGCCGAAAGTGCCATCGACTTCTTCGGATGTGGCACCGCCACCAGAGAAAACTTATCCCTGCAGCTACTGAGAAAAGGTATTTTCGTGTCAACACACCGAACGGCACCACGAAGTTCGTGACTGTATGAACATTCCCAACCACATTAAATATCTATGATTACAGTATGGGTCGCTTTTCTACCATAACTAGACTTACTGTAAACATATAAGGTCATGCAAATTTAAACTCCAGACCTCATCGATGCCTCTGTGCCGGATCTATAACAGAGAGTTTTTGCGAACTCCGTCCGCTGAGTGNATAAACTCCAGACCTCATCGATGCCTCTGTGCCGGATCTATAACAGAGAGTTTTTGCGAACTCCGTCCGCTGAGTGATTTCGATCATATACTTCTACTACCAAAATCTCCTGCGACCAGTATGAACGACGAACCTGTCACCTCATCACCAGGAGCAACATCTTTTTCCACGAACACATATTCGTCCATAGTTCCTGCTCCTTCCGACGTGACGACAGCCTAACCATCTGGGACCGCTAGTATATCGCCTGCAGAACTTTCAGTGGCATAATTGTGTCGCTTCTACTTCAAGGACTTTGCGTTCAAGTGTACTGCACGGCGGCATGAAGTTCACGAGTGCCCGAATAGTTCGTTTCGTATTCAACGAATTGGAACTGAAGGTGGTGGTTATACGGATGCAGACGATCATAAATTATTTTGTAGTAATAAATATTAATAAATTTGAAAAANACTGAAGGTGGTGGTTATACGGATGCAGACGATCATAAATTATTTTGTAGTAATAAATATTAATAAATTTGAAAAAAAAAAAATTATTTCAATATTTTAACCCTAAATCTTTTCTTCCTCTGTTATAAACGGATATTGATATAAACATCATTATGAAGATATTATTGGTTATTCACTGTGGTTGTAAAGAGCTTGACATAAAATCCTGGAGCTAGAAATGATGCTTGCAAACTAAATTTCACGAGCCTGGCCCTAATAAATCGCAAATTATAATCGCATATTCCTATAAATATTCAATTGCTTACAACCTGACTTGCTAAAANCTGGCCCTAATAAATCGCAAATTATAATCGCATATTCCTATAAATATTCAATTGCTTACAACCTGACTTGCTAAAATGTGGGCATACTATGATTTAAGAAACAGGGCCAACTGACAAAAAAACGAGCTTTATGATACATCGCTTACCTTTAAATGTGCTCAAAATGAAAACAAACATTAATTTAGTATGAATTTTAGTAAACAAATTATCCTATTCAGAATAGTTTTTGAGGTTATCGTGATTGAGGATATACACTAAACCAATAATACAATGGTTATAAGATAATGAATATATATATATATTGAATACATAATACACAAAATCAGAATTAAATATTGGTATAAGGAAATGTGCTATGATCGATTTTTATGACTGTGTGGCAGGGTGAGTGGGATTATGACATTACATGATCCTGTATTTTATACTTTGTTGGCCAAGGTGTGGTGTGGAGGAGGAGGAAACAGTGGGAGTGGATGGAGAGGTGGGTAGGAGAGGGGAGTGAGGTTTGGTCGAGGGGGGAGATATGGAGGTAAGGTTTGACGAGGGCGAATAGGATGGTTTAAGATGGAGGAGAGTGAGGGTGGCTGAGAGTTTCTGATGTGTGCGAGGGGCGATTAAGTGCGGTGAGGGTTTGACATTGGTGGAGGGGTGTGAGGAGGGAGAGGTGCCGATGAAAGGGTTAGGGTGGTTGGTGCGGGAAGGGGTGACGAGATTTTATAGTGGTTGAGATTTGGGTAAGGGGTGTTGGTAAGGTGGGGTGATGGTAATGAGTTTTGAATATTAGGGTGGTGGAGTAGGAGTGTACCTCTTAAATCCAATATGGTGGTCTTGATGATGGGTTACATAATCTATATAATAACACGATCGTTTGTTTCTTGGGAAGACGAGTTCGGTGTTATATAACACTGAATACTTACGGTTTTAATTTCTTTAATTATAAAAATAGATTTAAATTTAAATTTTAAAAAAAAAGATTTAAAATAATTTTATCGACCCCTTAGATTCCTCATTGTTCCTAATGTTCAGGATACCTCAGCCACATTGAAGAATTAGTCAACCACATTGAGAAGCAAGCACATTTTCACACATTTTTTTGGAAATTAGAGTTTTGTTTAGGAGGAGGGGAAGAAAAATTTTGAGGGGGAAAAAAGTAATTCTTCTGCAAAATAATTAATTTCGGAAGTGATTTTTGGGGTAAAACATGTGGATTGGTCGATAACATGGCATCGAGCTCTTATAATATAACGGACGGCACCAATTAACATGGCCACCGGCTGCGCCTACCAAGATAGCGGAAAACTCCTACCTCCTACTTCGGAAATTCTACGCCTAAACCGGCATATATACACTACTCTTAATGCCAAATACATTGGTAGTTTTACTGTTTACCCTTGTAAACTGCACTGGAGGAACGAATAATATTATAAAATAAAAGTTAATACTTGAAATGTTGTTTGGGTCAACTTTACAGAATGTATCTACATTCAACCGACAAACTTCGGCTGCAGGTTAATCACGATAATATACGTCGAAAATATTCATGCGACCTAAGGTCTAAATTTATTACCAAAGGCGGTACACGTCTTTGAAGTTGGACCTAATGCACCAGATTATTACAAATATCGGAGAAAATATGAGATATGGANAAGGCGGTACACGTCTTTGAAGTTGGACCTAATGCACCAGATTATTACAAATATCGGAGAAAATATGAGATATGGAACATTGCGCTTCTGGATAATGTGTATGTGTAAAATGATCTACAAACACCACAAAATTTGACGCTGTCAATAAATTAATTCATGGAAATACTAACAGTTTTTACTCTTATTGCAACTAATTTTACATGACGTGGTAGCATATGTGGGATCTTATTGATGGAATATTAATCCGCATGCTCCACTGACAAAAAAGGTTCCTTTGTGTAAACACCCTTACCCCAACCGTTTTCGAGTAATTCGAGTTTGAAATTTCAAAAGAATTGTGTTCACAGCCTGGCAGGCGGGCAACACACACCACACCCAATAACGACTGGCTGCGAATATCAAAGCGACAAGTTAACAGAGAGATGACTGAGATATTCAGACATATATGGTAAAAATTTATGGTGGTGGTTTAGCGATATTTTTTTTTAAGTTGTAGCAATAAGAGGGTGCTAGGTAAATAGGCATTGTAATTTATTACATAATTAAGTACAATACCGTGGTATAAACGAGCATTAGATGAGGTGCTTGAACTGTTGGCCTCCAACCTCACTGCATAGCGATAGCGTACATAGCCGATGTCACGGTTGACGAACACGTTCAAACACGCCNTGGCCTCCAACCTCACTGCATAGCGATAGCGTACATAGCCGATGTCACGGTTGACGAACACGTTCAAACACGCCGGGTGTGGTTCTTATATTTTGGCAGCAGCATGTGTTCTGACCACAAGATCCTCCAGAGACGCTATCGGTCTCTCGTACACCGAATACTTCAAAGCACCCCACAAGTANAAGGCGGTACACGTCTTTGAAGTTGGACCTAATGCACCAGATTATTACAAATATCGGAGAAAATATGAGATATGGAGCATTGCGCTTCTGGATAATGTGTATGTGTAAAATGATCTACAAACACCACAAAATTTGACGCTGTCAACAAATTAATTCATGGAAATACTAACAGTTTTTACTCTTATTGCAACTCATTTTACATGACGTGGTAGCATATGTGGGATCTTATTGATGGAATATTAATCCGCATGCTCCACTGACAAAAAAGGTTCCTTTGTGTAAACACCCTTACCCCAACCGTTTTCGAGTAATTCGAGTTTGAAATTTCAAAAGAATTGTGTTCACAGCCTGGCAGGCGGGCAACACACACCACACCCAATAACGACTGGCTGCGAATATCAAAGCGACAAGTTAACAGAGAGATGACTGAGACATTCAGACATATATGGTAAAAATTTATGGTGGTGGTTTAGCGATATTTTTTTTAAGTTGTAGCAATAAGAGGGTGCTAGGTAAATAGGCATTGTAATTTATTACATAATTAAGTGCAATACCGTGGTATAAACGAGCCTTAGATGAGGTGCTTGAACTTTTGGCCTCCAACCTCACTGCATAGCGATAGCGTACATAGCCGATGTCACGGTTGACGAACACGTTCAAACACGCCGGTTGTGATTCTTATATTTTTGCAGCAGCATATGTTCTGACCACAAGATCCTCCAGAGACGCTATCGGTCTCTCGTACACCGAATACTTCAAAGCACCCCACAAGTAAAAGTCAAACGGTGTAACATCTGGGGACCTCACAGGCCATACATAACCTCGACCCACCGCGGCATATCCATTTACCTGGAAATATGGTGTGAAGGTACTGTCGAACATGCGGACCAAAGTGCGGTGGTGCACCATCATGCTGCAGTATCATTTCTTGTCGAACCCCAAGTGGAACGTCTTCCAGCAACTTTGGCAAAACCTGTTCTAAAAACACGAGGTACCGGTCAGTATTTAAGTGAGCGGGTAACATGTATGGCCCAATTAAACTGTCACCTACAATACCACACCATGCGTTAACGCCAAATTACTCCAGGTAATTGCGGATGTAGGGAGCGTGAATGTTTGCCTCCGCGCACACGTGACTGTTACGAGATGTTAACACAATTTCTCTTGTGAATCGCGCTACGTTGGTAAACAACACGACACTTGGAAAACGTGGCTCTACTGCACATCGTTGTACATGACATATTTAAGAAACAAAGGAACACGTCATACATGGGGTGTTTTTTCAAAGGTTTGATTCAAAAAGTGTGAAGAAACCACGATTAGACTATACCATCTCACGCAATTAAGCCAAACTTCACAAATTAATTAAGTTATTTCTTTCCAGCAGTTTAGTTGAATTAATAATGAGAACAGTAACAACAGTAAATGTGAGTGAACATAATTTAAGTTTTTTAAAATTCAATTTGAATGCCCTAAAACACAAACGACAAGTCTGCGTGTGTAATTATTTAAAAAACACGCATTTACCCCCTATATATCTTTGATGAAAATTTACTGTTGCTAATTCATTTATAAAAAGTCCTGTTGCTATTAATAATCGCGTGAGCTTTTGAGCAACGTATATTTAATGTATTGCAAGTGTAAAATATGCGTAAACTCAAAGTCGGGCGTATGTATAGGGGGTACTTTCATACTTAAAATATAAATATGCAGATGCAAATGCACCTATGAACTAAGCTCATTTTAAAATGCACTATTTCCAAAATTTGTTTTTCAGTTATTTTAAAATAATATTCTGTAGTGCATAGCTACTATTACCGTCCTGAGATTGCCATACTGTGTTATCTTTCTTCTATATACCTACATTTAAAGACGGAGAATAAAATTATTTGCAACTGAACTGTTCTTCTAGTACACAATAAAAGTCGATAATGGTGTTGTAATATTATTTTTATGCTTAAACGCTCTTGCTCTTAAACAGCAGAATTTGTTCAACAAGGAAACATTTTTGGTACAATTTTTCTCCTAGTTTGCCTCGTTACTCTAACAGCAGTAGCTTGCATGTGTGAAGATGTTTCATGGCCTATTAGACACTTTGTAGCCCTGCTTGGTTTCTCCTGTTAGCTCTCTCTCTCTCTCTCTCTCTCTCTCTCTCTCTCTCTCTCTCTCTCTCTCTCTACCGTTCCGCCAAATGCCAACATTAACATTGGCAAAGACGCAATGATAATGCTGATAAAGTAATAATGTGAAAATCGTGAAGTATATGAATTTGTCATTATTGCGCCAATTCATATTTCATTACGTCTAAAACATGAAGAAGCATATCTGAGAAGATAACAAAAATTACACTAAAAGACGTTAATACATAGCACTACTTTCCACATTTCTCTGCCGTTACTCTTACTTCTCCCAAAAGTGATTTTGGTAAAGTGTATGCTACTACGAGTAGGTTACTTTTTTTCAATATGGAGTAGAATCGTTTTAGTAGATAACAGTGAATCTGGTTTAAAAAGCCACTAGCATAACCTATGGTTGTGGTTCAAGTCCGAAAAAGGCAGCACCAAAGGGTAACTACAAAAATACGAAATAATTTTTGCGGGTGTGTACTTAAATGCAAAAAGTGTTAGGAAAAATGCTTAAACAGGTATTAGTAGTTGCCGATATAACTAATTAGTCATTTTTACTCAGAACGCATAATGCAAGTAAGTTCAATACGCTATTCGAAGACTCAAAATATAATATCATGTGTGTTAAAAATTGTAGAAGGGGAAGGAATTTTGTAATTTGAGTGTGATGGCCCGAGTAGTTCTTGAGAAACGATATAAACACACATTTGTTAATGGCAATAGTATCCAATATAAAATATGATTAAAACTATTTCGTAGTGAATTTAGTGCACGATATAGGCAATTCACAAAAAAAATTAAGTAAAATTTGTTTAATGGTAGCAGACATATGGAATAAAATACTACAAGAATAACACAGACGGCTATAGATTTAGAGATAACTCCAGATAAAAATGTAGGCGGCTTTTATTATTGCAGTTTGATAACAATATGTCAAGTCAATAAGATACGACATTTAAATTTAAAATTTCAAGTAACAATGCATTTTTTTCTTCACTTTTTTCGTTAGTTTTTTTTCGGCAAAGCAGACTGATAACTAGAAATTGTATACGAATGTAACCGTATGCCAACTATGTATGTATATTTATACTTAAAATGAATTGTCAGTACCAGATTCATAACTTATTTCGCTGTATAAAAATATTGGTTTTTTTTTAGACTTGTTTCGTTTTTCTGATTAACATTCTTTTCTTTGTTTCGGTTGTATCAGTATAGCTTCTTAAATTTCTGAAATGTGAGGCAAGGAATTTTCGCGTTAATTTAGCCACTTTTATAAACAAACCATAATAAAATTTATTAAATAAGAAATTTTAATAAGTTAAATCACTGGTAAACAAGGTTTCCGTCACAAGAAGGATAATGCGTGTTCGTTCCTAACAGAACTTTTGACGCTGATTTCAAATATGCAATCAATCGGTTTATCAACATCGCCCACACTTTTTACTGGAAAAATGATGAACCAAAAACAACACCTTTTTTTTTAATTTACTGTATACATTTACGTAAGTGATTATAATTTCCATTATATTAATCGTAATTTGAAAACAATTTATATATAGTTTGACATAGAATGGAACAAGCTTTCAGATGGCGTAGATTCTATTAGTTATTCCTCATATGTAGAAAATATAAATGAGAAATTCCCTCAAAATGTAGTCTTTTCGGGATGTTTAACGCCCTCAACCCCCTATCACATCATTTATATAAAAAAAACTACGAAAAGCAATGTGGGACACATGAAACGATATGAAACAAGACTCTGCACAGGATGATTCACTGATTGCAGATCTAGACCTGTAGCCAGGCAGCCTGCTGCGTCTAGCAATCAGCGTAGTTGAGACTCTCGCTGTGTATGCACGTGTTGTGTGTTAGTTCGGTTTTCTCTCGTATGGACTGAACATTTATTGTATAACGTACGTGTGTTGTGTCCTAAATATGCCAAGAAAGTGTGTAAACGATCCGAATAGCTTCTGCTATGTGTGTGGTGAACTTACGTTTAAAACGCAAAAACTAAGTTTGACACCAATGGTTAAAAAATGTTATGAATTGTATTTTGGGTGTGAAGTGGGTGTTCGGGAGAATAACTGGGCCCCTCATGCCTGCCGTTCAACATGTGTGAAACGTCTGACGGGTTGGGCTAAGGGTAATCGCCACATGACATTTTCAGTACCCATGGTGTGGCGTGAACCAAAATATCACTCATCTGACTGTATTTCCTTTAGTACAACGATAAAAGGAATTAGTTGTATGTCAACGCACACAGTAAAGTACCGTGATTCATCATCTGCTATGAGGCCCATGCCCCACAGTAAGGTTTTACCTGTTCCACAACCTCCAGCACATGTATCTCTGGAAGATGAGTGTGAAGATGAATCTGATATTGAAATGCGGCAAGTGGAAGAAGTTACCGCTTTTGAGGCAAGTACATCCTCCAGTGAACCGCACTACTCGAGGTGAATTAAATGACCTTTTCCAATATTTGAACTTGTCCAAAAAAGCAGCCGGGCTTTTTGTTTCTCGTCTTAAAGGTTGGAATATTCGACATGTAGATACAAAAGTGTGTTATTTTTGCAACCTCCAGAAAAAATTGTAACATTTGTTTTTTGAATAAACTACGTTAGTGTACTGCACTGATGTCTGTACTTTGATGGAAGAACTTGATCATGAACATGTAACTTCAGAGTGGAGACTCTCCACAGATTATTCGAAAACCAGTTTTAAGGCTGTGCTTTTGCATAATGGCAACAGATATCCTTCTGTGCCGTTAGCTTATTCAACCAACACGAAGGAGTCATATAAAAAAAATGTTCAAAATGTGCCTTTGGACTGTGTTTTGTGATTTGAAGGTAATTTCGCTGTTAACTGGTTTGCAGTTTGGCTATACTAAATTGTGCTGCTTCCTGTGTGAGTGGGAAAGTAGGGACAGGACAAACCATTACATCAAAAGGGAATGGCCAAAGCGTGAATCGGTAGTGCCTGGACATAAAAATGCTGTATATACTGTACTTGTTAGCTCTGACCGGATTCTTTTGTCGCCACTGCATATTAAATTTGGATTTTTCAAAAATTGTGTTAAGGTTATAGATAAGAATGGTGCAGGGTTCCTATACTTGAAAGAAAAGTTTTCTCGTGTCAGTGACGCAAAAATCAAGGAAGGAATTTATGTGGGTTCACAAATTAGAGCTATGTTCTCAGGTGAGCATTTCGAGGANTTAATTTCCTACACTCGCACCTTGATTTCTTTCCTGACTCTCTGGGTGCCGTGAGTGACAAGCATGGGGAACGTTTTCACCAAAAAATATCTGTCATGGAAAAGCTGTATCAGGGACGGAGGAGTGGAAGAAGACTATCAAATTTCTGCTGGACACTGAAGAGAGATGTTCCAGACGCCAAACTCAGAAGGAAAAGAACAAGTACTACAATTTAGGTAAGATCATATTGTCCTGCACGCATGTTAATTTACTTAGTTTCATAATTTCTTGCACTCGTGCCTTGATTTGTTTCCTGTTGTCTGGGCGCAGTGAGTGACAAGCATGGGGAACATATTCACCATCAAAATCTCAAACTCTCTAATGGAAAAGCGGTATCCAGGGGCGCTGGAGTGAAAGAATAAACTCATATTTCTGATGTACACTGAAGAGGGGTGTTCGAAATACTACATTTGATGTTTTACGTTTATTTATTATGCTACTGCATTTATTACATGTACAACTGTTTACGTACTATACTTTGTTTATTTTATATTTTCCCTACCTGTCACAAAAAGCTGTGGGTGATTGAGATAAACTAATTGCATATTTGAAATCAACATGGAAACTTCTGTTAGGAACTCCCATTGTTCTTCATGTGCCAAAAAAAAAGTTTAATTTTGTTTCTCAGTGTGAATCTACCCACACACCTATGCGCAAAACCTTATATTGTTAAGCAAGAAAATTAATTATTAATATTAATTATGGTCTCGAAAACAATTATGCCATTACTTTACAAATAAGCATGTAGAAAGGAAGTTACCCGAATTATATTTACGAAACAACGAAAATTACGAAATGTCACTGTCAGGATTTGTACCTGTGCAGCTTGCATTTTTTATCAAACGTCTTAACTATTAAACCAATGGACTAACAGTTATTATTAGTACCACTGCACTTATTTGTGCAAAATATGGTCAAAAATATTAGGTGCGGGCAGTATGCGATGAAATCTACAAAATGTAAATGAAATGAAGTTGCAACTCCATTAGTTGTTTGTTCATTTCACTGTCATTAGCTCTCAAGATCTCGTTGTTAAATAGCAAGTTCTATTGCCAACATGCACAGTAAGGAACCAGAATATTCGAATACTTATTTAAAAGATAACTTTTGTAATAGAAAGTCCATATTACAGGTTACCACCAGATAGCTTATCAATGGAGTATTTATTTCACACATTGATCTAGAAGTATTATACAGGCCCTTAGCTAGTGGTAAATGTCTGCGAGGGCGGATTTATTTGTACTTCTGGTTTATATACTAAATAATTGAATCTTTGTATTAATTGTATTATTTACGTCTATAAAACGTCCTCGAATGGTTATACAATGTTTCATTGTCAATCAAGAAAATACAAGGTAAAATATCCCGTACCGGGCCGTTTGACGGCCGTGATTGGTCATGGCTTGGCCAAGGGGTGAAGCTAAGCTTCTGCCAGCAAATAGATGGCAGCACCATCGTCACTTCACGTGGCACATATTTAATGATTGCATTGCAATTTTATTTAAAATAATGTTTAAAATCGTGTTGCTGTAATAATTAGGGGCATTTAATCATTCTGTTTGAATCTGGGGTATTGTTGCATACTACCTTAGAGCATTAGTTTTGTTTTATAAACGTAAATGCAATGTAGTATCGAAATTTGTATTGGCGTTAAATAGAATACACACATAATGACAACTGGCTAATGCCCGTGTGCCACCTTCAGGAGACACAGGTTATGAGAGAAGGGGAATGTAGGGCGGTGAGTCACCCATCATGGTATCATGTTCATATATGTAATATCCGCAGTAACGCATTTACCCTGGACGCGTCTGGTACTATGTTGCTGCAACTTCTCTGTCAGTTCGGAATAAAATTGCCATCGTGCATTCGGAGGGAGGTAGTATCGTAAGTAATCTAATTGCAAAGTGTGATGAAGAAGCAGTAAACAAACGCTTCGCTTTCACAGTAAACCAGGTGACGTCAAGAGCTGCTCACTACACAGGTGACGTCAAGAGCTGCTCACTACACAGGTGTGTCAGAGTGGTTTATTAAAAAGATACGGAAAGAAAAAAGAGAACCTGATAAAACTGACGAGGGCAGTAGCTTGTCCACTCCAGGTAAAAGACGAAAAACTAGGCTGGCGCACACTGTCGTGAACATCGATTACTTTGATAGATGCGTAATTCGTAGGACTATTTGAGAGTTTTGTGTTACAGAGAAACGTATCTTAACCATTCCAAAACCACTACTTATGATTAGGTACATAATGCACTTTCCTTGGTCCTACGCTTCGTTGCGAAAGATAGTTCAACAGTTTGGTTTTCGGTGGAAAAACGTTCAATTTCATGAAGATATTGTTGAGAGGTCACACATCGTAAACTGGGGTCACGAATAACTACTTCACATCAAACATCTAAGACAAAGTGGTAAACAAATAATATGCGTTGTCAAAAAGAAGATAGAAAGTAATTTAACTTTTGTGAAATGCTGGCAACATGAGGAAGTGTTCGGAATACAAGTCAGTGTTCATTTGGACCACAGATTAATAGTGGTTCACGCAGCGGTAATAAACAAATTTACATGAAATGCTCTCGTCATATACAATACCGGAACAACCAGTGGTGACCATCACGGCCAGATGAATAGTATGCATTTTACTAAGTGAGTTACCACGAAGCTTGCACCTAAACTCCCTCCTTCATCTACAGTGGTGTTAGATAATGCACCCTATCATTGCGCACAGATAGATAAGCCGCCTTCAAAGTACCCTGCGAAAATAAATATGGCTAAAGATCAAGGGAATTATTTGTAATGAAGGTCGATTAGGAAATATGTGCTTTATAAGTTAGTGAACCAAACTAAACCAAAAAAGAAACTGCCAGAAGCTACTCGCATTGAAAACTTTGCGATATACACCTTCCTCCGTGCCTGTGCGACCGAAAAGCAATAGAGCTTGGGCAAAGGTGAGACGTGTAGTGCGCGGAAGAGATAAGTCATGGTATTTATCACTTCAGAAACTAAGAGAGATTGATCTTAAAGCGATAGATACTGCTACCGAGACTGACTGGGAAGGACAATGTGGGCATGTGCAGAAGATAGAGAATGCGTACTAAGTAAAGGTCGATAATGTGTCAGTTATTATTGACAGTATAGTTATATGTCTTGAAAACAGTAGTTATTCCTCCAGTGGATCTTAAAAGTGGAGTTCTGGTGGCAAAGATGTGTGCTAGAAGCACTTATAGTTCTGCGAGTGCATTTATTCCCAACACTCCCCCTCACAAGCAGCACAGTTAACAAGTCATAAGACAGCGTTATACTACTCAGGGCTTTTGTGAACATATATGCTACCATATCTTCACTTTTTTCTGTATTTAACTTAAATGTCGCCACGTTTAATTCCTTCCTGAATGAAGAATTCCTTTATTGCTATGTGTTTAGATCTTGAATTGGTGATAGGGTTCACTGACAAGTTTCGGGTAGCTTGGTTGTCATTGAAAATAGTACCCTTATTTTGATTGACGCCCATGTACGCGTATGTAATTTATCAATTTGTTTTCAAATGTATGGATTCTTTGGCAGCTACCGTCAAGACTATGTATTCAGCTTCTGCTGTGGAGAGTGCAACTGTCCTCTGCTTCTTATATTCCCTACTGATAGTCCCTCCAACATATTGGAAACAGAAGTCAGTTNGGAGAGTGCAACTGTCCTCTGCTTCTTATATTCCCTACTGATAGTCCCTCCAACATATTGGAAACAGAAGTCAGTTCAGGATTTGTGGTCGATAGGACATGCAGCTTAATCTGCACCGGTCATAGCAATTGTTGATTTTCTAGTATTCCTGTATGCTAGACTGACATATTTGTTCCTTGTAGGTATCGTAAAATCCGCTTGCAGAGAACTAATGTTCATTTACAAAGCAATAATCAAATCAACTCAAATAATTGACAGCAAATTNGAAAATCCGCTTGCAGAGAACTAATGTTCATTTACAAAGCAATAATCAAATCAACTCAAATAATTGACAGCAAATTATGTGTTCGTACGTGTAGTAACAGATAGGTACATTAATGAGACAATTATATTTTTGGTATGGCAGCTTATTATGTTCGTCATAGTTGCGTTTGTTAACTTTAATCCAGATTCTATTAGAGTTTTAATACTCTTACAACATTTCATGCTGAATCTGCCTAACATATCTGCAATGTACTTGCGCTGATTTGCTGTGATAACTCCTTGATTCTGTGAAAATTCAATTCCGAGACAACATTTTTAATCTCCCAAATCTCGCGTTTCAAAGTTCTTATCAATTTCTGTTTAACGTTGTCCAAGGATATGCCATCTGATGAAGTAATTATTATATCATCAACATAAACTGCGATTATTACTTTATGTCCTGTCAATGAGACGTATATGCAGGGATCTACAGCAGACGGTATACATCCAAGATGTTTCAATATTTCGTCCAGTTTGGTAAATCATTGTTTCACAGTCTGTTTTAATCCGTACAAGGCTCGTTTAAGAAGACATACCTTTTCTACTTTTTCACCTTTTGATTATTATAATATTCTTTTTGACTTCAAAAATAGCTCTCGATCGTCACTACCACTTTATTCAAAGAAATTTTTCAAGATCTGGTGGTTTCTCAATATAAACCTTTTTTTTCTATTCTAAGTCCTAATAAAAAAAAGGCGTTTAAGATTTCGATTTCAATTGTTTTCATATTTTCAGAATCAATTCCTAGTGCGAGTCTGATTTAGCTTAATTTTGCCACAGATGGAAATGTTTCCGAAAAATCAACATTTGGATGCTGAACAAGGCCACGAGCAACTAGCCGAGCCTTTTTTATTTCTAATTATCTATCTGCGTTAAGATTATTCTTGAGCGCTAATTTACAACTTATAAACATTTCTGTCTTCTTCTCTGTCAACTAACAGACATGTTCCATTTTTTATATGCGCTTTAATTTCACTCTTCATTGCATCGTGCCATCCTTATATGTCTTCAGTTTGAGATTAATTAATTTAATTACACAAACATGGCATTTAAAATTTTTCTATCAAGCCAGGTGGCTTCTTATCACGCTGAGGCCTTAGTGGTTTTGCATTTTTGTTTCCATCATTTGCTTCTTGCACAATATCAACATTTTCTTTTATGTTTCATGAACTTCTGGACGAATAGTTTTGACAGTGAGTTTTGGACTTTCATTTCCATTATTTATTCTTGCATAATATCAATATTTTTATTTATCTTTTTATAGACTTTTTGTACTAATATTTGTAGCAGTGATGATTTGTCCATCTTCTTTTTGTTTGCATAGGCCTTTTTGATTTTCTTCTTCCTGTAGATGGTTGAGGTCATTTTTTTTTAGTCGTATTTGTGATTGGAGGTGTTGTCCATTACCTAACATCTCTACTGATGACAATTTATTAAGAGATACCATCTTTATCCTGAATGCTTTTGATACTTCATGATATCCCATAGTCTTAATCTGCTCTTGCTCCAAATTTTCCTTTTTTGGAATACTTATCCAAGACAAATGATTTTGCTCCAAAAGCATTTAGGTGGTGAACAGATGCACTGAGAAAAGGGTTTTGTTGGATCAAACAAAGTTTGTTCGGCGCAGCCAAATTAATTAATTATTTAGGAGCAATGAAAAATTTAGTTTTGAAACCAAATTATTTTGTGGTTTTTATTTGGTTTCCCAAACAAATATTTTGTTGGTGCAACTAAAGATTTGTTAGGCTCTGCGGATGTCATACCGTTTCTGTTAATATAAAAAATAATCTGGAAGCCGGACCTAGATTCGAACCTAGACCAGCTGCACCCGAACTCTAAAACTGAGTAACCTCGACTAAATTGACTACCGAAAATACTGGAATGTTTTTGATATATAAATTGCAATTACTGGGCAATGTGCGTGATTAAATATTTCAAGTTTTACAACTTTAGTTTTAAATTTTCTGTTTAACATATTTTATTTGGATGTTTATACCATTAAACATTAATAAATTCGCTAAAAAAAACGCTGTTACTATCACAATTGTCCCAAAAATGCAAACAAACTCTCGAGCTGTATTTTACAACGAAGGCAATCAAATGAGTGGCCAAACAAATATATTAAGCGTATTCAACAAAATATTATGTTGACAGTCTAATTTTAATTGGCTCAACACAGAGGTTTTGATTAATCAAGCATATATTTTGCTAAATGAACAAAATTAATTTTGTTGCTTTTCAAGTTTGGTTTACGCAACAAAATATTTTGTTTGGACACGTAATTATATGTTTGTCTTTATACAAAGAAATATTTTGTTGGTTGTTCTCTCAGTGTGTTGCATGACCAACGCACCTTTTGGATGGTGTTTCGCCATCCAGATTACGAGAAGTGCGCCAATTTGACAGATAATTTGCTGTGCAAGTTGTTTCAGCCGAAAATTTGCCAGGTAATTTTTCTGCCAAAAGAAGACATCTTCACCCTTTCCAAAAACGGGTGATTTTTTTTTTTTCAGCAAGGCCATTTTACAGGGGTGTGTGGAGCTGACAATCTTATTCTTACTCCACATTTATGTAGATATCAAATTCTTTGTTTCTGTATTCAGATTGTTTACTCTGCAGAATTTTAATTATTTTTTTTAATAAAATTTTTGACTTCGTTACTGAAATTCTTGAAAACTTCTAAGACTCGTCTTTAAATTCAATTGCAATACGAACATTTTAAAATATGTGTGGCAGTAAATATATCATAATGTTCAAGCGATCATAATTAATTTTAATATCCATTTCAGAAAGTTTATCTACAATATATGTGAATTTTTTCTCTCAAATCATGATGGTCCTTAATTTTGTGAAGGAGCAACTGATTTATCGTAGTATCTATTCACGCTGAACCTTTGTTTTCGAATATTTTACTCAAAGTTCCCCAAACATCTTAAGAAGTTGTGCAGCATTTAATTAGTTTTAATTCAGTGGGAAAAATCGTTTGTACTATCTCAGACACAGCAATCAAAGACTCCCGAATCCATTTTGTTTTTTCTGCGTCATTTTCGGATCTGGAAACTTTTCCAGCTTCCATAGACCATTTCTAGCTTGCAATGTATTTATTTTTAATGAAACGATGTAATAGATGTTTAGATCAACGCGCATAATATGTATCAAAAGTTTTATAAATATTATATCTCTAATTATTTTAGGAGATATGAAGTTTATGTCAATCAAAGTTATAGCAATTTCTTTAGTATTCAATGATGAGTATCATGGTTTTCAAATATCTAGTACTCTGGGTCCATAACATGTTGTACGGTTAAACATAATTTAAGACAGTTTTACTGCAAATGCAAAAACAAAAATATTTGAATTACAATACATTTAATGCTAATATTTTGTTGTGATTCATATTTAATCACAAGAGAAAAAAAGCCCCAAGTAACATTACAAGATAGGGTTGCCAGTTGCCACGTGTACTTTTTTATCCAGAACTATTCCATTTTTGCACATTTTGTTCTACATACTATTCTGATCTAAATATCTTGTTTTTTTTAATATCAACCACACAATCTAACAGAAGTTGTTCCAATTACAAAATTGGTGAACTACTGAAGCATCCTTTGAAGAGATTTGTCTTATTTTCCAAGTACCCTATTCGTATTATAATAATTCGATTACGTAAACTAAGCTCACAATGGCAAAAAAAAATAGATTATGTATTTCCCAAGTACACAAAAATGTATCATTAAGATCAAATGGGGACCTCAACTAAACAAATCAAGTTACTTTTTTTAAAACGTGGGTTGCTTACGTGTTTCATTTCTAATGAAACATGTAGTAATTTTTATTGTTATAAAATTGCTTTCAGACAAAAATGCATACTGTGGCACTTTCAAACAAGTATTTGTAAAGGTTAGTTATAAGATTTTCGCCCTATTCAGTATATGTATTAATTTCTTAATTCAGTTCATTAAATGTGTGTCTGTTATGCATGTATACGTGCTTCAAGTAATTTAGGGTGGATCGAAAAACTCAATGTCTCAAACACATATTCTGTTTTAACTTTCCGAATATTTGACAACTCTATTACAAGAGCGATAACTCGCCGTGAAACACTATGTAACGCTATTTTGTGTTAAATAAGTTATTTTTTTATCTTCTTTCCTTCGCTTTGTTTCATTACTCTCACAAAACTATTATATCTTACTTGAAGACAGAGAAAACGTTTTATTATGTTGAAATGTACATAAAAGTAGCCCATTATTTTGAACTGTCGCGGTCTTCTTTATTTCAATAGCGAAACTTAAACACACGGAGATGTCATAGATACGCATGTAATTTGAAGATGCATCACTAGTTAAAAAACAGTCACGCTTTATCTCAGAACGAACCGAATCTGAAGACATTTTGTGGGGTGAGTGCGCAACATGCATGCAATAATCTTTCGATGTACTCGATTTTTATTACTTACCATAGGGTCAATCAGATAGTATAGAGAGGATACTCTATGCTATTTAATGGACACATTTTTTTCGTCGCGATAACTATCCAAATGAGAAAACATGACAAACTCGATAACGAATCATTCAAAGCTTTAAAATAAAATGTAAATATTGTAAGCAGCCTAATGTGTACCATATGCGATTTATTTTAAGATTCTAGACATACGTTTTAAGGTCGAATGTGGGGATTAAACTTACAAAAAATTACTTGGAAAACGTGATAAATATTTTTGTTTGCAAGCCATTTTGAACCGTGTGTTTGTTACCACTCAGCTCCATAACGGCTGAACAGATTTTGATGAAACTTGGTAAGTAGGAACTTTAGGTTCTAGAATAGGACATTGGATACTTTTTTCGGGAAAATTGTCTGGTTCTTGTGGAATAACCACAAAACGTAATTCTGCAACGGTTGGGAACGTGGCCAAAATATTTTTTCCTCTGGTTTCAGAGTTTGAAATGTCTTAACGAATGATATCAATCGATAACAACCGGGACCGAATATTTAACGTACTCTCTGAAGCTCGGAAGCGCTCAGATGTTATGCCATTAAACGGTCACCCATCCAAATGTGTGTCGCTGGGAACGTTGCTTAAATTCGTTATCGATTAAGATCCCTCAGCCAAGCGCAAAAAGTAGTACCTGGGTACACTTATTTCTAAATCTACAACTCGATGAAATTCACGTTTTGATTTTCATACATCGACGCTGGAAAGTGGAAATGTGGTAACTATGCGATAGTTGAATAGATACACTCCAAAAACAGTACCCTACTTCAAGGCTATCGGGCAAAAAATATAATTTTCCTTTTGGGTTGCCGTAATCAGTTAAAAACCAAGGCCAACGTAGTTTAATTTTATAATTCTGTTTTCACATAAATGAAATGTCTTTTCCCAATTGATTTATTAGTTTATCACTGTAAAACTCAATTGTTCCCGGGCGAAACCGGGCCAGTTCACTAGTTATAAATACAAGTATTTTCATGTTTTATTTTAATTTACTTCATCTATTAGTCTTTCTTTATGTGCTAACGTACTGTTAAAACTGAACTCTTTATTTCAAATTTTATTTTTACCAGCTCCAAGCTCTGCTGAAAGCTGTAACTCAGTTTCTCTTTTGTAATAAGTAGTTAAATTCAGCTACAATTAGCTGTGTATTCCCTTGAGTTTACCGTGTTATGTCGGGAAACTCGATACAGGAACACGAAAAAACAGACACGAGACTGTCGTTTCCCAAAAAGTACTGAGAAACAAAATACAATAAGGGGAAGTGGCAAGTCTCTAGCCACGTGATGAACAGCATTTAGCAAACACAGCACGAAACATAGACTACGTAGAGTAACACTAAAAAAAAAAAACTTAACATATTGTTTCAGTAAACCTTACTCGCGTTACTTGCCAAATAAGTGTCCAAATAAAGAATTTTACACGTAAAACATTTAAACGAAGGACCTTGATAAAACAAATATGAAAAAATGTATGAAAACGACGCAACGCCATCTTGTAAGAATATATGACAGGAGCGTCACTCTAATGAATAACGTCAGACACATAATTTTAGGAAAATAATAGAGTACATATCTAATAGCAAATAAAACGCACTTGTTCCTAAAATTGTAAAATTAATAATTTGCAACTGATCTAGTATACGATAATACCGCAGAATTTACAAGCGATGGTTGAATGCAAACATTTTAAGGCCTGTGAATATGGATTTAGGGGATAGCGATTGAATAAATTGGTTCTGCCTGGCCTTGCAATGTGTCAACCCCATATTATTACTTAAACAGATATCGCGTTGTTTCTTCACTGTGACTGAGTAGCAACGGTGGTTATTTTACGAGTAAATACGGCCGGCCAAAATAAAATTACATAATTAAAAATTCTTACATACACAGTGCGCGGAATTCATGCAAAACTATCAGGTGGAAACAACTAGAATCTGATTTAAATTCATATGCGACGAATTATCGCAAGAAATGCTGACAGAAACGTATACATGCGGATTGATAATCATGTTTAAGTAGCTACATCAACTTTAGATTTATAGTTTTGTATTTGAATTGATACACCTCACCCACACTGAGAAGCGTGTGCAGTTGTAGTTATATAAATAAAGAGGATATAATTTTTCTTTAAGGCAGCATCGTAACGTCAGTAGTTATAAAATGTATGCTCTGCACCACTTGCCGTCCTGGCAGTACCAAGGAGAAGAGCCGCGAGATGACGTCCTTCCCCTTTTTTCCCCCAGAATTTCCTTTTTTCCCTTAAAAGTGGCAAAAATCGCTGACATTTGCCAGAAAATGTCCCGAATTTCCATTAAAATTTTTGCGAATTTCCCTCAAAAAAAGTGTTTGCACAATTTTTATCGATGACTCCACAAAAGGGCTAAGTGGTTCCTTTTTGGGGAATGAGCAGTGAGGAGTGAGGAGCGACATTCACGATTTATCATTGCATCACAACATCATTCTTCTTGCCTAAAGAATGTCCGAGTCCATCGCCCTGTCATGCAACTTCTCCCAGCACGCTCTGTCATTCCACAATGTGTTTTATCATTTTCTATCTAGTATTCTTTCCTCTGACATCTTGGAAAGGACAAGCACTGTTGACTATAATTTCCAAACCATTTAAGATACAGCTACCAAATTCATAATAAAGACATCACATCCGACAACGAAAATGTACGCAGGGTAAAATATACCCTAAGCATACTTATAAGCATAGTTAGGTGTAATTTCCAAACCGTTTAAGATACAGCTACCAAATTCGTAACATAGACAGCATCACTGACAACGAAAATGACCTCAGGGTCAAATATGCCCTGGGCACACTTATAAGAATAGTTGGCTGTAATTTCGAAACCGTTTAAGATTCAGCTACCAAATTAATAAAATATATATCACCCTCTTCAACGAAAACGACTGCAGGGTCAAATATACCCTAAGCATACTTATAAGTACAGTTAACCGTAATTTCCGAATCGTTAAAGATGTAGACACCAAATTCGTATCCTAGACATCAACCCCGACAACGAAAATGACCGCAGAGTCCTTTATGTCCCAAGCATGCATATAAACTTAGTTGGCTGAAATTTCCGAACCGATTAATATACGGCTATCAATGATGTAACATACACATCACCCCCGACAACGAAAAAGATGGCAGGGCCAACTGTGACCTAAGAATACTTATAAGCATAGTTCAATGTAATTTCCTAACCGTTTAAGATAGAACTACCAAATTCATAACATAGAAATAACCCGCGACAAGGAAAATTACAGCAAGTACAGATATTCCCTAAGAACAATTATAAGCCTAGTTGGAGGTAATTTCTGAACAGTTAAGATACAGCTACCAAATTCATAAAATAGACATCACCTATGGAAACGAAAATGACCGGAGGGTCAAATATACCCTAAGCAAACTTATAAGTATAGTTGGATGTAATTTCCGAACTGTTGAATATATAGCTACATATTCGTAACTAAGACATCATCACCGACAACGAAAATGACTGCAGGATCAAGTATAGCCCAAACCCAATTATAAGCATAGTTCACTGTAATTTCCGAATTGTAAGATACAGACATGGAATTCATAGCATAGACATTACCCGCAACAACGAAAAGGACCGAAAGGTCAAGTATTGACCAAACGCACTTATAAGCATATATGGGTGTAATTATTCAACCCGTTAAGTTATAGTCACCAAATTAAAAACATAGGCATCATCGCCCGCAAATAAAATGACCGCAGGGTGGAGTATGCCCTTCTTCACTATCGAAACCAAATTAATTTCCATGGACCCCCGCTTACGATTGTGGACCCCCATTTTTTGTTACACCCAACGTAGACCCCGTTAAGTCTTCCGTGGACCCCTGGGGGTCCACCTGGACCAATTTGGGAACCACTGGGTTAGACCATGGCAATGGCTTTATAATGACATGTTTGGTCCCCTACCCCGATCAAGTAAAGGTAACACTTGCTTACTCTTTTTAGTATATGGTTTCACCAGATGTTGTGTGCTTATAGCTATGCGTGATATGAAGGTGTCTGCAATAGCTAGAGAATGAAGTTTTCAAGATTTTCGGGAGTCCTCAACTTTTGATTTCGAATAATGCATCATATTTTCTTGGAAAGATCATGTAAGATTTGTTTTTCAGTTGGGGGATCAAGCAAGTTTAGTCTAGCCCTTACTACCTCTGCCCAAATCTTGTAGAGTGATTGAACAAATCCTTTAAAGGCGTGTTGGCTATTTATCACCATGAGAAGCAGAGAAAGTGGGATGAAGGGTTAACATTGTTGGATGTGGCATTAAAAGCTGTACCTCATGATGCCACAGGGAAATCCCTGGGATTTGTTATGTTTGGGTGTGAGATTCCACATCCCTTATTTGGCATTTGGGAATAAGATTGGTGTGTTTTGGATGGACCATCTCGTAACACTCCCTTTGAGGTCTGAAAGGAAACCTGTCAGGCACTTTTTAAGACACATAAGAAAATGTATGATAGATACAAAATTAAGTTTGGAGACCTCGTTCTTTGTAAAAAAAATTACTCAAAGTATAAACGTGGATTATATCTCCGCCAAGTTAGCATTTCCCTATGATGGACTTTACAAGGTTCAGAGTTTTCTCACCTCTGAGACTGTAAATCTGGTAGACCCTTCTAACAATTTGGTTGTACGAAAAACACAGGTATCAGCTGTAAAACTGTAATCGGCTAAGTCAGCCGGAAGCATTAAGATTCAACGGTGTCTGGACCGTGAGTTGGGTGAAATCTGCGTTCTAATGTGTAAATGTGTATTTTATCTTGTCGTTTGTGATTGTTATTTGTTTCCTCTGGGATTTTTTTAATGTTTTTGAGGAGGACCTAAGTTTGAGGTTTTTTGTCATTGTTTTAGCGTAACTTTGAATGGATATTCTCCAATTGTGCAAAGGGAAACAGAATTCTTGCCTAAATCGAGATAAAGAAGGGTTTTTTTTAAGGGGGGTGGCTGTGATGTATGGACGTCACATTGCTGACTGTGCGGGGAACAGCTACCTATTTAGTGTGGCGAGTGCTATATGTTAGGTGTATGAGTATTCATTACGTTGGCAGCCCTTGTCTCGCGCCATCGTTTGGCTATCACCGTGTTGTATGACGTGCGTGTCGCCAGCTGGGGAGTTGGCTGGTAGCTTCCGTGGTGAGCGGTTCCATGACGGCTGTCTTATTCCCACGGTGTGCGGGGAAATGAGTCATACCTAAGGTTCTCGAGAAAGCGGATTATGCATGTCGAGTTTGAATCGCCGTGCTGTGCAGGCGTGAAGTGTGTATCATTGTTTGTAAAAAAAATAGTGCAGTGCATTATGTGTTTGGCGGGAACCGCTTCCGGCAGTAAAGGGTACATGCTTTTTTGAGCCGTCGGAAGGGACAAGTAGCGGGCAGTGGCGGTGATAGGTGTACATGCCGTAATTGACTGTCGCAGGACTACCAGCGTGGCGTATTAAAAAGAAACTCTTTTGAGTTGTACACAGTTAAGTCACGGTCGCGAGCATAGTCTGGGTCAGCCAATATTTTATGTACAAATATTTTTATGGTGTATTATCTTGTTAGCAATCACTGGGATTATTAGTATATTGTCCTTTTGTATCAGTATTTTCTACTGTATAGTTCAAAATATTATTATATTTTTTATAACTATCCAGTATAGTAGAACAGTTTCCTTTGCTATTAATGATGGGAATGTATAATGCTAATGGAAAATATAGTTAAAAAAGATAGCTATATTTTGGTAAGTTTTTTTTTGTTGCCTTATTAGTACCTATTAGTAACTGAACATTTCTGTTGTTTACTACTGTCCCGCCCTTATGGAATCTTAATATATTATGCCACCTCTCTAAGTAGTACAATAAGAATGATGCTGTTAAAAAATAGGAAAAGCAAATACTGCAACTGATCTCATTGATGTTGAGAGTCAGACTGAAAACTACATTATGCAAATTTTATATTCCGATTCACACATACAACCAGATTTTCCTGCGGGTGATACTTGGCTGTCTGTA
>NQII01001517.1:330635-469270 GCA_002778355.1 Clitarchus hookeri | reverse complement strand
TTAAGAAACATAGAGGCACTTTTGTGGATATTCAGCCACATTGAGCAGCAAGAATTGTTTTTACAATTTTTTTTTACTTGTAAAATGTTAACATATAAATCACTTCTTTTTAATAATGAATAGCTTACTAATATTTTATTTCATCAACTAAAAATTATAAAATATGCACGATTTAATCGAATGTTTTTTCTGCTTTAAACACCATTCAAAAGTTAACTCTTCAAATAGGCCTTAATTCCCACCGTTTTGATGGTAAAAACTATATTATTTTGTATTGCATATCATGAGATGCAACAGATCTCAACAATGCTATAAATTTGCCATTTCCAGTGCAGTGACAAGTATGTGTGTGATAACTGTGGAATGTCATGTTCGTTGGAAAGTTATTAATTGAAACATATCGCAATGCATGGACAAAAACCAACTCTTTCCAGGAACATGACTGAAAGATCGTTAGGTCATAAAAGTTATTTTATTTTGCATGAAATGCATTCCCTGGTGCATAGAGCCTACTTTTAACTTTGAATTGTGTAGTAAACCATGTAGTAGGAAAGCTGAACTTATCAGGAACAGAAGAACTCATCCTGGGGAAGGCCACTTTAGATGTGATTTGTGAAGTAAATAATTTTGTGAGAAGAATGTTTTTATTAAGCACAGCAAAACTCATTAAGGGAAACGCCTTTATTGTTGTAATTTGTGTATTAAAGTAGGAAAAGTAATCGTATTGCACACAGAATAACCCATTCTGGGGATGTGATTTGTGTAGTAAATCATTTAGTATGAAAAATTATCTCATTAAACAATGGAGAATAGCAAGTATTTTGGGGTTTATAAAGAGGTCACATTATCTCGTCCAAAATAATAGTTTTTGTAATATTCAGATATGAAAGGTCAAATGAACAATTTAACTTTATTTATATGGTAACTTGTTAGTCCATTGTAATGGTAGTCACATCGACTGAAAACACCCTACACAACATAAATGGTATTAGGAGTGACGCACGACGCATATAGGAAGTGTTAGAAGCGGCACTGCCACAAACCCTCCCCCCACCCACCAGCTTAAACAAGTGTAGGGACTTCCGGACAACACGTGTCGCCCATTAACGTATACCGAGGTCAAGCTGAGATGTAGTAGCGCGTGCAGGCCATTACATGTGTCGCTGCAGCGCAGGCCTCCTCAGTCCTCCCTAGCAAGCCCAGTGAAATTTGTAAACGCCGATAAATGATGATATAGTTAGGGGTATTTCCGCCCGAAGTCAAGAACACGCCAGAGAAAACAGCTGACAAGTTTGAAGTGGTGCCACGAGCACTCCTCCCTCCCCTCATAACCAAATCCCGGGGCAACTTGGACACGCGCTGCGGAAAGAGAGCTGACAGGGTAAGTTTGAGGGTGAAGGTCATCCCTCCTTCCACCAACAAGAACCATGGCGCGTGTATGAAGTATGCTGTGGACTGTGCCTTCCTCCCACCTCCCTCCCACCAACAAGGGAGACACACGTAGGAACTTAGGGAGGGAGTCAAGAGAGGATATAAGCGAATTTACGAGAAAAGAGGGATATGGTTCGTTATCACCGCACAGAGAGGAATCATTTGGGCAGTTTTGATCACAGCGCCGAGAGAGTCAATCGGTCAGTCATATCGGGGCAGTCGGAAGCTGCGATACTCCACACCGAGAGAGTAAGTCAGTGCCACAATTACCAAGGCCAGGATATCGGTACCCAGCCACGTCAGTCAGTCGCAACATTAAGAGGTCAGCCATATAGGGACGCAAAACGCGGTGCGCAGGGTAGAAGCAGTTAGACAGTTACCAGAGTTACATCGGACGAGTAGTTTCAGCATGCTGGGACGTGAGTCAGTCAGTGAAGCCAGTCAGTCACCAGTCACCAGTCAGTCAGATACAATAATGCACTCAGAAGGCAGAGTCGAGTGGTGAGCTTCAACAAGAAGTGCCATGTCGAGCTAGTGGGATTAGTCCAATGCAACCCCGCACTGAGGTCCGGGGTGGAGGCCCACCAAGGGCCACCTCACAGGGATGTGGTAGGGAGGTCAGTTACTACCCTACGCCGAGAATGGGAGCGAGTGGTGAGCTTCAACGAAAAGCGCCATGTCGAGAGGAAGCCAGCTGAGTGCAACAAGCCAACCACAGAGGGCCTATAACAAGGCCATCCAGCTCACCAGGTCTCATCAACTGCTGGAACATATCCAGGCCATCCAACTCACCAAACCTCAACTTCCGGAACAACTACTATGCAACAAGTACAGATAAGTAACATCGGCATCCCTCAGGGCTGTGTCCTGTCACCTAATACCCCCACAGCATCGGAAACGTAGCCAGAACATTGTATCCAGCCCTTCAGGCTTTGAACTCGCAGGGTGTTAAAGTATGCATAAATTCTCGGCGCCAGGTGTCGGGAAAGTATGTATAAACGCCCGGCCAATTAAACATGTTAAACCCAAATGTAATGAAGTAAGTGTTTGATATACCCTCAACCTTCCAGGCACCTATAGTATGTGCCAGTTAACCTTAACTGTAGACCCTACGAACCATTCTGTACACCACAGGTGGGGAGTAGCGTCAAGAGCTATGCTACATGTTACATGGGGACAGAGACCAACTGACCCGTCACATTTTCCTGTGTGGTGACTAAAGTGGGCCCCGTTGACCGGCATTGCTGCTTAGTGGAGCGTCGGAACGCATATGTGGCGCGGAGCCGTGTGCTATTTCCTTGAAGCATCGCTACTTCTTCCCCTTCATTTCCCTGTATTGGAGACTGCTGTTGGCGTGTGTGGAATATGTGACATCACGAAGAGACTTACTTCGATGTTTTAGAAGCAGGGAATATGTTCTCCGACCATCCAGAGATTTTTTGTGTGGGACCCTGGATAATATAAAATAGGTTTTGCCCATGGTTTGGCAGAATTCTTTGGAAATTTTCGGAGGGTTTTGAAAGAAAATAGGGCAATTTTAAGGGCGAAACTAGTATTTCGAAAGCTTTATAGGTTATTTTGAGGAGAAAACGGATCTTTTTGGCCATCGGCTCTGACGTAAATTAAAATGGTGGACGACTCCGATCTACGACCCCGACAATCCGTGTCCTAGAAGCCCCATTTACATACTACGTTTGGGTACCTCCCTATACGGAACGAAGTTCCGCTAAGTGTCTTTCCTCCGTCTCTCTATCTGACTCTCTCTCTATCTCGCTCTGACTCTCTCTATCTCTCTCTGACTCTCTCTCTCTCTTTGACTCTCTCTCTCTCTCTGACTCTCTCTTTCTCTCTTTCTCTTAATTTGGACAAGCGTTTTTGTTTTTCTCGACAACTGCTAATAGCCAAATAATCACTTTATTGGACATATGTTTCTCTCCATAACTTAATAACTGCTGAAAATTATAGGGTACAATCAAGGATTAAATAACATTTCGATAACATACAAATGTTTTAGAGGAAGTCTGTGTGCGAATAAAATAATGTTGCTATTAATAACACAAATATATGTTTCAGTTAGCGAATGAATACTATAAATTTTAACCCACAAAAATATGTTGTTAATAACATTTTCTAAAGTTAAAATATATTAGAGTAAACACTTGAACGAACATTAGCGGTGTAATAATTTCCTTGAATTTTGCTACCAGTTTCAAAAACAAAATTTGTAATTTGTCTGTTTTTTTAATGTATGCCTCATAAAATTTTGGAAGTTTTCATCGCTTAGCATATTGAATTGTATAACATTTATTGTCATGGTGGTTGGATTTGTGTTTGCAATTTTGATTGATTGCTTGTTTTTTCTTAGGCTTTGTAAGTTATGAACAGAAAAGCCAAGTACAAATTTATTATTTATAATTTTCTTAAGGAGCAGTTTAAAAAATTAACTTAGTTCAAAACTCTATGCCAACAAAGCAGTGATGTTGTCCTAATATGTTTACATAAAATTGTGTAGGAAATCAAGTGTAACCTACAAACCGTTTCTCAAAATTCCGGAACGTGCACACCTTAAGTCTCTTCTTTACATCTGCAGGCGTAAGTATGCAACACGCAATTAAACTTTTTACTCTGAGGTTAATCTCTTCTTTTTTTTTTTTTTTTTGCGAAACCATACACGTCACTGCCGGCAATGAGGTATCAAATTAAAGGTATTTACCCAATAATTGTGCATATAACCAGTATATTGTAATATTCGAAGTGAGATTATATTAAAAGCAAGATTATTGATAAAAACCACAACCAGAAATGAACTGGAAATTGTGTAGCTTAAATACCGGACCAAAATAGTATTTGGTTTTTCTATGCAGCATCTTCGATGTTTTCTGCGTCGAAATGTGTTATGATATTGTACCTGGCGTGTAAGGTACTTCTGATAAATACAAAAAACTAAACTATTTTGTGATAACAAAATCGCGCAAGGAGATAGAACACTTTTATCCTGGGCTCAAAGGCCATCTCTACTCATTGTTAAAAGGACGCGCAGCAGGGGAGTTACAGAGAATTCACACGCAGGCGATCTTACCTTTAGAGGGCTCGGGAAATCCGTAGACTGCGTACACTGCCTCTCATTGAAAGATGAACTCGAACATCATAATACGACCGGACTGCAATCGTAAAGTAAACTAAGTTTGAATTTTTAAAAATATTTTATTAATCTTTATTAATTCACGGTGTTTAGAGAAGTGCAACACAACTGAGTGCATTATTGTGTGCGTGCGTGTACATTAATGGTATGGAAATGTAGATTATGTGAAATCTCTTTGAATTTAAAAATGGTGAATAAAACATCTCTCGCGGCTCTTCTTGCGATGCAATAGCAATATGAATCGCATATTGTTTTGACGGTGCAGTGGACAATTTGCTCGTACGGAAATATTCAAATTACTATAACTTGGAAAATTTAAACTTCACCAAAAGAATAAAAAGATATCAGTATGTCGCTGTTCGTATCGTTCTTACATGTGCGAGAAATACACACTGTAAACCATTTCAACGAAGTTAACCTTATACGTAAAAAATTGGATTTTCAGTGAGATAAATAAGGGCAGAAGGGTGTTTTTTAAAGGCCACGTAAAATTCAAAACTTCCCGCAAAGAAAAAAAACACGACAAATATGTCGCTGTTCGTACTGAGGCAAGAAATACACACTGTAAATATTTTAAGCGTTGTTAAACTTACAAATAAAAATCCTTTGAATGTCAATATAATAAACTCGTGTTAAAACAGAGTGTTTTATACGGCGCACATTAAAAAAAATTTAACAACCGTTTTGAAATATGTTATTTACAAAACACAGTAATTTAAAGTTTGTAATTCCTAATCACAATTCCTGAACAAATCTTGTCCTATGACAATCCTTGGACGATTGCATCACTAAAATCACTCGTGTATACAACTGATACGAAGTAATTTATTTGCAGACTCATTCAATTAACACAACACAACCAAAACCAACCAACAAAATTAAACCTCAGAAGGTAAATACGTACGTAGCCGGTCGTGCTTCATGGCGAACGGTTAAGGAAAATGGCGGACCATGAAACAGTCAACCAATTAACACATACCGATAATACATTTCACTCGAGAAGACGCACTAGACAGGCACCTACATCGTACTACGCTTGTTGGCATATGCAAATACTGAAATAATTAACTTTCAATATAACATTTCGACAACACCAGCAAGGTACTCAAACATGACGAAAGAGAGCTCAGTGACGTTTGCCGGGTTGAAAACGTTTCACATAACCGGGGTGTACTCATGATCTACTATAATTTCTAACGTGTTTTTAGGTCCATGGTATACAGTCCAAAAATATTGTGCATTACTCGAAAAACGTAATTTAAACTATAAGTGTTGTAATAGCCATTAAATTTCAAAGTTATAATTTTTAATTCCGAGTACTATCCCCCCCCCCCAACCCCATAATCATCACATAAATCGTCAACATAAGAACATATATCTCGATACAACCATCAACTGACGTAATACTTTGCAAATTACAGTATTTACTGTTCACATGCTGCGTAGGTTGGTCACGCTGTCTGTCAAAATTGACTGAAGTTAAGTGGAACGCAGTATAAGCAATACTGGGTCAGAGAACTAGCTCCTAAAACTAAATTGCATAAGTTTTTATAGTAAGACATATTAAACGTGGTGACAAATGTAGGTGTGTGTGTATTTGTGTGTGCGTGCGTTCGTATGTATGTACAAACACATACATATATGCACACATTTCTTATGTCCCACACGAATGAAACTGTAAGTTTATGGAAGACCATAAGTTATGCGACTGGTTTGTATAATTAATATGCTTTAATTTCAGGCTGCAATTGTTGGTTACAAGACTAAAAAGGTTTTATTCATTGGTGTACGAAATAAGTACTACACTGTGTGTGATCAAGCACAGAAACAAGGGAAATAACAGCCATTGCACACATGTTACAACGATTGGAGTCAAGAACAAAGTGAATCCAGTATGGAAGCTGACAATATCGCAGAAGGTTTTTGCAGAAGTGAAGAAACGTATGGTTTGCGGAACAGAACTCTGATAGCCGATGGTGATAGTAGTGTCTACAAAAAACTACTTGAAGCAAGACCGTACAGAACATTAACTGTCGATAAACTGGAATGCCGAAGTCACCTTTTGCGTAATTACTGCAACAAGTTAAAAGTCATCTTGACAACTGTAAAAATGGCCCATTTCATCTGAGGAAACCAATACATGCCAAAATCTTACAGTTGCGTGGTGCTGTTGTAAAAGCTGCTGAACACAGAATGAACGAGGGAGTGGCTACGCACGAACGTATAGCGAACCTGCGAAATGACATCATAAATAGCGTTGATCATGTTTTTGGTGACCATCAACGATGTGTTTCATACTTCTGTGCCGGTGCAAAAGAAGGCGAGAGAAATATTATTCCGCTTATTAAGGAGCATTGCCTGTACCGACAAATGAGTCTTTGGCAGGTAAGTTGAGCAAGTATAGCCACAGTTTACTTTACAACGCTGACAACAATTGCGTTGAGCATTACAACTCTGCATTACAACAAGCGCATCAACTACACGAAACGTGTATCTTATCAAGCGCGATGCGCCGCGCTGGTGGTTGCCTACAATTCTGGAGCTGTACGCTAGAAACTTCATAAAAAAGTATGTGGTAAAAGTCCAGGTGCATTTACAGAAAATATTAGAAGATCAAAGAAGACGGAAAGTAGCTAGAATAAAGCGAAAGAATGTAGGTGGAAAGCCTTCTATAAAACCAAAGAAGAAACTGTTTTTTGGTACAAAAAGACATGATTCTGATTATGGATTTAAGGCACAAAAGTCAGATCTATCTGCAGATTATTTAAATGTTATGTGTAATTAGTAGAGATCGGATTATATGCAACATAAAAATACTGAAATTTGCATGCAAATATGCATGAAAAAGGCCTAAAATATGCGAGTTATATGTGAAAACATGCAACATAAAATAAAACAAAAAATCTAAGTTTTTTATTTTATAAAATTGAATAAAAAACCTTTTTTGTTTTTTTAAACGTTTCCAATCATGTATTGTTCTAAATGTTCAGTTTAAAAGTTGTAACTTCTATCTCTTAAAATATTTTTATAAGTAGAAAAATAACGTTCCGCGTCCACCGAGGTTACCGGGCAGTACTTGAATTTACGTGCTATATTAGCATATATCGTCTCAGCCAAAAGTTCACCCGTGCCATTAATAAAACTATTAATTAAACACAAAGGTTAGAAGCCGGGGTTGTTGTTGTTGTTTCTGGCAATTCGGAGTTCATTCGGCGGATTTTACACTCAATGGAATGGATTCATTCAACGTCAAACCATGAGTTCCAAGCTTCTTGATACTCTTCGGTATGTGGGAAAAATGGGTAATAATCAGAGCAATGTTCTTTTTAATAGAAAAGATTTCTAATGCTTCCTTGCACTGACAAACTTCCATAGAATCTGCGCTGTCGAAGCTATTTACTACACCTTTAATGGCATCAAAATGTTGATTGTAAAAGAGTACAGCTTCAAGCCACGTTCTCCATCGGGTCACCACTGGTTCAGGTGGTAAAGGCACAGTAGGAAGTTTTTCTTTATAGGCTTAAATGCGAATGGGTGCCTTGAGAAATACCTTCTTTGTTTACGAAATCAATTTATTTACATTTCCAAACGTGCATCGTACTCCTTCGGCGAGTCGATGAACTCCGTTTGCAAAGCAGGCGACATGAATCAAAAAAGGATAAAATACTTGGAGGGATTCGGCTGTCTTGATCATATAGGTGGTGCATCAGAGAGAAATATGTACACTCATTCATCCACAGAAGGATCTGGAAATACTTTTTTTATGCCCTCATTCACAAATCGGGCGATGGTAGAATGATTTGTCTTTTCAAGTTCTTTGCAGGCTACCAAATAAGAAGAAGAAGGCTCTAGTTCTAANGGCCGTAACTGTCTGTAGTTTCGTCAGTTGAAATCCATACAATGCTATCTTTGAGGTCATTCCATATTTTTTCCAATATATTTTGGTAAATTGTTGGTATGTAATTTTTAAGTAATGTTGATTCAAACAATGTTTTGCTAGACAACGTTTGAAGGTAAGATATGATAGTTTGTAAACAGGAATATTACTTGCAAGCAATGCTTCACATAAATCCAAGCAAAACTAATTTTTTTGTTTGCCTTTAGAAGTAGAGGCACTGCTACTTGCCGCAGTTAAAAGTTGTTGTCTTAGACCCTTATTGTTCAACGCTGCAATATGAAGATTTGTATTAACATGCTGGTTTATTTGAAATTTTTTCATGCACGAAACAATTTTCTTACAAACTCGACAGAATGAAATGTTCCCGTCATAAGTAAATATTCCAATATAGTCTACCATCCACGTTGAAACACTTTTTTTTTTTCTGGAGGCATCGTACACTTTAAATTGTCACAAAATCAAAGACGAATGAAACTAGCGGTGCACGGAAAGTTATTATTTCAACAACAAAACAGAGCGTATTATTTTTTGTTTGACATGTGGGAGAAATGCGGTAGAAGCGAAAAGGTG
Organism: Clitarchus hookeri; assembly: GCA_002778355.1. Taxonomy (NCBI): domain Eukaryota; kingdom Metazoa; phylum Arthropoda; class Insecta; order Phasmatodea; family Phasmatidae; genus Clitarchus; species Clitarchus hookeri. The sequence goes on along the minus strand of NQII01001517.1, from coordinate 460,229 downwards.
TCACCCGTTATTTTCCAGCGCGATTCTGTATTTACTTGCCTAAGCAAAAGATGCGCGAATGCAAAGAAAGCCGTGCGTTTTATTTAGGTTGGTAGCAAGCTACATTGTTACGTTTTGAAATGTACCTACCTAAATGTATTTAGATCTGTAAAAATAGCGCAAATATGACCCATCAGTATGTTTTCATTAAAATATGCTAACATTTGTAAAAAAAAAAAATAGCCAAAATATGCATTTAAATATGCAAATATGCATTTGCATATAATCCTGTCTCTAGTAATGAGCAACTGGAAAACTGGAAAGCCTTTAAAAAAGCAACGAAGCTGTGCATGAAATTGAAATACAAACCAGGGGCCTCCTGTATACTGGCCAGTGGATTGAAGAAAGACGGAAGTGACTAACATCATCAAATTTTGGCGATGTTTGTAGAAGATTTCCATCTACCAGCTGTGAAGGTTTAGTAAAAAAATATCCTCTACGCTGATCTTCAACAAATATCAGCTGTGAAATACGGGAAAGAAAATAAGCACAGAACTATTGAAGCACTGGAAGAAGCTGCACATGTAAAAATTCGGAAATGTGGGTTTTTTTATTGATCCTGAATTACCATATTTCAGTGCAACACCTGGTGGCTTTATAGATGAAGATGGCATTGTGGAAGTCAAATTTCCAGCGTCTGCAGGATTGTTGAGCCCTGAATCTGCTATTCTGCAACGGAAGGTGACGTTATTGGAAAGTTGGAAAAGATAAGAATATTACGGGGGTAAACAAGTGCCATAAACATTATTATCAAGTTCAAGGCCAGCTGCATGTTAACCAAAGGTTGAACTGCTTGTTTGCTGTGTGGACACCCAATCCACTATTTATGTATTACGAAAGTATACCGCGGGATGACGATTTCTGGGCAAAAGAAATTATAAAAAAGTTAACTTAATTCTACATGGAATGTCTGTTGTTAGAACTTTTGGACCCTCGACACACACGTTCAATGCCATTACGTAAACCTGAACGTATTTTGAACGAAAAAAGAACAATAATAAAAGATCAGTCGAAATCTGCTAAAAGAATTCGTCAAAATTTATAACTTGTTTTATAATACAAAAACAAATTGTAACACAGTTTGTCAAGGGACAATCACATTTATGGAAGGATAACATTTCATAACACAACATTTCTTGAAGACGTTTTGAGCAGGTACAGCTTGTATTAAAGGATTGTCACTGTATGTATATTTAGATCATTTTAAAACAAGAATACAATCAAATATTTTATAAGATTTCATGACAAAGTGTCGATCTTTAAAAAATGACTGCCCGTAACAGCAAACATTTTGAAGTTCACTAAGCACCGACGCAAAACTCCCGGTAAAATTGGCAATGACATAGCGAAAGTAGTTCCAGGAAATGTAGTTCGCCTTACTTCTGGCACAGTAAAATTTTCATCCTTTCTGTTGAGCCAAATTTTCTTAGTCGTACTGTCACGGCAGCGCAACTATTTGCTTGTACCTAGCATTAGTGTTACTGTATTCATTTTCAAGGCATTTGTTAAATACGGAAATTCCCATTTCCGTGGGAATTTTGATACGTCCACAAACATTACTATGAATATCACCAGGAGATAAAATTGTGTAACTTTCTACAGGAATAAAATGACACACGTCACTTGAAAGCACTTATTGTTCTTATTTATTACAATTTGGTAGTTGTTATGTGTTGTTGTTTGTTATTACATGTTGCTTTTTATGTACTGAGCAAATACAGTGGACTTGTAAACATCTGCTCTAAATATATCATATGATGATATTTATGTTGATGAGGCATAAGGATATACAATGAGATGACAATATAAACTATATAGGGCTTTCAATAGCGCCGACTTTGTCATGAACAGCCTATAACAGTAAATAACACACCGTGGAACAACACTCCCAAATGATCGCTTAAGAGCAAACCATTTCTTTTTTTACAGCTAGTCAAAAATTTTAATGCTCACCTTGGAACAAACACAGTTAATTTTCAATCATATTAAGCCGATGAAAAAAATATGCCTACGTTGTTGTTAAACTACCACTAGTAAGCGATAATAAATTGTATTTTTTAAACTGTGGTATACTGTTTACTATTTTATATGGCCCACGTGTATAACTTAAAATTTTATATATTGATATTTTGGTAACTTGTAATTTTTAAAAGCTGCTGTAATTACCTAAGTTTAATTGTACAATAGACGCACAAAAATTATATTTATGTTGTTTTGAAAAAATATTTTTAGTGCATGTGTACATGATTAGGTATATGAATAGCCACGTCTTTTAAAAAAATTAAATCTGTTTAAAAAAAATTTCAGATTAATGCACGTATCGTAATTTAAGTACTATAATGTGTAATCTGTAATAATGCAGGCCCAATTCATTTTGCAATAAAGCGCCTCTTTAAAAAAACGACAATAGCCAGAAGTAATTTCTCATGAGACTATAATTGTATTTTTCAAGTAAATATTTGACAACGTAAATTTGCAATGTTCTTATATTTTGAAGGAGTATTCGAAAATTGTGAATGAAAAGAACAGAATTTTTTATGTACTGTCAATGAAATAAAATGTTTGAAGTCACAAGTTTGTTGGGAATTTTTTCAGTTCATAAATATTCCAAAATGTTAACCATATATTTGCAATTTGATTGCATAATCATAATTAATTTAAAATTATGCTTAATGTTTTATCTTCAGTTTGTTTATCAATGACTACTGCCTACAAAGAAAATTTCAGGGTTAATTGTTGATATACGACAGCCTTAGTTTAGTAATTATTACTTAATTGTATGAGGCATGACCTGTGATTTTACATGTGCATTCATTCTAGCGATGTGTTGTAAGTGAACTCTTGGAAGAGGGAAGAATCGTGTAAAGCCCAAGAACCCAGTTTGTGGTTAGATGTTATGGACCTGTGAACCCTCCTCAAATTGTCACTAATGCATGCAGTCGCAGGATGACCCCGAGACCAAACGCACTTAGTGCTATAACAGCACAAGGGAATCTGCCTTCTTAACTAGCCAAGGATTTCTAACCGCGTTAGCCCACAAGGTAAAGATGACTCTTAAGATCGCGAGAGGTATACGTGATCGTTTACTTACGTGCTTCAATTGAACTTCGGAAAACGCTGATGATGTCACTTTCGGGGACAGATGCGCACTAGTCCCTACTTCAGGCGAACTCGGACACGGACTTTATGTCACCTTGTCCGTGTGCACTACAGATTCGTAGGTGTTTTCCCTGCCCTAGCAAAGAATCAGTAATGCGACTGTAGGAATGTAGTTTCATGGGTGTTTGACTCAGCTTCCATAAACGATACATTAAAGTATTATTTTAAAGGTACGTCCCATTTAAAATAAAGTATGTATGGGCTAAGCCTTTATTTTCAGTACAGGTACAACAGCCCACTGTTGAGCTTGTGTGTCACTATTACTTCACACGCAAAAATTATCTCCCCACCCGTTTAATTGCTGTACTTTGCAGTAAAAACATTTTATGGGTTGCATACGGTATATTTATTTGTGTGTGCGTATGTACACTGCACTTATGTTTATACATATTAATGCGCGTTCATACACTGTCAAAAATTCCAATTTATTCGCAGAAATTTTTAAGGAAATTTTTAGTTAATATATTTACAGAAACGCCAACGTAATGACGAAAAACGGAACTGAGCTTCGTAAACACAAAATATGGAACGTCGTACTTCCTATAGCTTCGGATTTTGGGAACGAACAACGCCGAATTTACACAAAGCTTTCTTCATAACTGTAACCAGAAAATTATAGTTTCTGCTGCAGTTGACATATTCACGCCATTTATGCCTATTCCTTTGTCACAGAAGACGTATTTATGCGTTATATAGGAAGTCGTTATCAGATAGTTTATAACGTGTAATGCGCTCAAGTGAGTGAGTGAGTGAAGAGATTTGGTCTTGAGAGCCGATGAGGAGGCTAAAGCGAGGGGAGTATGAAGCAGAGCCGGAATGAAGGGGCAGGGGAAACGGGAGATCCCCGAGAAAACCTGACGACCAGCGGCATCGTCCTACACGATTCTCACATGCAAAAATCCGGGAGCGACCCCACCGTGACTCGAGCCCGATTCGCCTATGTGGGAGGCGAGTAGTCCAACCACTGCACCACCGCGGCCTCTCAGTTCAAAAATAGTAAATAAAGTTACTAAGTTGAGCTTAGAAAAATGTGCGCTTGGCCAATATATGGCTCAACACTCACACGCAGTAGATCCAGGAGGTGCGACAAACGCCGTAGGAAAATGACCGCCTGGTCTCTTCAACCCACCCTCATCCCTGTCTGTGCAGTGGCGCGGTAACGACCCGCCGGGCCTTGTTTTCCTTACCGGCGCACCAGCTAATAACCTCCTTTGAATGAGCCTTGGCCACCTGGCCACATCACAGGAGCAGGGAGAAGACGGCATCGACTTGGCTCCGCAGGGTTGTGCAAGGACGAGTACGACGATCCTGGGCTTAGCACAGAGCTTGCCGACTGTCAGGGCGTATCACCTACAGCGGTAGGTGTGAGGCATAAACACGCCTACACACTAACGAACCGAACTCCTTCGCGAACACCGAACATGAGTAGTTGCGTAACACGGTCGTCTTGTTGATCATGCCGTTGGACTACGCCGTAAATACGTTGCGTGACGAAAATTTCAACTATTCAGTATATTCGACCATTCTTTCAGTATAAGACAACCATACGATGGACATGCAAGTCGCTACTGCCACGTATGTTTATATCCATAGACACCTATAGAAGATCATTAACGAAAAATAAAATAAGATGGTGGCAAACGCATATGTATACAAGAAATTAAAATTAAAATTCCAAAACAAAATCTGAATTTATTGTATATTCTGTCTGTGTGCGCAGCACTCGCAGATGAACTCGAAGATGAAAACAGTTTTTTTTTCAGAATACATTACTAAAAACAATTATAGGTTACATTACTTTGGTAAATATAACTTATGTAGTTATAGATTGATGGCTGTTATCTGAAGAATATGTCAATTTAATTTTTTTAATATTCTTAATTGTTTTTAACATCTGTTGTTCACCTAATTATTGTTAACTTAAAATGATTCATTTGGAAATATTGGGGGTGTACAAAGGTCTAACTGTTAAGTTTTGGAATTATTAGAAAACATACTTACTTTTTTGCGAACTTAGCAAGATTTATCAACTGGTATTCGCACTTATTTTTATTTTTTACATTAATCTTGCATTTCCTAATTGTGTAATTCACATATCATACTCTCAAAAATGTAGTTGAGTTTATAAATTTAGGCGGCTCTTTACAACGAGGTCTTGAGAGCCGATGAGGGTGAAATGTGGTGCGAATGTAGCATTGCCGTACTTCGACAAATATTATAAATTATGATGCAATTACTATTTGTAATTCAATCAGATTTTATTTCGGGTATGAACCAANACTTCGACAAATATTATAAATTATGATGCAATTACTATTTGTAATTCAATCAGATTTTATTTCGGGTATGAACCAACAGCTGCTACAGCCAAATACAAATATTTAATTCTTGAAAACATTTTAACATGCATTTTTGTGTACATACTTGTGTTAATTATTGGCTGATTATTTCTTATTACATATAGGCAAATTTCTTGAATTTCATTTCATTTCAGTGGAAATATTTTCTGTTATTTTTCTTATCTTATCTCCTAGTAAAATATTTTCCAAGAAACTTTTAGTTGCGGAATACATAAATATAGCTAAAGGGATTATAACAATAGCTTAAATGTGTACCTCTTTAATAAAAATGGTGTTGCAAATATTTAGTGAATCATCTAACATTGTGAAAACTGAATCAGCCAATTAATTTAAAACTAAAATATACGCTCTAAAATCGAAACAGTTAAAACTCCTCCAAATNTCTGAATTTATTGTATATTCTGTCTGTGTGCGCAGCACTCGCAGATGAACTCGAAGATGAAAACAGTTTTTTTTTCGGAATCCATTACTAAAAACAATTATAGGTTACATTACTTTCGTAAATATAACTTATGTAGTTATAGATTGATGGCTGTTATCTGAAGAATAAGTCAATTTAATTTTTTTAATATTCTTAATTGTTTTTAACATCTGTTGTTCACCTAATTATTGTTAACTTAAAATGATTCATTTGGAAATATTGGGGGTGTACAAAGGTCTAACTGTTAAGTTTTGGAATTATTAGAAAACATACTTACTTTTTTGCGAACTTAGCAAGATTTATCAACTGGTATTCGCACTTATTTTTATTTTTTACATCAATCTTGCATTTTCTAATTGTGTAATTCACATATCATACTCTCAAAAATGTAGTTGAGTTTATAAATTTAGGCGGCTCTTTACAACGAGGTCTTGAGAGCCGATGAGGGTGAAATGTGGTGCGAATGTAGCATTGCCGTGCTTCGACAAATATTATAAATTATGATGCAATTACTATTTGTAATTCAATCAGATTTTATTTCGGGTATGAACCTACAGCTGCTACAGCCACATACAAATATTTAATTCTTGAAAACATTTTAACATGCATTTTTGTGTACATACTTGTGTTAATTATTGGCTGATTATTTCTTATTACATATAGGCAAATTTCTTGAATTTCATTTCATTTCAGTGGAAATATTTTCTGTTATTTTTCTTATCTTATCTCCTAGTAAAATATTTTCCAAGAAACTTTTAGTTGCGGAATACATAAATATAGCTAAAGGGATTATAACAATAGCTTAAATGTGTACCTCTTTAATAAAAATGGTGTTGCAAATATTTAGTGAATCATCTAACATTGTGAAAACTGAATCAGCCAATTAATTTAAAACTAAAATATACGCTCTAAAATCGAAACAGTTAAAACTCCTCCAAATAAGCTAATTCTACCTCAAATCTGTTGAAACTGCACTCCTTGAATCAGCAAAATTCTATTGATAATTTTAGGTACTGGTATACACTGATTAAACAGTGATTTATACTAATTTCTAGTGTATTGCACTGGCCTGGCAGTGAAATTTGGATGCATTCCACTGACTCGCCACTAGACAACAGCTCATCAACTAAAGATTCAGCATAATAATTTTACTGATATAAATCACTGATTCAGATTTAGAAAGTACTGACTGGCAAAAAAAATAAGGCACTCAGAAATAATAGCTCAAACTGGACTTAACTTGGTATACACGTATCGTGTGTATATATTTAGCGTTGCGATGGTCTTTAATTCCTACGATGGCCACTAGAGTGTATTAATCCTCTCACGACGATTATAGCCACAGGCGTGTGCGAAGCGTCAGTCAATAAATACAATGAGGGAACACCGAATACAAAGTAAACACATTAAATAGAATTGAGATAACATCGTTTGATAAGGGGTGCATTGTGCATCTCCATGATGCTGGGTGGATATAAGTAGTTACGGGATCCGGGATACGATCCATAATTTGTCCGCCAACTTGGTAGGTGAGGTCGGCGGCCATGTAGGTCGGTGCCGTCCGCCATCATTGTAGGCGTTACTGCCAGGGCTCGCAGCCATATTGGATGTTCTTCCTCCCCATCATCGCTAAAAACTATTTTAATAAAAAAAATTGATTTATAAAAAAAATATGAAAAATAAAAATTATCGGCTTACCACCTTGAATTGATAATAATTATATATGTTTAGAGTTTCGCCACAGATCATCTTTATNCGGTGCCGTCCGCCATCATTGTAGGCGTTACTGCCAGGGCTCGCAGCCATATTGGATGTTCTTCCTCCCCATCATCACTAAAAACTATTTTAATAAAAAAATTGATTTATAAAAAATATATAAAAAATTAAAAATTATCGGCTTACCACCTTGAATTGATAATAATTATATATGTTTAGAGTTTCGCCACAGATCATCTTTATNTTAAAAATTATCGGCTTACCACCTTGAATTGATAATAATTATATATGTTTAGAGTTTCGCCACAGATCATCTTTATGTGGTATACCTTTTATATCAGGTTTTTATTCAAAGGATTTAATTTTAGAAGTTTATTCTACAGTATTTATTTATTATTTGCTTATTTTATGAATTACTTTTCTACTGGATTAACAGTTAGTTATAGATTTCGTTTAATTTATTATTTCATAATTAGGGATTTTTCTTTTTGTAGTTATCATTATGTTTTTGATGAAAGATGAATTATATTAAGAAGTATTTTAATTATAACAATTGTTTCTGTGTTTGGTGGTTGTATAATAAATTAAATTTTATTACCAACTCCCTATGTAATTATATTGCTATTTAGTTTAAAGTTAATAATTATTATTATTTGTAGCTCTGGTTCTTGATTAGGTTATTTTATAAATAAGCTTACTTTATTTGATAATAATTTTAGTTATTACTATAGTGGTGTTTGTAATTTTTTTGGTTATATGTGATGTATACCCTATGTTACTATTAAATTTCCTCTTTACCCCTTACTATTTGGTTTAAAAATTAACCAATCTAGTGATTTTGGTTGATTAGAAATATTATGTAGTCAGGGTTTATATTAATTTTTTAATAATATAATTCAAATAAAAAAAATTCATTTTTTTAATATATTGGCCTGCTACTTTGGTACCCAATAGGACGTGTTGATCCCCCTCCACCCTCGCAAAATAGGATTATTTAAAAAAAAATGTATTCAAATATATTTTTATAATTAAAATTTATTGGCGTAAGTATTGAGTGTTATATATCACCGGACTCTTATTTTCAAGGCGCATGCGATCGTGATGTCACAACGATTATGTAAGCCAATGTCAGGACCAACATATTGTATTTAAGAGGTATGCCCCTACCACCCCCACCCCCTTCCATCATAATATTCAAAACTCATTACCCCATCACTCCACATTACCAACACCCCTCACCCGCCAATCAACTACTGTACAATCTCGTCACACCACTTTACCCCCTCTCCTAACTAACCCACTTCCTTACCCCCTTCAAAACCCATTTTGTTCTATAAAAGTATGGTTGTAACAATTTTGCTTTAATCGCTCGTAACATTGCCATTCTGGCTGCAAACAACCAATATGTCGCTTGACATAGATGAATAATCATTTGTCTTCAAATTTATATTAAACTGATAGGCCTAGATGCAGTAGTTGCCAGACAGGAGACGTTTCACAAAACGTGTGCCACTGTTACAACTGACCCCATGCCAAGAGCGGTTGTAACAGTGATGGGGGTCAGTTGAAACATACACAAATAATACACAATGCACGCATTTCAATCAATTTTATTACTAATAAATCACATGTGAATACTTTTACATTATGTACGGTTAATATGGCACCATTTTAGTAACATTTTAAACAGTCTTCTTTATTAACTCCATAAAGTTTAATATTTTCAATTTAACGTCGTATTTAAAAAAAATCTGGAGCTAGTAAAATAGTATTTAATCAAACAAAACAACTTCTAAATGGAGGTATCTTTAATTTGTATTTAACGGCGAGTTCAACTGCTAACTTTCTTACCTCCTTATTAGAAATACCTAAGTATATATCTGCACAACAGATGAGGTATTTGGCGAGTAGATGTTCTTGATCTTCTGGAAAGACTCTGTTATGAGCTTGATATCCCATACTAATATTTTCTGCCTCGGCACCTTCGTTCGTGGCATCTCTCTTTCGTATGTATCGAAGCAGAGAGACGTGGTTAACTCTGTAGATCTCTGCTACTCGTCTCAAAGAACTCCCACTTTTAACTTCGTCGTATNCAGAGACGAGAGAAAATTACCTACACAAAAACCAATTACTCTTTACTTACCTCTTAAGACCACCAATTACGTACGGAAAATCTCAAAACGTAAATTATAATATTAACGAAGTAACTCAAGAAATAAATCGATCAGAAATACTTACTTTTGGTTGACAAAACACTATAGGTTCCTCTACAAGCGAACAAAGTGCGTGGACGGTGACGCAACACTGCCGATCAGGTCCATACAGGCAAACCGCGTGTTTATTCCCTTGGTCCCCTCACCAAACCGTGGATAGTTTTGCGAATATTCGAGTTGTTACAACCGTACCATGTTACAACCGTACCCAATCTCCCCTATCTAACAATTAAATCAATTTATATCACTGGTCACTGCCCCAAACATCGTCGGAAACTATATTGAAAGTATCGATACATTGACCCCCCCCCCCCNAGACACTTAAACCACCCCGCACACCTCATAACTTAAGACCATGGAAACTCTACCCCCTCAATATATGTAATCCACTAAACACAAGACCAATTGAACAATAATTGGTCTGGAAAAGCGTTGACCACACCCCTCTACCCTTCCCCCTCCCTGCAGCCCAACAGCTCTTTCCACACCAGGGAATAAGCAGCTGACAGACCTTGTCAAACCAATCGTAAAACGATCCGATATCTAAGAATCTATATATTTATAAATAATTAGAATATTTTTATTTAAATTTATTCTATCTAATTTTAAAAAATGCCCACATTTTTAAAAATTCATATTAACGTATCGAAAATGTATTTGTAATGCAAAATCCGCTTAGAAAATTTAAATTGTGTAAATTTCACACTTTTCCATGACACTCGGTAACATTTAAAAAAAGAATTAACCTTCTTTGGGGATTGGAAATTTGATCACCGAATCTCTCGAACAGGAGTTAGGTGTTCTGACCACTGAGCTACTTAAGCAAGTATAAGGAAACATTCTTAATTCTGTTATAATAGTCTTCAAACGAAGAGGCCGTCATTCCCCTTTACAATTACGGAAATTTTTAATCTATTACACGTAGTGTTATGTCTTTTCAATCAATGTATATATGGTTTACGGCCACATTTATTGAAGAGGGGTTTTTTTTTAGTTCATTGGATTTACCATTTTAAAAACTTTTGAAAGGCCAATGTTGTATTAAAAACATTACGTTATTTTCAGTCGGAGTCTGAATTTTATGTGCCTATACTCACATTGATTATTTTTATATATTCTTTTTAAATAATTATGTAGCAGCCATATTTTTTTACAAGTCGTCTCGTAAGCAAGCGAATATATACAGGTATTTAGGTAGGCGAATATAATTTGCGAATACTTAGGAGGCAGACTAGTGAAATTCAGTTTGCAAGCATCATTTATAGCTCGAGAAATGTAAACTTAATCCCTTTATAACCAAAGTGATTAGCCAATATTTTCTTCATAGTGATTTTTTAACTAAATCTGTTTATAACGGAATAGTCACGATATAGGATTAAAATATTGAAAGTATTTTTAATTTATTTTAAATTCATTAAAATGTGTTACTACAAAATTAATAATGTTCGTCAATGTAAAGTGTGCACCAGTATACTAATCTTAGTCCTTCGTTAAAAATGAATCCGACTATTCTGGCACTTATAAACTTCGTGTCGTCGTGCAGTAAACTTGAAGTCAAAATTCTTACAGCAATAGCGACACCGATTAGCCACTGAAATTTCTGTATATGATATATTAGTGGACCAAGATGGTTCGGCTGTCGTCGTGATCGTCTTCACCTCCCATTTCATTCTCAATATCAAGTTTACTTTTCTTTGTAGGAGTCGCATGGTCATCATAAGTATTTAGAGCCAACGACCGTTTATTTTGAAGTTCGTCGACTTCACGCTAAAGTAGTGCAAGTGCTTATTCCATACAAACCGACTCTACTTCACTAATTCCGTCATTAGCATTATCGCCCAACGAATCAGTACGCATCGATGCAGCATGGGGTATTGGTGACTTCACTTGCTGGTTTCCAGTAGACGAACGCTTGCAGATCTTGATGTGCTCCTTCAATGTATCGCCTTGCATAAACTGCATGGTACCAATGTCGTAATGTTTCATCGCGCGATCAGTACCTTCCAAGTGCGCGAACAGGTGGAGACATATGTTGCCATCTTGGAATGAATAGAGTTTAGTCGTTTGGCTAATTTTTGGCCCCACAGGTCAAATTTACTAATAACGTGAATCGTCCTTGGAATTATGCACGAACTAGCGTGTTGTGCTTTCCAGAATAGGCAGATTAAAAGATACAACCAGTCAAGTGAATACAAATACTGGACCTGGCTGTCCGTGATCCTATCACAAACTCGGACACTGAAAATGGCAGATAGTTCCAACAAACAAGACTTGTCGTCTCCAGACGTAAAGTAATTTGAAAATACTGTTAACTTTATTAAGACAATGATATTGATTATCTGAATATATACTCACCTAACAGAAAGTTTGGAATATTATGAGATAAGGTTGTGTGGGAGGTAGGAGTTATGTAGTTCTTTGCACATACAAAATGCACTAACGTATGGAGTATACATTAAATTTAAAGTGTTTCTAACAAAATAAACTTTCCAGTATCACAGACATATAAACACTAAAGAACAACAATATTTACGTAATGATGTATCGGACCAGGGAGGGTTTCTTTCTTCCCACTGCGGCTTAGTTCTGTGTATGGCCTCCCTATGAAACGTACATGTCCCTAACACGCTGTGGCATGCTTGTAATAAATGTGTTGGTGTAGTCTTCCGATTGAAAATCCCGTTCCATCAGGGCAGATCTTATGAGTTCTGGAAGTGTTTCTGGAGGTTGTGCACGATTATAAACTGATGATTTCAACTTTCCCTAGGCATGTTCAATGCAATCGTGAGCTATCTGTTGGTAACAAAAGAATTTCTTATCGTTGCTTAAGTAGCTTAGTGGTTAAAGCACCCGGCTGCTGTTCGAGACGTTCTGGGTTCACTTCTCCATTAAATTTTTTTTTTATGTTGCCGAGTGTTGTGGGATAGTGAAAAATTTACATAATTAAAATTTTCTAAACTGATTTTGCATTAAAAATACATTTTCGATCAATTAATATGAATATTTAAAAATTTTACCATTTCTAACATTAAATAACATAAATTTAAACAAAATAATTCTAATTATTTATAAAAACATCGATTTGTAGATGTCTGATTGTTTTACCATTGATTTGACATGGTCAACCAGCTGATTGACCCCACGAGAGTGGTGTGGGAAGAGGTGTCGGGCTGCAGGAAAGGGGAAGGGTGAAGGGTGGTGGTCGACGCTTTCCGAGTCTGACTGATGATCAACTGTAGGTAAGGGGGTCATCGTCGTGTGTTTAGAGTACGTTATGTGTTGAGAAGTGGTGGGAGTTACATGGTATTGGGTTATGAGTGTACGAGGTGGTTTGAGTGTCTTTGAAGGGGGCGGGAGGGAGTGAATGTATTGATATTTTCAATATATTGTCCAGCGATGTTTGGGGCAGTGATATAAATCGATTTAATTTTTAGATACTTTTATGGAACAAAATGGGATTGAAGGTAGGTAAAGGAGGGTGATAGTGGGAGAGGGGGTAAGGTGGTGTGACGAGATTGTATAGTGGTTGAGGTGCGGGTGAGTAGTGTTGGTTATGGTGCAACGATGGTAATGCATTTTGAATATTATGATGGAAGGTGAGCGGGGCTGATAGGGGCATACGTGTTAAATCCAATATGTTGGTCCTGATATTGGCTTACATAATCATTGGGACATCACGATCGCATGCGCCTTGAAAAGAAGAGTCCGGTGATAACACTCAATACTTACGCCTATAATTTTTTTTATTATAAAAATATATTTGAATTTAAAAAATAATTTTTTTTAATAATCTTATTTTGCGAAGGAGGAAGGGGGATCAATACTTTACCGAAGTAGAGGGCCAATATATTTTTTTAATGTTTACAAAAATTATTGCTTTTTATTTGATGCAGTTATGATCTGTGGCGACACTTAACAGATATAATTATTATCAATTCAAAGTAGTAGGCTGATATTTTTGTTTTTTTTGTTTTTTTATAGATAAATTTTTTTATTAAAATAGTTTTTAGTGATGATGGGGGAAATAACATCAAATATGGCCGCCAGTCCGGGCTGTGACACTAACAAATATGGCGGACGGCACTAACCAACATGGCCGTCGCCCTCACCTATCAATTTGGCGGACGAATTATGGATCGTATCCCGGTTCCCGTTGAGCCCGAAGGAACTTTACATAACTACTTATATTTCGTACAATTGCCAGGCACGTCAAGCATTATGAGGTCACAATGTCCCGATATTGGAACCAGTATGTATAAAAAGGCACCCACGCAGGTCGCGAAGGTTCTGGTAGAGACAGATCACCACACCTACACTGCGTTATCTCACACGACACCCTGCGAAGCATTATGTGCCCACAGTCATACAGTCAAAACGTTCGCCAGGATAGCCACATGGCTCGGTGTTTAGCGGCTGTGGTGTCACATTGTAAGTACACTTCATGAGACTGAGACTTTTCCTCAAGCCTTCAAGCCACAGCACCTCGGAGACGCAGACGGCACTTCATGGTGAACAAGACTCAGGATTTAGCGCAACACTGTGTGGTCGTTTATCAAGGAGAAAAGGGGGTGCTCTTTTTATGGCCTACGCAAATACCACTCTTAGTGCTGTGAAAGTGCTTTCCGGTCAACTGCGTCTCAGGAAGTCTCCAACCCCCATTTTCTTTTCTCTCCTCTTGTTTCAGGTGTCTACTGGGGACACGGGAGGGGACATGTCCTATTGCGCATTTCCCTATACTAGGAGCGTAGTACATCCGACACCCCTGGTTACAAACAAATAATGTTGTCAGTGCGACTGTATAATTGAAAGCGCACCATCCCCCTTTCTTTCAATCATTTTCTTCTAGCAGTTTGAACACCCTATTAATAAAGATTATCCTTTCCCATCCTCTGTTCTAGAAGAACTCTTCTTCTACTTCATAAATTGCATGCAATCTTGTATTGTTTTCCGTCAATATATTTATACGGTGTCTATGCCACCCCCTCCCCTTTTTCCATTTGTTGAAAACGAAGGAATCACTTCTAATACGTGATGTCAGAGTTACGGACCATTACATTCTGTGATGATTATTTCAATTAAATCAATGAAATAAGTTTACAAACGACGTTTTATATAATAATAAACATAAAATGTAGGAAGGGAGGCGGAGTATTTTCCTTTAACATTTCTCTTTGTATGTAAAACACATAATTGCCTATTAATATACTTTCCAAGAAATGGCAATCTCATGCAATCATACTGCTATGTGTATTTCCCTTGCCCAGTAATTTTTCCAGCCAACCGAACAGAATATAAAGATAATTTTCGGGTTTTCAGTGTCAATAACTGTCATCCCGGTGTAAAAATTCATAAAATGATATATTCTGCAATTATAAAAGTAGTTAGAAATGGGGCGTTGTAGGACACCGGAGCTGGAGCGGAGACGAGGGGCCAAAGGTCAAGGTCAAGGTCAAACAAATTTCCCTCAAGCATTTCATGGCAGCTATTTCGTAAGCCAGTATCCAAACTTCATGCCCTTCCATTCCATTCTTATGGCGGCCATTTTGTCAAGCAGTAACGATAGTGGCCATTTTGGCAGCCAGTACCCTCGTCCCCTTGACGATGCCCCATCCCCAGATCCCCGCCACGACGCCCCGACGAGGTGAGGCGTCCCCATAATGATGCCACGACGAATAATTGTCCCTGCCAAAACGTTCCGACATGGTTTTCTGCGTGTGCTGCTAAATTAGAATACTAAGTAATTCCTTGCTACGAAAACTTGTACGTCATGCTCCCGCGTCCCTTTCATAGCTCCACCTAGCCAGCGGTGGCCATGTTGATAGCTAGTACTCCATGGTATGCACTCCAAAGCAAAGGGATATCCCCGTCACGGCTCCACCCACCCAGTGGCGGCCATGTCACTAGCTAGTACCATATGTCATGCGCTCCAAAGCTAAGGGGCATCCCTGTCATGGCTCCTTCTACATGTGCTGCTAAATTAGAATACTAAGTAATTTCTTCATACTATAACTGGTACATGAAGCACCCGCATCCCCGTCATGTCGCCATCCAAACACACCCAGCCAGATGCCCCGCGAGGTTTTCTCCGTATGTTGCTAAATGTTACTAGTACCTCCCTACTCACTGATTGACTACATGAGGTTCCCACCGCCAGTCCCCCGAGACTCTCCCCTACATCACACATGCACACACTCATATGCACACATGCACACACACATGCACACATGCACACATGTACACACACATGCACACACACATGCACATGCACACACACACATGCACACACACTTACCTACACCTCGCAGCAGCAGTGTTGCCCTCCCACTTACCTTCCACATGGTATGAGCATGTGGACGGGCCCCAAACTGGGGACCAGTGGGTACACTATGCTTGTAACATCACAAATATGTCCTAGGTAATGTCACAAGTAAAGTGTACAGGTGGGTTACAATGCTGCAAATCACCATCTAAAAGAAAGCAAAGCGGACAGATGAATGCACAGACAGATTATAGCAAAGGGAAAGAATACAGAAGATATAGATAAGGGGAGATAGTACTACAGTGTGTGTCGCAAACACAGTGTGATTGAAAAAACCAGCCATACTAGTCACATGCCTGACAAGTTGAATATGACTCTTGCATGTGCTACAGTATGCTGGAAACAACAACAACAGCATCAATGGTATACCTGACAAGACGACGCTTGAATGTGCGACAGTATACCTCTGGAACAGCATCGCTGGCATACCTGGCAAGACGACACTTGCACATGTTACAGTATACCTCTGGAAAAAAACATGTACAGGACATACTGGTAACACACCTGACAAGATAAGAATGTATCTTGCACGAGCTACAGCGTTCTATCAGCCAGCATACCTGGCAAGAAGAAGAAGAAGAATATGACTCTTGCATGTTCTACAGTATGCTGGAACAGACTGCATGGAACTACAGTATACCTGACAAGACTACACTTGCATGTGCTCCAGTATACTGTAATACTGCAGGAAACACTGGTAACATACCTGACAAGACATGAACGTGCCTCTTGTATGAGTTACAGTATGCTGCCAGTCAGCATACCTGGCAAGAAGAATAAATGGCTCTTGCGTGTGCTACAGTATGCTCAACAGGACATATGGCTACCAACACCCTCAAAAATATACCTGTCAAGAGGAATACGACTCTTGCAAGCTCTCTAGTACACTGCTGGAAAAAATAATATCTCCAGGGACAGACATATGTAGCGATACGTGCCTGGCTAAGAGATGTTTTTTTAATTAGGTATGATAACCACAGGGGGTGGTATTTATGGCATCGTCCAGGACCTTCTGCTTGTCATCCATCCACGAAAGAGCCAACTTGTTGACACGCTCAGTATATAATTCGTGATGATACAACCTAATGCTACTGACCTGTACTCTCATGACGCACTGGGCCAAAAGGATATGCCGATAATCGTCAAGTGTTACCGTGTTTTCTACAACACTCTTTTGTATCCCCTTCCCATGATTTACCACCTTATCGCGACATTTATATGCATACAGCTTTGCCCTAAGCCCGACGAACTCAACCATATCGTTACCTCCGCACTCTTCCTTAAATTTACCAATAACCTTGGCATTCACAAGTGAGTAGCAGGGATGAGTGGGAGGGTAGGTGCTGGTGTCGAACTCTGACATAAGTGTCGGGTGTGACGCGAGGTCGCTGTAGAAATCGGGGCAGGCGATCACCATGATCAAGGAATTTGTATCTGTATACACGAGACCCACATCACTACCATACCGCGCCCTCGCCATGTCATATTAGATGCGATACATGAGAGTCTTCGACAGGTCAAGTATGGCAAAGCCAGCATATATGGATTAATCAAATGTGATGCTCTTGTGGCATAACTTGACGAGGGATAGCGACTCGCCGTAAATGGTCCTGCATTTGAACGATGGTTTTGCAATTAGCTTCTTCGCCCACACTTCTCTACATATGAGTTCCATAAACTGGGCTTTATGTTTATTTTCCATAAGCTTACTGTATGTAGCATTATTCATTAATTTGAAGAAGTCCTTCTCGAAGGCATTCGTGGCTGCCTGACGTTTCAACATATTCATGTCAATATATGGCTTTAGCCATGCCTTCTGGTGGAATTGAAGGACACAGCAAATTACCTTCAGCCGCAACCTATGACCCAATGCCTGCTTGACGTTTAAGTAATGTATGATGTAATGTGTCATGGTTTCCAGGGTGGTCATGAGTTTCGGTTGTTTGTACCCGGGAGGACACTCGTTCACTGGCAGGAATGTCAGATCTCTATGTTCCTTGTGAAGAGCGCAAGGATAATCTACATCTACCTCCAGTATGTACCCGACATGTCCATCATCCGGCATGGACATGACGTCAATGCCCATGCCAGTCCATTCTAAACCGCCATATGGGAGCGGTAGGGATATTGCCCATCCGTATAAATTATTGGCATCGACGTATTGGAAGCCTGCTGGCATCGCAGGTGGCAGGAATGTACTTTTTGTTAGCCACCACATGGTGTTTGATGCACTGGGCCACCCCCTCTCAGATATCAGCCTCGATGAACCGGTGGACATCGTAGTCTACAAGCACCTCCAACTCCACCTATGTCTTGCGCAACATCGCATCGAAGGAGAATCCGGGAGCACTCACATAACGAACATAATCAAGACTATATGTGCTCAGACAGAGCCCCCCGAAATGCTCGAAGACGTCGCAGAGAATCAAGACGTCAGTCTTCTGGTATAGTTCTTCATAGTCCTGGAGAGTGCAGCAGTTAAACACCGTCCAGACATTTTGTGTGTGTTGGCAGTCTACCACAATAATGTTAAATCTGGTGAGCTGGTTGTAAAAAGCCTCGATTGTTGTCATCCCGGCTCGGCGAGCTTCCCCACGAGTCGACAAAATCGTAAGGGAACACGCCTTTGTGGGACACAAACTCGAGCTGCTCTGGGGTGAATAATCTGGCTGTCGTCTTAAAGTCGTCGGATGGCAGATTCTGTGCTAGTGTTGCTAGGCTGGCAGACATAAATCGAAAAGTATCGATAAATTTTATGGTAAATTTGTCGCCCAAAGTTTTACTGAAGGTAATAAGCTTTTCTTCAGTATGCGGAATTATATATATATATGTCCTGGGTATCATAACCAAGCTCCTTAATGATAAAATTGGCATTGTATGTTAAGTTATGGAAGAGGATTCGCAGTCTGGAAGCGGCAGCGAAGCTTGTTGCAGTTATTACATGCCACCCCGACAAATATGCTGGTGAAATGGTTATGGTTGTTCCCTCTAGGGTTTGTGTTGGTAAACAGACCGGAACAATCGCAGCCGGTAGTGGCTAATGTATAGCCAGTCCGTTCGCCAGATATCAGTGTGCACATAGGCTCGGACTGACTACATATGGTTTTCACCAGATTACCTATCCTCACAACCTCTTCCATAAACCATCTCGATGCACCTTCGCCAGTGTAACGTATTACACCCGGGGGTAGGCTGGTAGTTTTGGAGGCCGGTATTATCTCATTATGTTCCTTAATGTAGATGTGATAACTCTAGGGATTGTGTTTCTTGTACCTATAGGTGTAGGACGTGTCCAAGTTCAGCTGACACGTCCGGAATGGCACCAGCATTGCCTCAAAGTCTGTGTACACAACTATAGGCACATTATTACCACTCTGATAATTCTGGAACTTGAGCACAGGAGGCTTGCTGTTCTTGTCTGGCTGTGGCATGTTGGCACGAACTGTTGCATGTCCATTACAATACCTCCTGTGCTCAGCCAGAGTCTCGGCAACCCATCAGCCCTGTCACATGTGGTCGATTATCATATGCCTTGAGGCATCTTCTGCATATATTAACGTGTTCATAGTGTGATTTCACCTGGGAGTGTACCAGTCCGGAAAAATCTCCAATGAAGCAGTAACGAAAGTTCTGGGGCTCCGCTGTGGTGAGTAGCAGGAAGTCAAAGTGCTGGGCCAGTTAATCATCTGTCACCATTATTGGCACTATCATTGTATTTTCGTCGAGTGTGTAGACGTTGAAGCTATTTGCAGTAGAGGAGTGGGGAGCTGTATTTTGCTAAATTCGATGCGCGTCTCCAGGTCGATGTAACGATGGTCGACATGCTCTGGATGCCAACCCTCTACATAGTGAGCCAAGATCACCCATTTAAAGCACTGTTGTCCATGTGTGGGTTGACAATCGCATGCTTATCTGTAATGCTCGCAGGCAAGGAGGCGTAGGAGGATACTCTCAGTGGTTCGAGTTTATTGACGCATAGCTGAAGCGGATTCACGGAGGTGAGGGTCCAGCCACTACCCTTCCCCATGTACTCGTCCTCCTCCTGACACAGCTTGTAAATGGCAGCCGACATGGCCTCTTCGACATCAGTTACATTAAAGAGGGGCACATTCTTCGTTTTGAAGGCTCGGTGGTCCGTCTCGTCGTTGTTCGGCTCCGGTTTTCCATATACACACTCGAGTTAAATATTAAATTTAACCGCCTCCTGGTCCTCGAATTCCTGCTCCAGCTGGTCGATTATATTCTGCTTCATCTGCTCGAAGTAGCTGCAAATATCTACGGCCACACTCCAGGTATTCTCGGCGACATATGTTTTTATAACACCAAGAAACGCGCTCTCGGCTTCTAAAACACATAGGCGTTACAATCCCCGACATCAGTGACAAAGCTCCCACATCGAGTGTGGTGGCCCTCGGCTGCAATAACGCAAGCTGGTGTGAGACGAGATGGGCCTGGCTGGGTAGTCGCTGTAGTGTCCTTTTCACCGGCCGATAGGCTGTGGCAGTTCCATTACACTTAGTGCTATGTGTACACAGTGTTTCTTTTCTGGTAAACTGCCTGCCGCAGTTCCCGCATGCCAATGTCACGGCATCGGGATTCACCCAACAGCTGTGTTCATGGCGATGTGCATTAGAAGAACGACCGAATCCTTCATTACATAATGAACAGTGGGATGATGCGGCCTGTCTGATAAGTCCTGTACATGCTATGTGATTACTGTTAAGTTTGTCGGCGTAGGCAAATGTCCACCCACACCTATCACACATGTGTTGTGCCAACTCCTGGAACTGATTTAGGGAACAGTTGCGCTCATGATGTAAACCTTTCGTGCGATCTGTAAACGCCCGATCGCAGAAACCACATTGTAGTGTGGTCGTCGTAACATAGGGGCAATAGATGCTGTGTGTGTGGAAGAGGAAGATGAAGCTGAAGAACTGCCAGGTGCCAACATGTCTCAGCGAGTAAATGGTGGTGGTGGCCTTGACTGGATGTATGGGCTTTGCTCATTGTATGCCAGGAGGGATCATATGGGAAAAAGGTTCTAGACTAGTTCGAAAATGTATAAATATAAATATATATACATACATGTCAATATATATAGGACATCAAACCTAAACTAATATTGTATGTTACATCTCATATTATAAGTATAGAGTGTGAATGTACAAACGCAATGCGATCAGAATATGCTCCCCGTCCCTCGAACCCGGGAGACTCACAGACAGAGTGGGGGAGCGATTAGTTGTAAGGAGAAAATACTAAATGGTTCACATGAACAGTATTTATGTATGAAGGAGAAACAATACTATCCACACCGAGGTGTCTCAGAATGTTCTGGGGTAGTTTTTCTAATTTGTAGTTTGCATCAAGTGCGTAAAAACAGCAACACACACACACTAGCAACGCACATGAGTACAGCGTGAATAAAATCATATCATGCTACCACTAACAAATACAAAAAAATCTTACTAATAAATGTGTGTGAGTTGGGTACAATATAAATACAAATAATAAAAAATAATATCAAGATGTTAATAACCAATACAAAAAATCTAAATAATTAATGTATGAGTAGCCTATGAAACTGACTGCCAGTGCTCTAGGCAGGTAGGGCAATCGACATGCTCTCTGACTTTAAACAAGATCTGTTTCAGAGAGTGAAAGTCATGAGCGAGGCCGGTCGGACTGCCTGCCGCTCTACTATGTCTAAACAGCTTATGCAAGAGCCCTAGGCCAAAAATGCTGACCTTGTACTAACATGGAGCGTGAAACATGTATTGACACCGTGCATCAAAGTGTAACCAGTGCGCGAGGCTCAAGGCCGCCACTCTACAACTATGTGTAAACAGATTACACATGAACCTGAGGTGGTAGGCTGGCCAACACATGCTGACCTTGTACTGCCGTGGTGAGTGAAATCTATTGTTTTGCAGCACAGTGGGCCAAGGCATATGGGGATAATGACTACTTGCATGCCGCGTCACGAAGGGCTTAGAGCTATTGTCTGTCTTATATATAAGTTGGTTATATTTTGACGGTCAGTGAGTGGCAACTTGATTTATACGAAACAAACAAAGTGCCATTTACAAAATCCTGTATCAGTTGAGACTCGAATGTACAAAAGTTAAAACTATGTTGGCTATTCTGAGTCCACATTAGTTTAGCAGAAAATACTTGATAAGAAAGAGTTCCTAGATTAATTAATATTTTATTTTTATTTTACATGGTTTCAAAACAATGGTTGTTAGTAATGTATAGATATTGAAAATAAAAATATCTGTATCCAAATGTGATGCAACTTCAAAACCTTTTCCTCGTCGTAGGCCTAGAGCTACCATCTGTCGAGAACCACATTAGTCTTAGAGAAACACATTCCACTCACGAAAGCGTAGCGCCGTTTCATGCACACTATCAGCCTCTCTGCCTAAGCACTAACCAGCCAAAATCTCCCGAACCAGCCAAAAAATTTATATTCACTTATTTTGTGTAAAATTACAAATTTACGAACATATACCAATGGTTTTATTTTCCTGCGAGCCTTGTATAATTCTTTAAAAGTAAAATGTATTTTCATGTATAGCGATTTTGTTTACAACCTTCACTGAACACACCAGCTGAAACGAAAAGTAAACCATTGATGCTACTTTTCGTCGAACTGTCAAAATCTTGTCAACTTACATGAGACAGACTATATGAGACATTAATTCAACAGTCGCTTACCGTCCGGCCACTGTGTAAAAATCAAGTTCTCTCTTACCCTCTCCATCTCACTCTCTTGCCGGCAACGTAAGTGCATCACACTACTAAGATTGATTTCGGTTAAGTGTACTCACCACCCCAGCAGCGGAGAACACTTACCACAGACGATGGATGTGCAGAGCAGCAGGAAATGTGTGTTGTGAAGACACTGAACTTAGACAGCAAGCAGTGTAGCGTTCAGGAGCCAGATCACAAGTAACAAACTACAGATCTGCGGGAGGTATTTATATTGTGAGATTGACTGGGTTAGTGGGCGAGGGGACTGGTCCTGCTCCTCCCCCCCCCCCCNTGCAGACACAGCAGTCGGAGAGAGAGTGTTATGCTGGAATAATAATATTATGTCATCGCTCCCCATCGCCAGGGCTCACCGCCGATGCCGCCGACGGACAAATCTCTCTCGCGCAACTCAGTATACGTAACACTTGTTACTCTTCAAAAAATTTACGTCTACATGTATGATATACACCTTATCTATTATTCGCATAGACTAATAAGTCCGACAGTGTACTTGTGTATCACTCCCAACTCAGCATGCTGCTGTTCACATTACTTATGCTTCAATAAATCTTCCCTTTAATATGCTAGTAATGATGAAACCAAAAGAATTGTGTGTGTGAGTTTGTGTGTCTGTGTGTAATGTTTGAGTACCTTCACTATACTGGTACATTAGTTTTAGGCATGGATTTGACATCTCATCGCCACCACCAACAGATAAACAATACACACAGAGTGAGAAGTAATATTCATATATATTTTCACAAGTATTTTTAAACAGTTTTTTCAAATATAAAAAAACAAAACATACATTTTCTCTCTCTCTCTTTCTCTCTCTCTCTCTTTCTTTCTCTCTCTAGATGTTGTCGAGTAGCGAGGTGAACAGTTGGCGTAGTAACACCTTCCTCTCCACCACAGACAATTTTTTTCACGTCAGGCAGGTTGAATGCTGGCAATGATGGCCTGCCGCAATGCTGGCAGGGGATGGCGGCGGCAGGCTGATTCTTATGTCTGCAGGGCGGTACCTCTGCAGTCTTGGTGGCTGTAGGCACTGTCCTCGCAGCAGCTCTCTTGCTTCTGGGAGCGGCGGCGGTGGTGGGGGAGATGGCCGGCAGCTGGGTGTCATCGTCGGTAATGTTGATGATAGTGGTATCAGCAGCAGCAGCATTGTCGGGAACTGGAGACTCTGGTGACTTGTGGTCGGGGAGGTGTACACGAATTGCATCACTTAACATAGCATGCGTTACCACCTCGACCGCCGCACATGGCAGAGGAGTGTTTGTTCTCTTATTATGAACAACACACCTCCCCAGCACACTACAGTCGATCATCTGCTGGCAGTGGTCGTATGCTGCAGGATTTTGGGCTAGCAGCCAATTTGCAATGCCGTCGCAATCTTCACTGCAGGTTTTCAGCTCTGCCACGTTGTCGTCGTCAAAGACATAGATAATGCTGCTGTTACCAGTCGTTACACTGCTGTAGGTAGCTTCTGGACGGAATGGCAAGTTCATCTCGTTGCTAGCTCACTGAGGTCGGCTGACAGGATACACATGGCTTATATATATATATATATATATATATATTGTTCTCTCTACACACGTGACATCACAACCACTACTTCAGAGCTTTGGCCAATAGCAGTAGAATGGGTGCAATAAGGTCATAAATAACCTGACAACACTTCCACATGCTGTGACATGTCAGTTCTCCCTCGACCGTTGTGTCGTCTGGAGCTTCGACGTTCATGATGTATAAATTTGATTTTTTTTCACTTATATACTCCACATACCCTGGTCTATGCTGCTCCCACATTCATGAAGAACTTGTAGTTTTTTTCTTCAATTATATACACAACATACTTTGGTCGAGAAGGGTATAATCCATTTGCTGCCACAGTCTTCCAGCATGCTCGTATTTATGTGGCCTATACACTCTTCAATCCATTGGTAGGTTGACCCAGTATCTACATCTTGCAGGGTAAAGTCCACTTTCCTATTCCCGTGATTTAGTTCGGTAATATCATCGAATTCAACATTTACTGCTAGAACACGTCCATTTGCAGGTAGCGGACTGTTTGGCCAGAGATTAGGGATGGCGCACCGATCATATAGGTAGCAGGGTAGAATCTCACACTGGAAATTTTCCCAAGCTTCGTGATAGCCCCACATATGATTTACACCGTCACATATCTGCACTTGCTCGTGTCCAAGCTCCAGTTTAAACACCACTCTCTTATACCTGATAAAGTATCTTAATTACAATTCCCCATCTTCTGGCAGAAATGCTACACAGTCACGTATGTCAAACATATTACACATGGTGGCAGTGTTAGTTGTCTACTGAATGATGTGCTGCTGGCTATTGCGGACTGGATGTAACACCTGCCTCTTCTTATATTGCTGCCAAGTAAACTTCACATGTTAACGGCGAACACATTGTCTTCCATGTAATTGTTCCTCACTCCATGCAGGTTGTATGATGGTCACCGGTACAGGACTTGGTCCAGCCGTTAATTACATCGCTGCTGTTGGATCAGCATAGTTCATATACAGTTGTGCGAGTAAACCATACCTCCCATATATTCTCTTCACTTGCATGTGATAAAATAGTGCTGATGGAGCAAGCAGTTCCGTGTCTGGCCTCAGGTAATATACTGCACATAAAACAACACTGCACGGTACCGGGTATAGGCAGTTCTCTTCACTTTGACATACCCATTGTTCAAGTCCATTGCCAACTTCCGCTAGCAGGTTGAATGCTGCTCTGAATTGTAACAGCATTAATCTTATTCATATCGTCGTCGGTAATACATTGAACATATCGCGAAGGCAGTCTGACGCGAAACTCAGCATCTAGCACGTACGTCATGCACCTGCCATAAGTTATCTCTGCCCTCCGGAAATCTGATGTCATGTACAGCTTCCTGGCGACGAGGTCCGTCAGCGGGCCTATAGTGCGCGTTACCATTCAGCTTCGCAATAAGTTCGTCCATGATGATGATAACCTACAGTACTGTGGTTCCGCTCCCAGCAGGGCCCCCTTTTATAGTGGCTGAAGTTTTTCGGAAATATCACCCCTCCTACCCCCTCAGTGGGTCATAACCCACATCCTTAACAACAGTGCATTAAAGCACGGATACACTCGGTCTATTCTGCATTCAGTACACACATGTTCGATTTTTTTCTTGTACCGCACTTTCAACTTTATAAATGAAGGACAGTCATGCTCTGCCTGTAGATCACAGTTTTTTATTTTCGTGGTGCAATAGACGCTTAACCATCTCTTCTGCTCGAAGACTGCGNAGTATCACCCCTCCTACCCCCTCAGTGGGTCATAACCCACATCCTTAACAACAGTGCATTAAAGCACGGATACACTCGGTCTATTCTGCATTCAGTACACACATGTTCGATTTTTTTCTTGTACCGCACTTTCAACTTTATAAATGAAGGACAGTCATACTCTGCCTGTAGATCACAGTTTTTTATTTTCGTGGTGCAATAGACGCTTAACCATCTCTTCTGCTCGAAGACTGCGCGATCCCTGTTTAACATTGAGGTAAGTACATCCCGCACTTTGTCGTCTTCTACATCACCCTAAGTACATCTCTCACTTTATCGTATTCTACATCACCCTCGCCGCATTTGAGTCCGTGATAGCGTTTTTCCAGGCATATATTTGTTACCTTACTTTTCCTGTCGAGCGCGGTCAAGAAACGGAGGTAGGAATGTACTTTTTGCTGTCTGCCCGTCAACATATGCTACACAGATACATTTAATAATGAAACCATGCTGTGACATGAAGCCCTGAAAGTTCACGTACATTATGACAGTCGGATGATGAATGAACTATAGTTGTGAATTACATCAGTACTTTAAGTACTCTGTTGCGAACATTGTACGTTGCTAGTCTGTCGTGAATTATTAATGCGTAGGCTTGAGTGAAAGCTGGGCAATTCTCCGCGGCAGTTATTTCAATCTTACCGTCCACCACGCCTGACTTTAATATATTCTCTTGTTTACTAATGTCAAACACTAGTAGGGGCACTGTGTTCACGAACATGTTCGGTTCCAGCATCGGTGCCTGCGTTTATCCGTAGTAGGATCTCTGAAAGTCGGCATACATTTGATATGGTACCATATACATACCGTTTGTAAAATCAGTGTTTAAATCTGTATATGGATAAGCCTCAGAGTTTAAGAAAATGTTAACATTCTTAATATGTACATGATAAAATTTCGAACAGTCCATATTGATGGCATTCTATCTGCCTGTCTGAAACGTGACTATTATATAGCACNTTTCCGTAGTAGGATCTCTGAAAGTCGGCATACATTTGATATGGTACCATATACATACCGTTTGTAAAATCAATGTTTAAATCTGTATATGGATAAGCCTCAGAGTTTAAGAAAATGTTAACATTCTTAATATTTACATGATAAAATTTCGAACAGTCCATATTGATGGCATTCTATCTGCCTGTCTGAAACGTGACTATTATATAGCACAATTTTTCACCCGTGAAACTAGTTTTAACATTCCAATTTATGCTCACAGAGCATGGCATGCTCGGGTACATCTCTTAACTCCGTGTACGAAATGCAATATCGATGTTCCTTCCTTTCTCTGCGTATTTCAAAATTTTCACACGCTCCGACATTTGTACCTGCATGTGGGGCAGTGACCAGTCAATAGAGCATATCGGCAGCGCTGCGGCTTCCGGTTCTGCGGCAGTGTCCAGGAGTGCGTTCGCTTGCATGTTGGCTATGAGAATAAGTAACTCTTGCATTGAATTAATAATGATATGCTTGTAGTCTTCGGCGAAATACCACAGCATGGCTAGCAGAATACATACTTCAAATTTACCGTTAGCATAGACTGGGACCGTAAAGTCCTCTTCAATCCCCCAGACTGCCATTTTGGCCACCGGCAGTTGGTTATGCGTCAATGAGAGATAGTTTTTTATGTTGGCCGTGATTCCAACATCTCTCGTAGCATCTACTTCACAACCATTCATTTTGTACGCGATTCTACTTATCATGTGTAGTATCCTGTTTCTAATGATTTTTGTCGCCGTGGGTAGAGTACTGCCTGCCTTTGTTAGTGTTTCTCGGAACTGCAAACATGAATTACATGGGGATGTGTATATATCTTGGTTTTGCACCACGATCCGAACCTTGGACGAGGGTATGTATGGGCCTCGGAGATAGGGTGAGTATGTGTGGATTTCAGCCTTGGTAATCGCATCTTCGAACCCCGCCGGCTATGCTATGTTTAATATTTCCTCGTCCATACTTGTTGATCATCAGACCCAATCTGCTAAGGAAATGAGCATTTTCAGATGTTAGTGCTCTGCGTGCTCGACTCGTACTGACTTTGGGTTTGGCATGGTAAGCATCTTTTATTGCTTTTGTATACATGTGCTTAAATTGCAGTGCCATCTTTCCTTAAATGTAAGTGTACTGTTATCTCCTCGCCTTGGAAATTAATCAAACGACTGTCTTGGTCCACACTATAGATACTATGACTTCCTGTACGTTCTCCATCACAACTTAAATGTAAATGGGTTTCTTCGGTACGTGCACCAGCTTAAAGCCTGGTGGCACCATTGCGGAAAATTCGTGCAGTGTCTGACTAGGCTTGCTGTGTTCAGATACGATCTGCATTACAGTTTATTCTTATAACATTCACGAGGAAGATGTTTACCAGTAGGGTAGATTCGNCTAACCGATTACAGTTTATTCTTATAACATTCTCGAGGAAGATGTTTACCAGTAGGGTAGATTCGTGTGTTTTATTCGCCTAGTATTTTACGTTCTCAAAACCTAGCATGGAGGCAAGCATATCGCTTTGTGTGAAGTCTATCCGGGCAGTACAATACCTCTAGCTGTGTAGTGTATTTACATTACTGTGTAAGGTACTCGCCTATGTCTTCGATCTCATACGAACCTGTGGGTATACGCACCTACCCTCTCTTGCCATCTCCCCTTTATGTAATGGAATATACAATTGCGTTCGTCTATTTTCGGTACTGAGAAGTAAATTTGAAAAATGTATCACAGCCACAGACCACACACCATCCAGGTTGAGTGGGG
This sequence comes from Clitarchus hookeri, assembly GCA_002778355.1. NCBI lineage: Eukaryota > Metazoa > Arthropoda > Insecta > Phasmatodea > Phasmatidae > Clitarchus > Clitarchus hookeri. The sequence continues at coordinate 431,151 of NQII01001517.1, read as the reverse complement.
GTAAGCGCACAGAACGCAATTCCGAGCTATTACCTGACACGATCAGGGTTACAGAAATGAATGATGCTTAAACCTAGCGCTTCCTGATTAAGTATATATATATATCTTGCCAGTTAGCGCAGACATAGGTGTCCACAGTTCAATTCTCGAGGCTGTTGCTCTGCCTCGTGATTATAATATATTCGCGCCCCTCCCAAATAAGTTTTCAGTTCTGGCAGGGTCCTTAAGTTACCATAACTGTCAAAGTATTCCACCGTTTTGTCATTCTTTTTATATTCTTTCCAATGAGTTCCCGACCCGGTGCTCGTATCTAGGTTTACTATGCCACACTCGACCCACCGCCCATGGTGCAGTAGGCGATTACGCATGAACATGCTGGAAATTGACTATTTTTAATTTTTGTGCAAACTTTCGTATGTCAATGTTGGTGAGCAGGCAGTTAGGCAGGGACCTTAACAGTGTTTCATTATTCGCCATACCGACTTTCTCCTGCAACCGCCAGCTACCACTCGGTAGGGACAGAGATACAGTCCGCTGCCGTTTTTTTTTTACCTCTGGCAAGCGCCTCCATATTCCTATTATGTATCAACGTCTCCGATAGCTGTTTGTTTTCCTCCTTCGATGTGTTCATCACCCTAGCGATACCACTAGCACCGCCGATAAGACTACCGAGAACGCCTAGCACTGGTAAGTTGAAGGGTAAAATACCTCCATGCATCCCTGCTACTACTTTGTGTGGTTTCTTACTTCTGCCAGTGCGCTTCTTTGTATTCCTTCCAAAAAACTTCAAAACCCATTCCCCTCTTGACTTTAGTTTTCANTACCTCCATGCATCCCTGCTACTACTTTGTGTGGTTTCTTACTTCTGCCAGTGCGCTTCTTTGTATTCCTTCCAAAAAACTTCAAAACCCATTCCCCTCTTGACTTTAGTTTTCATAATCTTGGACACTCCCTATGCAGCTAAACATTAGCCGAGTTTGGACTTGGACGAACCAACTATTGACTTGGCTTTATCTGTAACAACAGTGTTGGCTGCATGCCTATNTAGCCGAGTTTGGACTTGGACGAACCAACTATTGACTTGGCTTTATCTGTAACAACAGTGTTGGCTGCATGCCTATATTCCTACTTGCAACTGGTCATGTAGGCAATATCGTGTTCCTTGCACACTTCGTCCAACGAATTGACAAGGATGTCACCTCGCATTAATCTTTGTGCTAGTCGAATACTGGGATCGCAATACTTATTGCCTGATAGTCGTGCCTCGAAAGGGAGGTGGTTATCAGCATATTTACCAGACCACGCCCGCTCTTGATTTTACTCACATGGCACATTACGNACTCGAAAGGGAGGTGGTTATCAGCATATTTACCAGACCACGCCCGCTCTTGATTTTACTCACATGGCACATTACGGTATACTAACACATATCATTATCATCTCATCTACTTTATACATTTTGTGGCCGACCACTTCGCCCGACAACAAGAACATGGAAGTTCATGACTGGCATAAGTATTGTGGTTTAACCATTTGCATATCAGTTCAATGAAGATTGTACCACAGTCCACCATGCTTCCTGTCCGTATCGGCGATGTCGACAATGAAACTGGCATCTGTAGATCACGTCATGGAAAGCTACTACCTAGCACTGTGCTGGGTTTCATAGTAGGGCTGAGCAACTGTGGCAAGACATGTGTGCTTCTCAGCCTTCTGGAGGAGCCCAATGGTCATCGGTTCAAGAATGTTTACCTATGCTCGAAATCACTACAACAGCCAAAGAACCTACGACTAACGCAAATANTGGTCATCGGTTCAAGAATGTTTACCTATGCTCGAAATCACTACAACAGCCAAAGAACCTACGACTAACGCAAATATTATAAGCAGTGGACGGATTTCGATATTTTCCTTTTAGGGACAATGAAGCAGTCATGCAGCCAAGTGATGCTCTAACAAACTCTGTTTATTTTCGACGATGTGGCATGTGAGAAACAGTTTAAAATGCAGCAGTATTTCAGCATGGGGTGACAGTTGGCATTGGATTCGATTTACCTATGTCAAACTTATTCACGTATGCCTAAACAGCTTCTGCATGACAATGCTAATTTCCTAGTTCTATTTTGTGTTGACGACCTGAATGTGTGTCATTTCTACTCCGACCATGTTAATACTGATATGACATTCGATAGATTTAAAGACGTGTATTCATGTTGCTGGCGCGAACCTCACAGTTACCTTTTGATAGCAAAGGATTTTCCACTTCATAAGGGGTGGTACTGCAGGGGGTTTCGATCAGTTCATTATCAATAATCAGTGAACTATGAGCTATGCTGTATCCAAGTTCGGCCATAGTGGCCTGAAGCATGTGCTGGACAGCTGTATTGCATCNTTCCTTGTGATAGCAAAGGATTTTCCACTTCATAAGGGGTGGTACTGCAGGGGTTTCGATCAGTTCATTATCAATAATCAGTGAACTATGAGCTATGCTGTATCCAAGTTCAGCCATAGTGGCCTGAAGCATGTGCTGGACAGCTGTATTGCATCTACTATAGATGGGAACTGCAGTTTCGGCAGGAAACGTGCCAAGAATATCTGCTGGGCGAAACATGGCGGCGAAGCGGTTAATGTATCCTTTGTCCGCAGTGTTACTTCGGAAGCATTGCGGCCAGTGGCAACACTTCATGCTGGCATTGAGACGTATCTTCGCACACTATTGTCTTGTATGACTCGGATCGTTGCTTTAGAGACTGCAGTGAGCAGTGTGGGNTGGTCATCGGTTCAAGAATGTTTACCTATGCTCGAAATCACTACAACAGCCAAAGAACCTACGACTAACGCAAATACTACAAGCAGTGGACGGATTTCGATATTTTCCTTTTAGGGACAATGAAGCAGTCGTGCAGCCAAGTGATGCTCTAACAAACTCTGTTTATTTTCGACGATGTGGCATGTGAGAAACAGTTTAAAATGCAGCAGTATTTCAGCATGGGGTGACAGTTGGCATTGGATTCGATTTACCTATGTCAAACTTATTCACGTATGCCTAAACAGCTTCTGCATGACAATGCTAATTTCCTAGTTCTATTTTGTGTTGACGACCTGAATGTGTGTCATTTCTACTCCGACCATGTTAATACTGATATGACATTCGATAGATTTAAAGACGTGTATTCATGTTGCTGGCGCGAACCTCACAGTTACCTTTTGATAGCAAAGGATTTTCCACTTCATAAGGGGTGGTACTGCAGGGGGTTTCGATCAGTTCATTATCAATAATCAGTGAACTATGAGCTATGCTGTATCCAAGTTCGGCCATAGTGGCCTGAAGCATGTGCTGGACAGCTGTATTGCATCTACTATAGATGGGAACTGCAGTTTCGGCAGGAAACGTGCCAAGAATATCTGCTGGGCGAAACATGACGGCGAAGCTGTTAATGTATCCTTTGTCCGCAGTGTTACTTCGGAAGCATTGCGGCCAGTGGCAACACTTCATGCTGGCATTGAGACGTATCTTCGCACACTATTGTCTCGTATGACTCGGATCGTTGCTTTAGAGACTGCAGTGAGCAGTGTGGGCGAGAGAATAGCCGCAGAGTTCATACAGTCATGACAACTGAATTACGCCCATTGACCGATGATGTAAAGAAACTGTCCGCTTTGGGTGGGAAGCTCGCCACTGTGGAAGGCCGTCTCTTCGACACCAATATACTGACCACCAACATGGATTTGCGGCTTTTTACATTGATCGAACGTGTGTCTCAACAGACTGCTCTTACTTCCGGAGATGCACTTGAAGCTGTGGAAGGACGGCTGTTCGGCAACACGAATGTACTGTCTACCAAGATGGAGGCTCAGCTTCGCCAGTTATCTGAAGATGTACAGAAACTCAATGCTTTAGGTGGCAAGATTTCAGCTATGGAGAAGAAAATTGCTGATTTGGGCGAGCAAGTTGGTGCCCGAGTTCTTGCTGGCCTCGCTGCTAAACTAGACGACCGCCTTAATGTCAATACTGCAGGTAATGCTGTGCTGGCCTCAATAGGTAAGAAGCTGGAATCGAACCTCACCGCTGTTGAAACAATGGAAGGACATCTGTTCGACAACACAAATGCACTGCCTACCAAGATGGATGTTCAGCTTCGCAAATTATCTGAGGATGTGTGGGGACACGACGCTTTAGGTGACAAGATGTCCGCTATCTAGAAGAAAATTTATGATGTTGGTGCCCGAGTTCTTGCCGATCTCGCTGCTAAACTGGACTATCGCCTTAATGCCAAGACTGCGAGTGATGTGCCTGCCTCAATAAGTAAGGAGCTGGAATCGAACCTCGACGCTGTCGGTGCTATGTCTGCTATGGTGAATATACATTTTCANCCTCAATAAGTAAGGAGCTGGAATCGAACCTCGACGCTGTCGGTGCTATGTCTGCTATGGTGAATATACATTTTCAGACTTTGACTGACGATGTGCGGAGCGTGCTGGGAGGAAGCACAGCTCCTTGACTTGGGTGAACGCGTTGACTACAAAGCTCTTACTACCCTGGCAGCTACGTTGAAGGATCGCCTTCTTGTGGCGAACGAGGGTGCCGGGAAGCTGGCTGTTGTCGAAACCAAGCTCACTGCCATTGAGACGAAGCTCGGACAGGTCAACATTCGAGCACCTTAATGTGCCGAGCGGAGGTGCGGGCATGCCGAACGCATTACATACACAGCTGGAGAGTGTGAGGAGCAGCTTGGAAACGAAACTCAATTCTGTATTCGAAGGAATGACTAATAGACTTCTTACACATATGGTCGAGGAACTTCATAGTCGTAACAAAGCTTTGAGTACAGGACTCACGGATATTGAAGAACTTGTACTATACAGGATTTTTCGTTATTTAAATGACCTGCGCACGGACAATGAAAAATGGACACATTGTGAGCATATGCATACTGCAGTCCTCCAGCAACTCAATACATTTGAAGATAAAATTGTCACTCTGATTGTGTGTAGAGCCATTGTCTTATATATATAGTATGAATTTTTCACTTATATTTTAAGTATAATGTCTGCTGCCGTCGTGGATTTACATCGTGTAATTGCAAGTGTGCGTGATAAGTATCTACTGGCCAAGCCCGCTCGTATGGAGTGTGATGCTGTATTGGAAGAGGCCTTCCGTCCACTGACATCTCGGTTGGATTCTATACAGAAGCAAACTGTTCCCCTTGTCGGTGTGAAGACGGAACCGGCCGGCGAACTCAAGATACTTCCGGATGATACTGTAGACGACAATGATGACGATTTGTCTTTAGCTACATGGAAATGCAAAAAGGACTGTTCTCAATTACGCTCGGCCACTGCTAGTAATTATCTCTCTTCGTACACGACGAGGTTTAACGATGACATGTATGGTGTTTATAGACAGAATAATAAATGGTACTTGGAGAAGAGGCAATTTTTTTTTACCCAATGGTTTTATACAGGTTGGCAATGAAGTAATACGCGCGTCTCAGGGCCTCTACAAGTTGTTGTTCAAACGACGTCCCAGCGAGTTCATGTGAGAGATGCTTCAGTAATACAAGAGATTACTTAGCATCACGAATGCGCATTTGACTGATAATGATGCAACAGGCAATACTTATAAGCATGAGACACATCCGAAATTCAACATTGTTGCCGAGCTGTTTCCGGATGTTGGCATAACTAGCGGCTCGGGACTAGCTTCGAAGCTTGATGGGGACAGTCAGCTTAAGTATGTGTTCTGGGGCGATGTGAATGAGCTTGTATCACGTCTACGGCTGCTCGTCGCGTCTCAACAGGCGGGCNGAGAGATGCTTCAGTAATACAAGAGATTACTTAGCATCACGAATGCGCATTTGACTGATAATGATGCAACAGGCAACACTTATAAGCATGAGACACATCCGAAATTCAACATTGTTGCCGAGCTGTTTCCGGATGTTGGCATAACTAGCGGCTCGGGACTAGCTTCGAAGCTTGATGGGGACAGTCAGCTCAAGTATGTGTTCTGGGGCGATGTGAATGAGCTTGTATCACGTCTACGGCTGCTCGTCGCGTCTCAACAGGCGGGCNCAAGTATGTGTTCTGGGGCGATGTGAATGAGCTTGTATCACGTCTACGGCTGCTCGTCGCGTCTCAACAGGCGGGCAATCATTCACACGCGAATGAGATTGTGAATATTGTAAAAGAATTGCGTGAAGGTGGATACATGTACTGCCAATGTCTCGTGCACAGATCGCTGCTGAGCTTCACCGGCCTGCACTGCGCAATTACCACGGGTGAAAAGTACTCGTATTTGGACTTCGTGATTTGTATCAAGCTGACCTGGTGTGAATTATTCCGTATGCCTCTGTTAATAAGGGCTATAGATGCTCACTGTAAGAAATTGTTTCAGCAAATATGCTTGGGCTGTCCCCGTTCGGCGGAAAAGTGGGACTGACGTTGCTAACACAATGAAGACAGGTTTACAAAATAAGGGACAGCCTAAAAATATGCAGACTGATCTTCGCAGAGAATTCTACAATGCGGCCTTCCGTTCACTAATGGGTGGGAATAAGATTAATCAATACAGTACAACGATTTAACAGCACACTGATGACTGTTATGTGGTGTGAGTTTTCGTCACAAGGTAGTAACATTTGGCTGGATATTCTGCCTCGTCTGCTTTCCGACTACAATGTCCGAGTGCACCAGACCATTCACATGTGGCCGGCGGATGTTTAGGATGATTCTTTGCTGACGACTGCGTTTAAAAATGTGACGAGATTGGGCAGGCGCAAGGCTAAAGCGAAGATTGGTGACTATGTGCATATTTCATGTATTAAATCTACTTTTGCAAAGTCTTACACCGCGAATTGGTCCATGNGAAGATTGGTGACTATGTGCATATTTCATGTATTAAATCTACTTTTGCAAAGTCTTACACCGCGAATTGGTCCATGTAGTTTTATCGGGTTGACAAGATTTGCCATTACGAACTGAGAACCTATGAACCCGTCGATCTGAATGGTGACAAGCTGAAGGGAGGCTTTAAGAACAAGAAATTATGCTAACACAGTTTCCTGACACCTATTTGGTCGAGAAGGTGTTACATCGCAAGGGTAATCGCCTATTCGTTAAGTGGGCGGGCTTTGACCCTCGCCATAACAGTTGGGTCCTCAAATCTGCACATACTAATGTGTAATTTTTTCTGCAAGAGTTGTGATTGTATGTATGTACTGTAATAGAATGTAATGTTTAAGTAAATAAACTTTATTCTTAGACATTGAACTGTGTATGTTATTATTGGTGCTCCTACATGCATCGTGTAAGTGTTGTTGATTTCTGCCTGAACTGCACTCGCATGGAGCTGAACCTGAGAAAGTCTGGGAGTGTGTTTTCATGACATGCCAGGAAGGTGTGGAGAGACCGCAATCGTGCGCGCTGGTCGGCACTGCTTGAGAGCGAGTGTTACCACATACTACTACTGTAGTCTCCGGCCACAGACCGAGAGTTTTGTTGTTCCCGCTCGATGGCCAGCAGGCAGGCAGGCGCGCTGGTCGGCAATGCGCGGGACTGCTCTCGGGCGCTGGCCGAGTGTTACCACATACTACTGCAGCCTCTGGCCGCTGCCCGATAATGGTGTCATATTCGCTCACCGGCCGGCAGTGCTGGAGAAAGTTGTTTCCTCGGGACGGTATCCCTCAGGCGGTTCTCCAGTTATTCTTCATTTGTGTGGTCATTTGTTCGTGTTGGAGTTGTTTAACATTTACATTATTCATATTAATACCAAACTTTTTCGGTGTTTATGTGCATGTGTGCATAAGCATGTGTGTGTGCATGTGTGTGTGCATGTGCATGTGTGTCATAGGGGAGAGTCTCAGGGACTGGTGGTGGGAGCCTCATGTAGTGAAAGTGAGTAGGGAGGTACTAGTAACATTTAGCAGCATATGGAGAAAACCTCGCCAGGCATCAGACAGAGTGTGTTTGTATGGCATCGTGATGGGGACACGGGTGCATGATGTACCAGTTATAGTATGAAGAAATTACTTAGTATTCTAATTTAGTAGCACATGTAGAAGGAGCCATGATAGGGACGTCCCTTTGCTTTGGTGCGCATGATGTAGGGTACAAGCTAGCGACATGGCCACCACTGGCTGGATGGAGCCATGACGGGGACGTGGAAGCATGGCGTACAAGTTCTCGTAGGAACGAATTACTTAGTATTTTAATTTTGCAGCACACACAGAAAACCATGTCGGAGTTTTGTGGAAGGTACGAGTCATCGTCGTGGTATCATTATGGGGACGCCTCACCTCGTCGGGGTGTCGTGGCGGGGACGACACGCAGGGATGGTACTGACTGTTAAAATGTTTGCCATCGAACTGACTAGGTGTTTGGGATCTGGGGTCGGGNTGGGGCATCGTCGAGGGCACGAGGGTACTGGCTGCCAAAATGGCCATCATCACTACTGCCTGACAAAATGGCCACCCTGAGGCCATGGCATCTTCGCGGGGATCTGGGACAATGGCATCGCCGCAGGGACGACCTGGAATGCAAGAGCATGAAGTTTAGCTACTGGCATAAAAAATAGCCACCATCAGGAAGGAATCCAAGAGCATGAAGTTTGGGTACTGTCTTACAAAATTGCTGCCATGGATTGTTTGAGAAAAAAATTGACCTTGGCCTTGGCCTTATGACCCTCGTCCCTGCTCCGGCTCCGGCGACTTATAACCCCCCCCATTTTTAACTATTTATAAATTTCCAGCTGTGTAAGTGCTCAATCTGCCTGCGGGCTTAATTTCATTCTGAAGTGCGGTAATATTAAAAATCACTAATCTTACCCCTTCCCAAGAGGTTATACTACTCTTTACGTGGTAAATATGCTGTACTCATGCCACCAAAAGATAATTTAGGTCTTCAAGAGAAAGGGCCCATGTAGTAAAGTGCAAGCAGTTTAACATTAAGGATACTGGCTCGAACCCTTTTCCCCCTGTTTTTAAACTAAATTTTGTCGTTGCAGTAGTTTTCGAAATCATAATAAAAATTATTTTATTTCCACTTCCCAACAATGAAAGTTGAAATACAAGACTTAAATTTTTAATATTACATATGCATGTATTGCATTTTATACAAAAAATAAGATACTTTTAGTTCAACGTAAAAAATATAATTATGGGTTTCCATAATTGTTTTCTTGTAAGGAATTAAAAAATTACATAGTTGGTGTCGGATATGACTTCAGATTACCTCTGGTAGTGATTTGGGCGACCCTGATAGCACAGAGGTACGGCAGTATCTTCCTGCGTCCTCATGTGTTACCCCTCATGNAGTAGTGATTTGGGCGACCCTGATAGCACAGAGGTACGGCAGTATCTTCCTGCGTCCTCATGTGTTACCCCTCATGAGACAGCACTCTGGCACAGTCTTTCAACAATACATACGAGACATACATATATTTTGCCAGCGTCATAATGAGGTACTCTTGTTGCAAGCAAGGTCACCCGATTTCTCCCCGATACAACATGTATGGGATCAGTCCGAACGTCAACTCCGACCCGGAGTTGATTTTCAGGATTTTAAGGGCCAGTTACAACAGCTGAGGACAGACTTACATGAATTTAGATCACGAAGACAACGGTTGTACGACACCCGAACCGTATCGGTTCATGTATCCAGGCTCTCGAGGGTGTGCTATATCATACTGGTATGGGACGAGCAGTATTATCAGGATGCCAACTGTGTAATACGTGAGATCTGATATTATAAGCATTGCAATCAAGTTGAATTGCATTACAACATGTGCAGTTTCAATTCATTTCCGCATCTCCTTTATGAGCTTAACATTATTTGTCCGTCAGTGTATTTGCAAATGCACACCTAAAGCCAACGGCCCTAAAATTGAAAGCTGCCAGTAGATCACGCACTTGATTCATCTCCATTGCCAACTACATCATCGGCCACTTAACTGAAATAATACGTGTTAAAAGCGTTATATTTCACCTTCGCGGCAGAATCGTGGGCACACTTAGGTACTCTCGCATTAACACGAGGTGGCACTTAAATGGAAGGTGGGATCTAGATTCCAAGTGTGTAGAAAAGTGGATACTGCAGGAAGCAAGACAGGGGCGTGCTCTTGTTTTACTTATTACATCAAANTGTAGAAAAGTGGATACTGCAGGAAGCAAGACAGGGGCGTGCTCTTGTTTTACTTATTACATCAAAGACATGAAATGGTATTAGGTACACTGAGGGTGTAAAATTTATTTCAGCCACAAACCTACAGTAAAAAAATTAATTTATATATTTTACTAGGAAAGGAACAAGAGCCAGATTAAATCACGTTTACTTTTTCGGAAAAACTATATAGAACTATTCAAAATCGCCATAACAGGAATGTTATGTGAGGTTAACCTTTTTTTACACCTCGACAACAAATCACTTACGTATTATTACTATTTCATTTCTTTCTTGTTTTAGTCAATAAATTAGTAGTTGGGTACCTGAGATCACCTATCTTAAAGTTCACATTTTTTTTTTATGAAACAATATTTATTACTTCTTATCTGTCCAAATATAATATTTTGTTGTAATTTCACGTGATGTAGCGCGTCAGTCAACACAAGGCTGTAGCACACCCATTAGGTCATGCAGCAGGCGAATCGAGAAAAACAAATGTTACATCTTTACTTTTTTATGAGGATACTGCAATATGATATCCGAGCAATATGATGTCCGAGCAATATGATGTCCGAGCAATATGATGCCTAAGCAATATGATGTCCGAAAGTTATAGCTGTACCATGGCCAACAAGGCCATCCCACAAATTGGTGTACGTTTCACGTCACTCATAGGTATAATAGCTGATCATTACAAGTTCATAGGCCCATGCCGCAAACCGCCAAAACGGCGGATGAAAACTATTTCATCCTGGGATGAAAAAGGATGCACTAAAAGAACAAAACCAGGCCACTACATGCTGTATGGCGAGAAAACGAAGACGGAAGTCGCACGAGCGGAAATATGTACACTGAAGAGCCAAAAAAATTAGTACAAATGCCTAATATCGTATAGAGCCCCCGCGAGCACGCAGAAGTGCCGCAAGACGACGTGACATGGACTCGACTAATGTCTGAAGTTATGCAGGAGGCATTGAAATCTGCGCCCATTTGAGAAAGGGTTGTACGTCTGTCACGTTTAATGGTTCGTTCACGATCTTTTTCCAGCCGCAGCGATGTCGAAGATTTGATGTTTTACCGGATTCCCGATATTCACGGTACACTTGTGTAATGGTCGTACGTGAAAATCCAAATTTTATCGCTACCACGGAGATGCTATTTCCCATCTCTCGTACGCTGACTATAACACCACTTTCAAACACACTTAAATCTTTATAACCTGCCATTGTAGCAGCAGTAACAGATCTAGCAACTTTTCCAGACGCTTGTTGTCTTAGATAGGCGCTGCCGACCTCATCGCGTTACTCTGATTGGTTCCATACCTCGGTTATTTGCATACGCACGCTTATGCCAGTATTTTGGCTCTTCAGTGTATATAATATAACATACTCCAGACTTCGTAGTTTCGCGCGACCAATCGATACACATATCGAAGGTCCAGAAAGATATATAATACATCACAAATGAAACTTTTCATTTTAACAATTATAAATTAAGACTTTACACAATTTTACATACATAAACTATTAATTCACATAAAGAAAAATATTCATAAACAAGAAAATAAAAAACTACCGGTTAAGTGTTTAAACATTGCATTAATTCCACATGACAAAGTTAGTTTTACAAACGTTACAGTAAATAAACAAAAAAGGTAAGCAGAAAAAAAACATAAAAACGAATTTGGTGAAACACCAAATTATTAATAACAGAATGGAATTAACAAAGTTACAAAATTGCCTTGGAACAAGTGCCATTACAAATGCCATAAAATGACGGTAAGAGGATAATAATATCTGACAATGGAATAAAACAAATCAAAATAAGCGTAAGGCGGTTTTTACACTAGCAAACACAAATATTTGTATTGTAAACAAAAAATAATTGTAACAGGATTAGAAAAAAACAANGCGGTTTTTACACTAGCAAACACAAATATTTGTATTGTAAACAAAAAATAATTGTAACAGGATTAGAAAAAAACAATAATCTTTACGGCCACTAGAATATGAAGACTTAGATTTTTGTAAACGAAAGACATAACGTCTATAGCTAACGGCAGAGAGTCAAAATCAATGGGAAGAAAACCTTCTGTGGAAAAAGAATCGATGAATTACATAGTCGAGATCAATTTACAAAATTCTGGACAAGAGGTTACAGACGCTATGGATGTATGTGCCGTGTTTGGATCTGCGTTTAATTTAATTTAATATGTGAAGTACCCCTCTCTTCTCTTACANCTATGGATGTATGTGCCGTGTTTGGATCTGCGTTTAATTTAATTTAATATGTGAAGTACCCCTCTCTTCTCTTACACTTTCCAGAAAGGCAAAACAAATAAGACCAGTTAGAAATATACAACTATCAATCAATACAGCGTTTATTTTTGAAATCATATCTGAGAGAAAATAGACATTGGAGAAAAAGCAAAAAAAAAATGTTTTTATAATAAATTTTTCAAAAATTAAATTGTGCTCTTTCATTTGTCACGTATATTAACTTGCTTCATACTATGTCATTGTCAATGGTAAAGCGGCGAATTCTGTTTTGCAGTTACCAAGCGAGTTCGTTGAAATAAGCAACACGAATTTCCACGAGGAACAAGCAACAAACTTAGTTACATGGAAAACGCTATGTAAAGCTGTATCGCTGAGCAGTGCAACGAGCAAATAAAAAAAGGTCAATCGAAAAAAAAGAAACTAAAGACAGATAAAGAACATGCGTTTTGTTCGATGCTGTCATGTTACTTGCTTCAAGCTGGTTCAGGTATAGTGACGAAATTAAAACTGCTGGTTCTGAATAATTTACACTTCAAAGACTCGCAGAATTTTTTGAATGTAATTTCACTCCTGTGGAAACGTAAGAAACTTTTTAAAATATGCACTCTCCGATGTCTGAAGAAGAGCGTGTTTTAGAATGCCTTTGAATGATATTTTCATGTAAAAATACTAGTTATGAACTTTATTTATCATATAAAAAACAAAGGATTAAGGTAGAAAAATTATGTGAAAACTAAATAATACAAATATTTGAGTGTTCCATTAAACATGGAAATAGTTGGTGTCACTTTGTGCTATTGAAGAATGTTTTAATTTAAAATTATGTCCGTGGTGTCTGTACCTAGTTCGAAAACGCACTTATACGGCGTTGCGCCAAGATGCAATAGACTCTTTTTTTTCGGACGTTCCAAGAATATTTTACTTGTACTTTTTTTGTCAACAGAATTCCGGAAAGAAATAAAGGATCAAACAAAAAGCAAAATTAATTAAAAGTCGGAGGTTTGCAATCTTGGGAGCCGTATGTGTCTTGACTATCCTTTGCCATTGAAATGTCGTATATTTTTTATAACAGGAATCTGTTAAATAATTAAAGAAGAGTGACATTTTTAATTAGATCAAATCCATAAATTTAATTTAAATACTGGAAATATTCTTACGGTAACTGGGGAATTCTAAGATTGAAATTAAAATCTAACAGCAGCAATAAAGTTGAAAGAACCGTTAGTAAAACCGACAATGAAAGAAAGGAGTATTGCGTAATAAACTGGGCAGCTAAGGAAGAAGTTAAAAAATCACAAACATTTTCAAGTAGCGCTTAATTTAAACTAATGGAACTCAAAACAGAAAGGGCTAAAACTGTAAATGAAATTTTGACTATTTAATACTAATGAATTAACCTGTACTACAGAATTCGCAAATTAACATAATGTTATGCGATATAAGTGCAAAGTTTGGAAACAAAATTTCTGCAACTTAAAGAATTAATTTTTGCGATCGTGCATTTTAATATATTTTGTGAGGATAATTTAATGAATAAACTTCTAAATAATTGTGTCACTTTGAGAACGCTTAAAACTTTCATTACTATCTGCAAATACGAAAATTTTCCACATGATGAAATTAATTATTCTAAAAAGTAATTCGAAGCATATGTGTGTGTGGAGAACGATCTACTGGCATGTCAGTTACGTTGATATTACAAGGAGTTTTGTAAAGAACACAATGGTTGGTATTAAATCATTCTGACTGAACAACGAAACGCTATGTTTGGATTGACACAGAAAAGCTTGTCGCATGTAAACAGCCATCCGTCGGTTCTGCGCTAAGCTTTATTAATGTGCGAGTGAATCAAGTAGTTTTAAACAGAAATGTTTTGTCTTTTTTTTAAAGCTCCCGCTTTTACGCAGGGAGACTTATCAGGTTACTCACGGCTTACATACCGAAACCATTAAAAGGTACAACTTTGGAACGTACATCCATGTGTCAACCTGGTTTTAAAAGTTGAACTGTTAGCGCTGAAAGTAACGAAAACCTTANTAAACATTGGAATGACTACACTGTAATGCTGTAAAGTGTTAGAAAATATGTGCTCTCTTGTTTCATTTGCAACAAAAATTGTACTTTCGTGACAGTTCTGTTAGTGTTAGGAATAATTTATAATGAACCCTGCATGTTGTACAATCGAGTGCTCCATTGGAAGACACTCTGTTTCTACCACAAATGACCCGAGAAGTCTAGTTACAGAGTTGTGGTAAGGTGAATGCTGTCCAGGTTCAGGAAAAAACGAAATATCTTAAGTCTATATGCCACGATAAAATTGTCCGTACAAGCGCGGGAGGAAGCTTCCGCGAGACCTGCTACCTGAGCCTGCATGCAAGCAGGTATGTAGGGTTCTATGGAATAACTTATCGAACGATACTTGTTGCTGCACAAGTAAAGACGATTGCATTTTTATGATTTTATTTTTGCAACTGTGGTTCATGAACAATCTTCAGTCACAACTTCAGCATCATGCGTTTATGCACAGATCTCAATCATTTTGTTGTTGAAACTGGAAATTTTGTTTTAAATAAACACGCATGTTTACCAAATTTTCACACACTGCTGTTTTAGAATTAGTATACATTTCCGTGATTTTTTAATTAACTATTTATCCGTGTTTAATTGTTCTGCGCTCTTTATCAAAATAAAATTAACAAAAATGGCTACTCCTTCCTCTCTCTGATTTGCTAAGATTTCAACCATCTAGAAAACCTTCCATCGAAAATTGCACACGACCAACTACGAAAACGTTCATGAAAACGGCCAGCAGCCAGCCAAATCTTCCATAGAACCATCCATACAAGTGACCATGCAGGCATTGCCCAAGTAATCTTCCATAGAACCATCCATACAAGTGACCATGCAGGCATTGCCCAAGTAATCTTCCATAGAACCATCCATACAAGTGACCATGCAGGCATTGCCCAAGNTTAGGTCATGCAGCAGGCGAATCGAGAAAAACAAATGTTACATCTTTACTTTTTTATGAGGATACTGCAATATGATGTCCGAGCAATATGATGTCCGAGCAATATGATGCCCAAGCAATATGATGTCCGAAAGTTATAGCTGTACCATGGCCAACAAGGCCATCCCACAAATTGTTGTACGTTTCACNTAAGCAATATGATGTCCGAAAGTTATAGCTGTACCATGGCCAACAAGGCCATCCCACAAATTGGTGTACGTTTCACGTCACTCATAGGTATAATAGCTGATCATTACAAGTTCATAGGCCCATGCCGCAAACCGCCAAAACGGCGGATGAAAACTATTTCATCCTGGGATGAAAAAGGATGCACTAAAAGAACAAAACCAGGCCACTACATGCTGTATGGCGAGAAAACGAAGACGGAAGTCGCACGAGCGGAAATATGTACACTGAAGAGCCAAAAAAANACTACATGCTGTATGGCGAGAAAACGAAGACGGAAGTCGCACGAGCGGAAATATGTACACTGAAGAGCCAAAAAAACTAGTATACCTGCCTAATATCGTATAGAGCCCCCGCGAGCACGCAGAAGTGCCGCAAGACGACGTGACATAGACTCGACTAATGTCTGAAGTTATGCAGGAGGCATTGAAATCTGCGCCCATTTGAGAAAGGGTTGTACGTCTGTCACGTTTAATGGTTCGTTCACGATCTTTTTCCAGCCGCAGCGATGTCGAAGATTTGATGTTTTACCGTATTCCCGATATTCACGGTACACTTGTGTAATGGTCGTACGTGAAAATCCAAATTTTATCGCTACCACGGAGATGCTATTTCCCATCTCTCGTACGCTGACTATAACACCACTTTCAAACACACTTAAATCTTGATAACCTGCCATTGTAGCAGCAGTAACAGATCTAGCAACTTTTCCAGACGCTTGTTGTCTTAGATAGGCGCTGCCGACCGCATCGCGTTACTCTGATTGGTTCCATATCTCGGTTATTTGCATACGCACGCTTATGCCAGTTTTTTGGCTCTTCAGTGTATATAATAGGACATACTCCAGACTTCGTAGTTTCGCGCGACCAATCGATACACATATCGAAGGTCCAGAAAGATATATAATACATCACAAATGAAACTTTTCATTTTAACAATTATAAATTAAGACTTTACACAATTTTACATACATAAACTATTAATTCACATAAAGAAAAATATTCATAAACAAGAAAATAAAAAACTACCGGTTAAGTGTTTAAACATTGCATTAATTCCACATGACAAAGTTAGTTTTACAAACGTTACAGTAAATAAACAAAAAAGGTAAGCAGAAAAAAAACATAAAAACGAATTTGGTGAAACACCATATTATTAATAACAGAATGGAATTAACAAATTTACAAAATTGCCTTGGAACAAGTGCCATTACAAATGCCATAAAATGACGGTAAGAGGATAATAATATCTGACAATGGAATAAAACAAATCAAAATAAGCGTAAGGCGGTTTTTACACTAGCAAACACAAATATTTGTATTGTAAACAAAAAATAATTGTAACAGGATTAGAAAAAAACAATAATCTTTACGGCCACTAGAATATGAAGACTTAGATTTTTGTAAACGAAAGACATAACGTCTATAGCTAACGGCAGAGAGTCAAAATCAATGGGAAGAAAACCTTCTGTGGAAAAAGAATCGATGAATTACATAGTCGAGATCAATTTACAAAATTCTGGACAAGAGGTTACAGAGGCTATGGATGTATGTGCCGTGTTTGGATCTGCGTTTAATTTAATTTAATATGTGAAGTACCCCTCTCTTCTCTTACATTTTCCAGAAAGGCAAAACAAATAAGACCAGTTAGAAATATACAACTATCAATCAATACAGCGTTTATTTTTGAAATCATATCTGAGAGAAAATAGACATTGGAGAGAAAGCAAAAAAAAAAATGTTTTTATAATAAATTTTAAAAAAATTAAATTGTGCTCTTTCATTTGTCACGTATATTAACTTGCTTCATACTATGTCATTGTCAATGGTAAAGCGGCGAATTCTGTTTTGCAGTTACCAAGCGAGTTCGTTGAAATAAGCAACACGAATTTCCACGAGGAACAAGCAACAAACTTAGTTACATGGAAAACGCTATGTAAAGCTGTATCGCTGAGCAGTGCAACGAGCAAATAAAAAAAGGTCAATCGAAAAAAAAGAAACTAAAGACAGATAAAGAACATGCGTTTTGTTCGATGCTGTCATGTTACTTGCTTCAAGCTGGTTCAGGTATAGTAACGAAATTAAAACTGCTGGTTCTGAATAATTTACACTTCAAAGACTCGCAGAATTTTTTGAATGTAATTTCACTCCTGTGGAAACGTAAGAAACTTTTTAAAATATGCACTCTCCGATGTCTGAAGAAGAGCGTGTTTTAGAATGCCTTTGAATGATATTTTCATGTAAAAATACTAGTTATGAACTTTATTTATCATATACAAAACAAAGGATTAAGGTAGAAAAATTATGTAAAAAGTAAATAATACAAATATTTGAGTGTTCCATTAAACATGGAAATAGTTGGTGTCACTTTGTGCTATTGAAGAATGTTTTAATTTAAAATTCTGTCCGTGGTGTCTGTACCTAGTTCGAAAACGCACTTATACGGCGTTGCGCCAAGATGCAATAGACTTTTTTTTTCGGACGTTCCAAGAATATTTTACTTGTACTTTTTTTGTCAACATAATTCCGGAAAGAAATAAAGGATCAAACAAAAAGCTAAATTAATTAAAAGTCGGAGGTTTGCAATCTCGGGAGCCGTATGTGTCTTGCCTATCCTTTGCCATTGAAATGTCGTATATTTTTTATAACAGGAATCTGTTAAATAATTAAAGAAGAGTGACATTTTTAATTAGATCAAATCCATAAATTTAATTTAAATACTGGAAATATTCTTACGGTAACTGGGGAATTCTAAGATTGAAATTAAAATCTAACAACAGCAATAAAGTTGAAAGAACCGTTAGTAAAACCGACAATGAAAGAAAGGAGTATTGCGTAATAAACTGGGCAGCTAACGAAGAAGTTAAAAAATCACAAACATTTTCAAGTAGCGCTTAATTTAAGCTAATGGAACTCAAAACAGAAAGGGCTAAAACTTTAAATGAAATTTTGACTATTTAATACTAATGAATTAACCTGTACTACAGAATTCGCAAATTAACATAATGTTATGCGATATAAGTGCAAAGTTTGGGAACAAAATTTCTGCAACTTAAAGAATTAATTTTTGCGATCGTGCATTTTAATATATTTTGTGAGGATAATTTAATGAATAAACTTCTAAATAATTGTGTCACTTTGAGAACGCTTAAAACTTTCATTACTATCTGCAACATACGAAAATTTTCCACATGATGAAATTAATTATTCTAAAAAGTAATTCGAAGCATATGTGTGTGTGGAGAACGATCTACTGGCATGTCAGTTACGTTGATATTACAAGGAGTTTTGTAAAGAACACAATGGTTGGTATTAAATCATTCTGACTGAACAACGAAACGCTATGTTTGGATTGACATAGAAAAGCTTGTCGCATGTAAACAGCCATCCGTCGGTTCTGCGCTAAGCTTTATTAATGTGCGAGTGAATCAAGTAGTTTTAAACAGAAATGTTTTGTCTTTTTTTTAAAGCTCCCGCTTTTACGCAGGGAGACTTATCAGGTTACTCACGGCTTACATACCGAAACCATTAAAAGGTACAACTTTGGAACGTACATCCATGTGTCAACCTGGTTTTAAAAGTTGAACTGTTAGCGCTGAAAGTAACGAAAACCTTAGATATTTCAACCGCAATGTTTGTTTTAAGGTTGAAAATGAGTAGTCGAGAACTCNTTTTAAAAGTTGAACTGTTAGCGCTGAAAGTAACGAAAACCTTAGATATTTCAACCGCAATGTTTGTTTTAAGGTTGAAAATGAGTAGTCGAGAACTCACGAAATCTTGAAACTTCTAGGTTAATAGCACCGTAGTAAGTGTAAGTAGCGTTCCTGGAAGATATTTTTCTGAACAGTATTTCGTAAATGTTATAAATTATATTTAATACACGCAGAAAATGTGGAGGTACTGGCCAACGACGTAGTGTGAGGAATATTTGTGTGGCTCTTAACAACTGCGTTGGAAGAGGGGGTGAAGTGAGGTATAGCAATAACAACGACGTATGAAGTAAAGAACGATGTTTGTTGCGAATGAAATAATAATGCATATATTTTGTAACACTGTAAAATATTTTACTAGAATTTATTATACTTTACGTNTGTTGCGAATGAAATAATAATGCATATATTTTGTAACACTGTAAAATATTTTACTAGAATTTATTATACTTTACGTTTTTTAAAAACCCAATTAATAATAATTTATAATAAACCAAAATGTAAGCTTTTTAACATTTTGAATGCTTCAAAAAGCGCCACAATTATAATAATTTATCTGTCTGTATGTAATAAAAAATAACAAGGTTTACAAATATTTTCTGCGTTTGATTTCTGCACATACATTTTAGCTACGAAAGTTATAATTTTCATAACTGAAATAAATGTACATAAAATTGATTTTTTTAAATATGTTTTTAATTTTAGTATTAACATTTTTACATACAACAAAAGTAATTATTATGATTGCCGTATTCGATGATGGTTTTCATGCAAAATGTGCTTTCTGAAACATTCATAATGGAAATACGCTTTAGTTTTGGTTGAAAATTGGCTCACATTAAATTATAATTTTAAACATTGGAATGACTACACTGTAATGCTGTAAAGTGTTAGAAAATATGTGCTCTCTTGTTTCATTTGCAACAAAAATTGTACTTTCGTGACAGTTCTGTTAGTGTTAGGAATAATTTATAATGAACCCTGCATGTTGTACAATCGAGTGCTCCATTGGAAGACACTCTGTTTCTACCACAAATGACCCGAGAAGTCTAGTTACAGAGTTGTGGTAAGGTGAATGCTGTCCAGGTTCAGGAAAAAACGAAATATCTTAAGTCTATATGCCACGATAAAATTGTCCGTACAAGCGCGGGAGGAAGCTTCTGCGAGACCTGCTACCTGAGCCTGCATGCAAGCAGGTATGTAGGGTTCTATGGAATAACTTATCGAACGATACTTGTTGCTGCACAAGTAAAGACGATTGCATTTTTATGATTTTATTTTTGCAACTGTGGTTCATGAACAATCTTCAGTCACAACTTCAGCATTATGCGTTTATGCACAGATCTCAATCATTTTGTTGTTGAAACTGGAAATTTTGTTTTAAATAAACACGCATGTTTACCAAATTTTCACACACTGCTGTTTTAGAATTAGTATACATTTCCGTGATTTTTTAATTAACTATTTATCCGTGTTTAATTGTTCTGCGCTCTTTATCAAAATAAAATTAACAAAAATGGCTACTCCTTCCTCTCTCTGATTTGCTAAGACTTCAACCATCTAGAAAACCTTCCATCGAAAATTGCACACGACCAACTACGAAAACGTTCATGAAAACGGCCAGCAGTCAGCCAAATCTTCCATAGAACCATCCATACAAGTGACCATGCAGGCATTGCCCAAGTAATCTTCCATAGAACCATCCATACACGTGACCATGCAGGCATTGCCCAAGTAATCTTCCATAGAACCATCCATACACGTGACCATGCAGGCATTGCCCAAGTAATCTTCCATAGAACCATCCATACAAGTGACCATGCAGGCATTGCCCAAGTAATCTTCCATCGTGGCCTACAAGCTTTATGGGAGAGTTTGGCAAAGGGAAATGTTCTGCTGCTAGGTGCGCAGTGTTCCAAAAGCTACATTTTAATTAAAATTTGAAAATACGTGAACAATAAAAGAGAAAGATTTTACTAAGTTCCAAAGTTATTTTATATTTGTATTACGATTATTTCAATCATCCTGCTTTTTCTATCGTAGAAAATAGAGGCAATCTGGTACACATGCGACAAACGCGCTTACCTAGTAGTGAAAATGTTTTACTGCCAAGCTTTTAATATTGATCTTCACAACCTGTAATATAGTTCATTTCATATAAGAAGGCCACATTCTGACAGTCAGTGAATGGCAATTTCATGTATTCAAAACAAATAACGTGCAATTTACAAAATCCTGTATCAGCTGATGCACGAACGAACAAAAGTTAATATTACGTTGGCTATTCTGAGTGCACTGCCGACGCACATTCAACCAGCCGAAAATACGCGATAGAAAAGAGTTCCAAGGTAAATTAATACATTTATTTTACGTGGTCATACAACATCAGTTTTTAGTGTTGAAAACTAAACTTCGTGCTAAAGTAGAAATGTATAGGTGTTGAAAATTAAAGTCACATTAAAACGATCCATATCCAAATGAAACGCAATTTCAAAAACTTTTATCACGTCTCTCCAACACGGCTTTCCTTACATGTTTGATGTTAATTCCAAAAACATACAGAAACATTGCATAATATTGTTGGATTATTATTTTTAATAATCTGACGAAAAATATTTCAAATTCCTTTCGTTCCGAGCCAATAATAGAACAACAGTAAACTTCACAAAGGCGCTACCTCTTAAGAAAAAAATGTGGCTCAGAGCACGCGCTGAAATGTTGTGCGCACCATCTGTGAGGTCCTTTTCGAAGTATAACGAGCCAGAAGAGAATAGCTTTCGTCTGATTTATATAATAAATTTACCAACATATACGAATATTTTTATTTTTCGCGGGATCTACATAATTTTTAAAGTAACATATATATTTCGTGTACGGCGTTTACGAACGAAGCTATACCCCCCCCNCACGCCACCCAAATACCTTCACCAATTGCCGCACGAAGCAGCACCTACTGGACGCGCTGACTCACCGCACCCAGTTGATGGCGAATGGATACATAAACGTAAAGTAAACACTGGTGTGGCGATCAATGTGGCCTTCATATATGGTACAGAGTATATAAGTAACCTTAGTTGGTGTATACCTCCAGGTGACACGTTCAGCTAGTCCGTGTGAAACGATGAATCCATAAGGTAAAATAAATTGTTCCGAAATTTTCCGAGGACATAGAGTAAATGACGGGATCAATGATGATTTTTTTTAGAAGGGCATGGGATGCCAGCAGCGGGCGAGTGATGAGCTCATGAAACTGTCACAGCCGTCGGCTTGCACTGCAGCAGACAGCAATCAGGCGGGGGACGAGATTTTAAAACATGTAACATTTCATGTAGCAGTGATTATTGGCACCCAATTTTCACCCCATCGCCCCTTTCTTTCGGATTCCAATTACTGGCTTGAAACCGAAATTCTACAACCCTGGAAATCAATATTATGAATGCCTACAGCGCTCAGAAAAAAATAGAATTTTCGCTACCTAATGATACTTAGCATTGCTACTGTAGTAATAAAATTTATTTAAAATTATTTGTAAGAACGCCAGCTTGGTGGGAAAAGGTTTCCCTTCTTCAAGTATTTCAGAAATGCAGTAAAGAAAATCAACAGTGCACTCGCCATCTACTGCAGTATTTGAGTTATTGGTATAAAGGCAACACTATCGTCATTCAAATTACGCGACTAATTATTGTGCAAAAAGCCACTTAATTTAAAACCGCAAAACTCGGCGTGCCAGACTCTAGAACTTATAGCGACTTGTGATCCTTTGAAATATATCTTGATGAATTATGGAACTTATGGTGCGTAAACGGTTTTTACAGTATTATATCATATATCTTCCCACTTTTAAGGAGGTAATTTCTATAAATGCAGAATATTTCAAATACTGTTTCAGTTTGCATCACATAAATCTACATATATGCACAGAATTCCAGAAATATCGGTATTTAAATTTTTGAGGTCTCAGCATTCTAAAGAATGGCGATACGCATTTTCAAAGATTTTCTTACTTTAATTCAAATTAATTTCAACTTGATTCCTTTTTTTTTTTTTTTCATTTCTTACACTCTATTATGTTTTTGTCTGGCCAAATAACTATTTTCGAATGCCAGAAATATTAAACAGTAAACGCAGAAACATGTCTAGAGTAATTAAATTAATACCCCTTATTAAACTGCAACTAGTGTGTGAGGTATATGTTTGAAAGAGTCGAACGTTCCATTTATTACTCCATAATTATAATCGGAACAGCTGTGATTTAAGAGTTCCACGCATTAACGATACATATTCTGAAATGAAAGGTTACGTCAGGTTTTAGAGGTTACTATAATTGATTTAATTCATTATCAAGTTTATTAATTTCTTAGCATGTATATTGTTGTTAGGTTTTTTTTCAATTTGAATTATTTTCTTAGCCAAATATTAAACAAACGTACAAACATAAGCATAGTAAAAAAACGCTACTACATTCCTGTTCACAGTTGTTATGTATAATAACAAAATATAACATGCTTATTAAATGTACCCAATAAATTATGTACAAACATCGTCTCAAAATCTATACGTAAAAATTTACTATACAAAAATGTTTACTTTTTAATTTAAATAAAAATTATTTAACATTCGTGAATCTGGTTTTTTTGGAGCCATTGCGTCATTTAAGCGGCAGCATTGTTTTTAATGTTCTGCTATAATTTGTTTTAATGACACAAGAGAATTGTTAAAGCATATTAAATCAGAGCATGAATAACAACCAAGGTACCTGTAGAACCGCTGAATGCTATAACAAACTTTAAAACAACCAGTAACGTAGTATATAATGACCAACGTCAAATTTCAGTACTTAAGTTTTTCAGTTTTTAAACAATGCCAACATTTAATTTACAAGAAATGAAACATGTAAAATAGTAAATTTCTGATGAAATAAATTCTGTCACAGCCTCAACAAGAAAAAAAATAATATATCAGAAATAACTATTTTCCAAGGAATCATTTACATACACATGTTAAAATTAATTGCGTAAATGTAATTTAAACCAATATTGTTGAGAAGAACTAGTGAAGTATTTTTAATTTCTTGAAAAAAATATTAACTTATTTAACTTACATCGCTGAATAAGAAAGTTAGGAAAAATAGTAATACAAGTCCATATACAACAAATTTCAGGAAACTCGCTACACATTTTGAAGCCAGAAAAATCACTGATTTTGCCATATTCACTTGCATCAATGGCAACCATGTTTATTGTGCATATACTACTGCCAGCAATACAATGGGAAAGTAGTGTTTATAGTTGTAGTACAGCGAGCCACTTCATGTGGTCTTATGATGCGTGTATGTTTGCTATGAATGGCACCAGTGTAGTTCGGAAAGTTGGCAAACTTTTCAAAACCTGTTGCTATCTATAGCCAGTGTTCCTGTGATGGCTCAGGTAAGCAGGTTACCCGCATTGTCTGTTATAAAGTTGTACACACTTGTTGAACTATATCGCCAACAGTCGTTATTCCCAGCCTGTATGCATGATGTAGGTCGGTAAAAGTGCACCTAAAAGTCAGATACCTGAAACAAAGAGAATATGGCAAAATCACTCTTTTGTTTCAGCGTTGGAGTTCAAAATAAATGGAAGAATATTCGTTTATCTTTAAAAGAGAACTGAAACGAATAAAAAATATTAAGAGCGGATCTGGCACTCCTCGCAAGAGCCCTTATGTATTTTACAACTAGCTGATATTTTTACATAATACAGTTACCATCAAGAAAATCCAATCAAACATCGTCCAAGATGAGAGAACAGAAATAAATGAAGGTACGATTGGCCCATAAAAAGCGATAAACAGCAAATAAATATGAGACCTATTGGTCGCAAAAAGAAAAAAACAAAAGCCTTCCGACACTTTAGAGACACATTAGCTAACAGGTTTAACAAATGAGTGGAAAACGGAGAGGAGCGTGAGCAACTCTTGGAGTGTGATGTGGAAAGGATGTTCCTCCTCTCTCTGTAAACACCGCTCAAGCAGGTGCCACCTCATACTGGTTACAAAGCTGAGATCATGAAAGTCATTCAGTCCGCTCAACTACAAGGGTGCGTTTTAGGTAATGCTTCCCAGCCGCCCAACGCTACAACATCATCGACATTCATTCCGTCAGGTTCGCCAGCAGGTACTTCGTTAACACAGCCCAGGTATCATCATTTATTTTATCAATCAGCTATTTCTACCTCCAGTTGCATCTGTGATCCACGTGAGACTACATACATTTTAGAATAGAGAGCTTCTCCACTACAACACAGATCTAATCCTGCGGGATGTGCTCCAAGTCAAGTGACATCGCATCAACAACAGCAATACTTTATTCAAAGTCCTGTCTGGTCCAGACATCTTATCTCCTCAAAGTGCATATATAAGTAGCAGTTCGTCAGAAATGGGTTCTCAGCTGTTAGAATTATACTGACAATCGAATTTTAGTGTTTCGACATATGAGATTAGTTATTACAATATTTTTACATTGTTACATGTATAATTCGCTGTTGAATGTCTTACATATACTACTTCGTTGTATGTTGTTTTACTTATTTCTCATTTTCGTCATGGTTTATGCCGTTTTAGATATTTATGATATTTTTATAATAAATTATAAGTATTTATAATATTCATAATTTTATACTACAGATGAATTATTTGTAATAAAATGGTTATGATAGTGTTCTGCAGTGGCATACATTTATACAATATTCTATTTACATATAACTTAATTATGCAAAGCATAAATTGTATCTTATTTTACCCTCTGAATACAAGCACCCCATTCCATTTCACAGCGATACTCAAACCTTCTCAAAGCCCTTTTCTGTATGCTCCTGAAACTGTTACTGAGTATAACTATCATTACATGATATTACACTGTGCTGTGTTGTGATTTATTATATGATATATTTAAAAATTATACAAATTTTGGAATTGTTTCTCCTCCCCAGTCGTGTCTATGAAGTATGACACCATCATTGTAACAATTCGATGTGAGTATACTCACCTTATTGTTATAACCAGCTTCTCTTTTGGCAAAATGTACTGACTGAAGATCGTATCGGTGTTGCTTATTGGTTCTCTCATTGTACCTCCAAAAGATCATTAAATTATTTCACTGACATTATTAAGTAACTGGAAAATTTATTTTCGTACTCCCTAAGATCGTTATAAAACATCACAAACGTGTCTTTCGAGGATATAACAACTAATAAAGAATGTATTCAATATTTTTTTCGTCTTCTTTTGCGTCTGCGATGCCGAGTATACAAAAACAAGGAGAGCAGTTATCTCCTCGACGTGGATGTTGACACTGCCTGATTGAACAGCGCGTTTGGTCGCGTGTAGAATCGCGGTATGTCATGGCTGCGCGGCCAGTGAACGCGCGACCACTGGCCGCGCAGTGCGACACTGCCCCATATTTTAAGGTTATATTCTTGTTATATATGACTCACCATAGAAAATTTCCAAATTCATATTTATTTTTATGACTTCAACTTAGTATTAAATGAAATAATTTATCTTTCACGCATTCTGTAAGACTGAATCATGCCTCTGTTTATTATTTATTTTTGCTCGGGAGAAATATTTATTAAATAGTATAGCAAAATGTTGAATTTTTACTGTAAGCTGTAGTGCGAATGAAAGGATTCGGTAATTAATCTTTGACTAATACACAACTAACTTTCACCAGACGTTTTCAAGGGCATGCACATAAATAGGGCTTCATTTCCGGGTAGAACAATAATTGATTCCGAATTGTTGTTTTTATGTGTCACACTTATCTGCGATTTCTCTATATTCCGCTAGGATTTGATTATTTTAACATCACTGCAACCATAAAAGTTTTTGTCGTATGCAGAAGAGTTAGTTAGCTGTCTCTAGAACGGTCCGTCCCCGAATTTTTTTTTTCCAGCTCTCACTGAAAACGTAAATCATCACCTTCGCAAAGTCTCTTGAAGGTATTGTGAGCTCACTAAGTTCTACTGAAGGAAAGATCAAGGCGAACGGACGAAACAGTTACTCGTACTATTCAAACTCAAATGAGCAGGCGCAATATCCTTCATTATACACAAGAGAGGTACTTCTGGACGCTTCCAGTCACACAGGGTATATGCGTTTCTCTTCAGAAGTTCCAGCACAACAGTTAAAAACTTTCTCATTCTCTGCATAGGGCCAACAGTGTCGTTACATTAGTTCGGTGTAGGGTATTCTGAAGTAGTGGAAAGTGAATCTCGTTCAACGGCAAACAAATTGGACACTTTAAGTAGAATATCATGCCTTGTTCGAGCACAAGACAATAACTTTTCTAGCATTAACAAATAAATTAACATGCTATATATTTTGCCAAATTAAGCTAGTTCTACTGAGAGGGCTTATCTACTCTTCGTAGATTGAAAACCTCTTTAAGGAACTCAGCTTCAGAATCAAGATCGAAAAGACTAGCTTTGTTTAACGTACATACTACATACAGATATTGATATTCGTGACGAATAAATGATTAACACGTATTAAAAAAATAGCAAGTAAACTTGACCTTGTGTATATTTTGATTGTTTACAAACTGGCATAATATGGCTATGTACAACCAAAAAATTGCTTATATGGGCAAATATCTTAATGTCGCATAGCAATAATTTTTTATTAAGGTTGTTTAAAAACCCAACAATCATTTTTAACTGTTCCAGTAGCTCTCATAATGATTTGCACTAACTTTCCAAAATACATTATGAAGACGCGAGGAATATTTTTTTACCACAGTTATCACCCCCTCGCCCTCCAAAGGCATAAATAAAAATTTTAGGTCACTTCTGAATAAGTTTTATAAACGCACCCGTACATAGTGAACTTAAATTCAGAAATTAATCCGTATAGGCTTGGCCGACATCCAGCACTAGATAGGAATAGCATGTTCAAGGACAAGAACTAAGGTCTTGTAGTCTGCCATCTTGGATGAGATCACAGCGGCCATCTTGGATTCCGCAATATTGTGTCCTTGACTTTTTTCGGCCAGTTTGTTTCCGAATTACTCACCTTCGTTTGACACCGCCATCTTGTTTCCCAATTACTAACCTTCGCACCTGTCGCATGCGCTCCACATGTCATAGTTCTCTCATCGTCTGCTAGAGTGCACCACTGATACCAGTTATGTTGTTTATTACCACTAGAGTGTGCCACTGTCGTCCGCCATTATGAATGTCGTCCCAGCCACTTTCGTTCTACTTTCGCCTGCTAGGGGCGCTGGTGCCTTTCTCGCTTTACCGACATATTGGTTCTCTCATCGTCTGCTATAGTGAGCCCGATTATTCACCTGCCCATCTTTAATTCGGGGAATTAGCTACCAGGAGTGGTGCTATTTTTTTTTTTTTTTTTTNCAAAACATTGGCGGGATAGAATTACCGAACCTTGGGTCGGCATGCAGATGCCTTAGACCACTCGGCTATCGGGACGTGTGCTGGGAAAAAGGTTAAAGAAGTATATGTTATATTGTATTTATAGGAAACAATTATATTTAAAAGACAGTAAATTTTGTTGTCATGATTATTCCAGAATAATAATATTTAATAATAATACTTAAATCACTTTTCTTAAGATATTTTATTTCCTATAAAAAATTATGAAAAGATATACTTAGGAAATATGATGTAATTTGTTTTAAGCATTAATTAATTTCTACTTTATTTATTGCATTTTTAATTCGGTTTTTATTTACATAATTGTGTTGTGTTGGTCATCCATTCTCCTTCGGTTTGGAACTGCTCATCCATGCTGAATATGTCAGCAAAACATCTGTAACACACGAACAAATATGATTAATAATGTGGTGAACACGGGTTAGTAGCAATTATGCAAAAATGTTTGGGGGTGAAGCTAAACTTTATAAAAAAAATACATACTCTATTTGCAAACAACCCGCAGTATATAAAATTACCCTGCCACCAATTAATCCCTTAATATATTATCCCTAGTATACTCGTTCACGTTTGACATGTTGCAGAAACATAGTCGTTGCTGTGTAAGTCCAAAAGCCAGCACCAATAAAGACAGCTCCTTTCCTTGGGAAATGCTATTGGTTGCTGATGGCACACCAACTGTTTTAATAAATGGTTGTTTCTTGGGCAATGGATATACTGAAACTCTTTCCATAGATTCCAAAGTATCACATGTATACGAAACAATTTGTAAGTACGTTTCACACCTCAAATTTATTATTTTGCAAAATCTTAATGTGTACGTTAAGCGATTAACTATCTAGCAATTTTGTGTAAAATAAAAATGACATACTTTTGCAATCACAAAATAAATTTAAAATTTTGGAATGCTACTGTTTAACAGTTGTGTCTTTTTTTTATATATGCAACAAGCTAATGTCTTGCTGTAGCATATGGCATTATATATTTTAAGCTATGGGCAAAATATTTATTTATGAATACGAATATTTTTTACTACCACATTAATTGGAATTTTATTGTCATTGAGTGTAATTATTTTTAAAGAACCGTTTGTGTGCACACAACAGAGTTACATACCAGAATAAGAGAAGGTAGCCTAACTACGTACTGCTGCGTTGCTAGACGATTTGACTTGGACAAAAGGAGACTCTCTCACTCCCTACCACGGACGTCACTCCACCTGGACACAAATTAACCACATAATGAAAAAAAAATATATTTAAAAAAATTATGCACAAAACATTTGTCACGTGGTAGGAAATACTCACCGCTTGTATTAGTAATAAGATGCGGAGGTTTCCGTACTGCCGTACAGACAGGACCACAAGCCATCTGAAGACACAAATCCAGGAATTGACAGGGCCTGCGACTGTGCCCAGCGATAACATATACAACGGCAATTGTGTGTCAAAAATATACACGCGAACAAAATACATAATATTTTGTTCATGTAATTCTTAATTTTTCCCACAGTAAAACATTTTAACGAACGGAACTGGAAAATATGAAGAATCATAAAATTTAAAAAAAAAACCATAAATTTCAGTTTTAATGATTTATGTAAACATTTTAACAAAGCACTGATGTAAAGATTTTGAACTCAAAACTTATTCTGCCTGAAGTACTGAAGTTATTAAATTTGGTAATAATTATTTTTATTCGAAATACCTTGCACAGAGCTTTTATAATATCGTTTACAATTAGTATACAATCGTGAAACATTCGCTTCGAAACAGTGTGACTTTGATATACATTTGAAAACAATTTTGCCTTTGTAATTTTACAGAAATGCGCTATGAATTTGTGTCTGTTCACTGTAATAAAAAGATGTCTCTCTATTGCTCATTAGCATGTATGTATTATAAACTGTTGTTCAAAGACATTTTAATTGTCCTTGTAATAAACTTAATATCCAGAGGGATATAAGTGCTATAAAGAGACATCTCCAAATTTTCGAACATCGTGTTGTATGGGCACCTGAGTTTTGTCGTCGTTTTAATATTATGCTGACAGCACATTTAAGTCAGCTTGACATTATTACGTGGTACATCATTATACTATGAATTACGATTTTCTCACACGATATACCTGCACTTTAAGCTGCACTGTAAAATTTTTCTATATATTTTTACAAAATATTCTTTGAAAACTAGTTACCAAGATTATTATGTGTAACATTACAAGTAAATAGAGAGAAAAGGTTAAATGTTACTGTAGAGTGGGTAAAACTAACGATGAATTTTAACAAGCAAGTGCAGTAGACTAGTTTATTATAAACATATAAACCGTTTTGAATGTTTCATAAAAGTGCGTTTTAAAGAAACGGTGCTTGTACTGTAGTGCTGCAAGAAATTTTTTGGCTACTTTTATATTTTCCAAGGAATTGTTTGTAAAACAAACAAACTATTTTACACGTACACTTATCAAATATGCAAAAATTCTGGTTTCATTTATTGTGAAAGAACTGGAAACAGAAAATTTGTTTCAATGGAAAAGACTTCTGTGAGAATAATACGTAGGAAAAACTCATTATGATAATGTAAATAAGGATGAACACGTTGTACAGAAATAAAGGTCCTTCAGATAAGAAAAAACTTTCTCAGACTTTAGTTTTACCAGACACATGCCTGGACACAAAACTTCGAAGCGAGTGTAACATAGAATCAGCAAGGGAAACCTGACGATGTTCAGCTGCCTTCACTTTACAAAATGTCCTTGTGCATTTCATGGAATAAAAGGAGTATTTTCATTTAATTCTCCTCATATGATAAGGGCTATCATANTACCTGGACACAAAACTTCGAAGCGAGTGTAACGTAGAATCAGCAAGGGAAACCTGACGATGTTCAGCTGCCTTCACTTTAAAAAATGTCCTTGTGCATTTCATGGAATAAAAGGAGTATTTTCATTTAATTCTCCTCATATGATAAGGGCTATCATAAAATTGAGTTTGAAAAAGTTCCAGATTTTTTTATGTAAATAAGCTTTTGTGATAAAGAGAATTATACATTTTTGTGTGGCGTTGCTTTTATCTTAATAATTCGATACGTGTAGAGGAAATATTTTCATCAATTTTCAGCGTGGCAAAGTTCGTTTCGAAACAAATATTTCTGTAACACAAGTTAAAACAACATTTCGTTTTACAATCCCAGTGAAATATCTTACGCCAGTTCGTAATTTATTCCAAGACAACAATATTGTTTATTTCAATAGGAGTAATTCAAATTACAAATAAATTACATTTCACCAGTGTGAGATTTGTATTATATTCAGAACACATTTACTTGACCAGTTTTCTGAATTACAGCAAAAAACTAAATATTTAAAAGCTCTCTTCTCAGAATAGTGATGCTTAACTGAAGTAGGGCAGTAACAGCTGCCGTATCACTTAACAACTGAGGGTTTCTCAAATACAGCTCCTTGTGCAAAACGATTAACTACCTTCCATTGTCAGTCGGACTATCCCGATGTACGTCCTTTAAAAGCAAGCCCATTTAGATGTTTCTATCCACATTGTGATAGGAATAATGTTTCAATTCTGTACAATATGGGGCATGTGGGCTCGGGACTGAAAACCCTCACTGATGTGCAAGACAGCAATTTAAACAGCAATCTTCGACTGCAGTACGCACTTGTCCCACTACAAAACTCTGGAAAACGTCCATTATTACCTTACAGCTTTTATATTTAGCTTTTGGCAATGAAAACTCTACTTTAGGTGGTGTTGCAGATCGTTTTTAAAACAAAACAGTATTTATGTTCAATAGTTTCAAGATTTCCCTTGTTGTATCATATATTAATGGCCAGATAAGAGGTCATTAAACCTATTTTGCATGAACTTATTCACTGGAAAAACGAGATTATAAATATTATGCCCTGTCCGAATCCACCTGAAGTACTTTCATACTCATGCGTGCCTGTACCCGGAAATGACATCATCAGTGCTGTCCGAATTGCAAGACAAGTAAACGAGCATGTATACTTCTCGCGGTCTTGCAGCTTACATGTGCCGCCATTTATTTAAAGACTAATAGGGCAATATAACTAATACGAAGGCTTAGAATTTTGAACATAATATTTATGGGAAGATATTCCTTAAAAAATTACTAAACAATAAATTCGTTTTAGGCCTATCTGTTCATAACCGACAGAAGCTAACGTAAAACAAGAAATCAAAATTGCAAACTGACATACAATCAAAATGACAATAAATTTTATGTAAGTCAAATTGATATAATATTGAATCCTTGATTTAACCCAACAAAATTTCGGCAATTAACAAGTTCTTCACCTAAATGCATGTTAAATAAATGAAATTGGCTAGATAATAACTGTGGTCGTAGCCGACAAGGTTGCCTGACCGAATTCATCAAGTATTGCGCCAAGGGTCTGCGAAGCATACAAGTGTGCAAGTACACTAGTAGATACCTGAATTCGGGCACGGCGTTTGGCAACATCTGTCAGTAGAGATTCGGACATCGACATCCTAATGTTTAGTAGTATTTTCCGGTACTTTTCAGTGCAAAGTTTGCTGTTTGATGTTACGAGGGACAATGATAGTCATTTAAAATTATTTTGAAGTTCCTTCAGTTTTAGCTAGACGTGTATTAAAAGGCACAACAGCTCTAAGGAAACATATTTATATTCTCACACAAAACACTAATTTTCTCTTCCATACTATTGAAAGCAGTCTGCCTGTGTAGCTTTTACTTCTAGAGAAACTGTATGAGTAGAAGTGTTAGTGATAAAACGTCACTACGATTTGTTGTAAATGCCATAATAAATGTCGGATCACTAACTGCTATGACCAGTGTCCTTACATTAACAGCTGTCTGCCATGCTTTCCATTTGAAAACAATTTGCAACGCTTCTGCTACTTTGTGCAGTTGGATATTGAACTGTTAACACTGCAGTACGGCGTTCGATCCAGCAAGTCTCGCACAGTTTCCTTAATTGTCCTCCAAAGTATTTAAATAAGAACAGCATCTCGTTTGAATAGGCAGTAAATAAAAAAATTGCTTGGAATATTATTACAGCTCTATTCCTGACACCTTGATCAGTTGGGGACTTGGATATCGACCAATTCTAGACAGGCGGTATTAAAGACAATGAACTACATGATCGCTACTCTCTGCATTTTTTGAAAACCACCACAGAGTTCTGAAGTTATTTGTACATTTTTTTCTGTTGCGATTCCAATACGACCTGTTATATTTATATTTAAATCCTGTATCATACTGAAAACCACGCAACGTAGCCTTACGCCAATTAGATTTCTCCAGCTGCTCGTCGTTTTCTTGTTCGTGCTCTTCTTGTTAACAGTAACTTCGTGAGGATAATAATTACCCCCGTTTCCTTGAATCAATAAACACCAAAATTGTCTCTGATGAGGCTGTTACAAACATGTGCAATATAAGAGACAGTTGAGAGATGAGTGACACGTCTGTCATCTTACCACACGACCATCGGGGATGTAAACGATGGAGTTTTTCAAAGAAATTTAACCTTACCTCAATTTAAATAAAGAAATTTTTAAAACTATTTTTTTAATACAACTTTTGAACTGTCTCATATTTCAGAGAAACATCGGGATGTTTTCCACAAAAGAAGTCTCATCTGAATCGAATTCTTAAACAAGTAAATATTTTTTTAACTGACCCCATGCCCTTCTTTTGCACGCTAATGAGCTTTCTTCTGGAAAGTAATATTTATATTATTCAAAATGTTAATTAGTAGTACATTAATAATTTAGATGTTACTCCTGCACTATATGCCATGACGCAAGAGTATTTTTTCAAAAAGTAAGTTATTAAAAGCTTAAATCAACAAGCATAAGAAATATATCATGGTGAGGAAGACCCATCCTCAAGCGAATAGTGGTTACCTCAGTCGAGAGGAGGAATGTAGCAATTCTGTTGCATTGCTGGTGTTAACACTGTTGTAGAAACATACGTGCAGATTTATATGTATATGCTTTATTGGTGACTTACATGATTATATCGTCCGCATTGTGAAAATCGTTTAAGTTTTGACGTATCCACAATATATGGCATCTATATTTTTAAAATAATAAATTACGTTTCATCATTTTGCGTGAACGGATCGAAGTTTTTCCATTGCGCGCAGATAATGAATCTCGTGTCGTTTTGTATTATACAGTATAAAAACAAATATATTTTTTCAAAACTATGTTTTATTTCTAAGAGCTAGCAAACACTTCAGTTTGTTTCCAGTCCGGAGAAAACAATTATATTTTAGTTAATGTTTCATTACCTTTTTCCACATTAAAAATATTACATCTGCCTTAGGAATTGTGAACCAGTGAACGCACGTATAGGCAAGTTTTGGTCTATAATGATCAATGGCGTAACCTGTGGGTAAATTATTCGCAAACCGTCTTACTTGTCTAGGTCATAATTAGTTCACATAACTGTACCTGAACGTGTAGTCTACAGTGAAATCGAAACAATTGTTGTGTCAACTTGAGTACAGCAATACCTGAAACTGTAAAATTAGGTGGATATAAAAGGGTTAGAAAACCCATTAAACCTTAGAATTAATCATTCAAAAAAACATATTAGAAAATAATATACAAAAAAAATAAGCTTGTTAAGGTCTTATCTTCCAGAGACGTACACAGGGTAATAGGGAATTATGGCAGAGTCCAGCATTGCTGGAATTTCCTCGTACGGAATATTCCCCTCATCCCTCCATAGACCGTGCGTTTCGTACGTCTACAGGTGGTACGCCTGTTGCGTGGTGCTGCCATGGACATGGCGATAAAAAAGTGAAAACTTTGATTTTTTCGTCTTCGTCACTGTGTGACATGGCAATCTGTTTGATGATGTACGAGTCCAACGAGCGAAAACTTTGGATGTTGCAAATATTTTTTTTCACTTTATGATATTTGTTATATACAAAAGTTTTAGGTTCCTTGCACACACTGAGTTTCAAAAAATATTTATAGTCATTTAAAACTTCATCGAGGTCCATACACATCGGGAACTGTGTTCTGGGTTGATTTCCACGGCAGGTAGCGATTTCCAGTAAATTTCTTGAAGGGGAGCATCTTCCACGGGTACAGCTTGCAAGTAGATAACTTGCACGCGGACGTCGTCTTACACGGGGAGGACGTCTTTTACGGGGTGGGCGTCTTCAATGGGGACACCGTCTTCAACGGGGAAGTCGTCGTCCACGGGTGCAGACGTCGCGAGGGCTGCTCGGCGGGCCTTGCACTAGCCCCTGCGATGCGGTGTGTCGGGAACCGAGGTGGTGCAACCCTCGAAACACTCCTAGCACGGGAGGCAGTCCCGTATGTCTTCGTCCTGCTGCAGGTAGGCCGGAAAATACTTGAATACGGTCGAAATTTCGAAAGGTGCGTAAACCAGGATAAATTATTTCGGCAGGTACGGTAACTCGTCTCGTTTGCCCAAGGCACTAAGCGAGCGCATCCTTCCAAATGCCAAAATGGCTGATACGATTTTATGGCCGCTCGGACAACACGCGTACATTTCTAAGAGCGAGAAAAATTACTGATTTCCCAAGGGGGTTCACAGTACTTCTTATAAAGAGTTTTAAGGGGAAAAAATAGTCCACCCTCGCAATTAAAGTAGGCCACAGACTCGTCACGACGAAGGTTTCCGAAAACACCCGAGTAATTAGCCAATGAGAAACATTGGCGGAGTTATTAAATATATTGGAAGGGGTGGGCAAGTACCAATAAGAATCAGGGGTGGGGCAATTGGTTAATTAAATATATTGAAAGAGGGGAGTGGATAGGGTCAGTCGTCTGCTGGGTGCGGTGCTGTGGACAGCACCAACAATGTTAAACAAATCACAAGCGAAAAAACCAAGATGGCGGTCGAACGAAGGTGAGAGACAAATTCCAGTAATGTATAAACAAATGATAAACTAAAAACAATAAGATGGTGGACGGTGCCTGTGATGCCTACCAAAATGGCGGATGGCTTCACCTACCAATATGGCGGACTGCTCCGAACAAAATGGTGTATGGCTGCATTTACCAATATGGCTGACTGCACCTACCAAAATGGCGGAGGGCTGCTACTTCCACGATGGCGGATGGTGGATGTGACGCCTACCAAGATGCGAACTGCGCCTACCAAGATTGCGGACTGCACCGACCAAAATGGAGGACGGTGGCTGTGACGCCTACCAAGATGGTGGACTGCACCTACCAAGATTGTGTAACCAGTATAGTGGAGGGGGTTTGGAGACCTTCAGAAATTTATGTTTCTTAAAAACATTTTTAAAATAGATATTTTATAATTTTGAGTATTTTTAAAACATTTTTAATACATTTTTTTTACATTTTTTTAGAATTGTTTGGGTTTTCGGTGTTGAAGGTAACCGGGGTCAAAGATAAAATGTTACCGGCATCAAAGGTCAGAGGTCAAGGTCATATATATCCAATATGGCCCCCAATTGACCGGAATGACAGCGCATGAACAGCTCCGACGCTCTGGTCCCAGGTCCCGATGTGCGAAAGTCCCCATAATCTCTCTACTGTGTACCATGGTCCAATATCGCAATATTGTGAAGAAAATATGGCGCTAATGTCCATTTTAAATAATAGGGCTGCGATAGAACATGCTGGAGTATGAAAATAAGAACCTAAGCTCCGAATAAATTTAGGGGTTAAGTTACGATTCTTTCGGAAACAGCTCAAGACATGGTAACCAACTGAATGAAACAACATGACAGTTACCATAAGCCGTGGTCGCAGGATCACTCTAACTAGTGTCATGTTCCTAAATTGCGTAAATAAAAAGTACTTAAAAATCGCTCAAAACTCAAGGAAAAATTACACAAAGTCATTGGTATACATATAATAATTGTTAGCAAATCAAATATTTAGACCAATATCAGGTGATTGACACAAATTATTAAGTAACTGAAATATTATTTTTTAGTTCTCAAAGAAACCCTTCCATGCAAGATTTCCATAATGTTTAGTATGGTTGGCATATGTGAGTCGTAATCGCCAAGTTAGTGACAGTGTTATTTCTTTACGTATAGCTATGGAAGGATGAAAGGATGGCCGTAAGTAAAAAGAAACTGAGCAAGGGACACAAAATGTGTTCTTTTTTAACCGTGGCCTGGTTATACCATTTATGGTTCCATTTTCGTTTCTTTGCTAAGCTTGTACAGCTCTGACTTCGGATGTATATATTTTTTAGCGATTTTATTCCTAATACGTCACCGGGCTAGGTGGTGCAGTGGTTTACTTTCGGACTCACATTCGGGAGGACCTGAGTTCGAGTCCCGGTCCGGCCATTCTGTTTTCCCGTGGTTTCCCGAAATCACTCCAGCCGGATGATGGGATGGTTCCCTCCATGGCCGATTCCTGCTCTGTTCCTGCTTCTCTAAGCAACTTGCTCCGACCTCGCTGTCGATGAGACATTAATCCCTACCTACCTAATATGTCCTAAATGAAAACTGGTACGCAAGCAAATTACTGTTACCAAGACGTTTGTGTTCGTCATGCTCTGATGACTCCCGACAGAGGTACTCCCTTGCGCACTTCCACGCACGTGCGAGTGGGGAGTAAGGTGGGGTAGAGGATGGTATGTATATGCAGTTTACACACAAACTCTTACGGAAAGATGGTTGGCCAGCGTATTTCAGTGAGGACTGTGACGGGCATATGTACTATGTGTGGAGTTAGGTACATCTTCTCGAGAACGAAGTCAACACGATGTTGAAATATGTAATCCTTGTGCGAACATTCTGTAAACAGGCGCTCGCTTTTACGACAAGCTTGCTTCACGCCTGCAAGTATCCTACACCATCAGTGGGTGGCTTAACTCGTTATGGTTGTAGTAATACCTACTCGCTTCTCATCGACTGTGATGTCTGATATGTGTACCTTGTTACAAGATTTATGCATTAAAAGTAACTAATTTTTATTGAATATAATTCATTTTTCATTGTGTTTGTAGGACTATATAAAATGATTATGTACAAAATAACTTATGTATAATTTATATGTCTATGTATGTTTTATAAATAGATAATATACACCTAAAAGTAATATATAATATGTTTATGGAAGAGATCCTTGTGTGAGCATAAGCCGGGCTACTTAAAATAGCAGTACAAGACATGTTCCTCCAATTAGATGCTTCGTTCACAATGTGTTAAGAAAAATGAATTCAAGTGGGTAAGTTTGTACAATGAATGAAAGGTTCGTGAAATGCTTCGCAAACAGGGAGACATGCTTCTGGGCATCGAAGATGTTGGCGAGTGTGACGCCGGTTCTAGTCCCAATCAGATGGTGCTACATCTACAGCGATGGGCATGCTCACGAGTGTGCTGTATCGATGGTGATCGTATAGCTCGATAATTAGTTGAGCAATAAATTTTCAACCAGCATCGGTCATACGCCATATAACAAATGGTTAATACTCAACACCGCATGCAATAAACGTGATGAATTATCTGCATATATAAATGAGTATATACATGACTCAGAAGTTAGTTGTTATTCAAACTACAGGAGTCATTCGGCAGGAGTCAATCAGCAGTTAGTCTTTGAAAAATATAGGTTTACGAGTTCTTTTTTTTATGCGTGAAAACAGCGCAAGCCTTTAAGTCCTCGAGTGTAGCTGTGTATCATAGAGACGCAATATAAAGCACTGTTGACGATAATACACAAGTTATGCCAAGAGGAAAAAAAATTCTTTCCAAGGGTTTCGATTGGACCTTCGCTTCAGTAAATCATCTAGAGCTGAGAACAAGTAGACTTAATACTCTTAGCAAAACAGGCACATACCGATCTCCCTTACCTGACTATAGAGAATTACAACATAGCTTTCCCTTCGACCGGCAGGATAGTGATTTAAATTACTGCAACCACAGAAAATCGCTCAGTTGTTAAACAGACCTGTGAAGCGTCAGTACTGAGGAGTCACAACTAAGGAGTCACAACTGAGGAGTCACAACTGAGGAGTCAGCACTGAGGAGTCACAACTGAGGAGTCAGCACTGAGGAATCACAATTGAGAAGTCAGCCCTGTGGAGTCAGCACTGTGCAATAGTACAAGTGAATGAATTCACATAGGCTTGAAGACGATGCAAGCCAATGATTGTACAAAGTCTACAGACAGTGTACCTTCTCCCACTGCTAAAATATTACATTAAAAACAATGCTGTTGCTGTGACAAGAACTTCAGTAAAAGTTGCAGTGCATGCCGACATGAAAATAGTGAATGTTCAAAGATACCCGCCTCCAGAATACTAAAAAGTACTATCTGTGGAGTGACATTTAATAGAAGCGATAATTTAAAGTGAAACGCTAGTACATGTAATGGTAATGCGCATTTGATTGACTCGAGACAGCATGTGCTGTACTTATTGCCACAAGACAAGGATGTGGCTAGCCTTCCTACTGATTCCTCGAGTAAACTATTTCTGATTCGAGCCCGCGCCGTGTTTCAAAATAGAGGGCGATGAAGGAAATAAAAGTGTTTCAGAAATTTACTAAGAACGGTGCGAGCCATATGGAAATGCAGAAGTTGTAAATAACAAAAATGCACTGCTAACATGTAAAGTGAGAAATGAAGTTACAGCTAGCAGTGACGAAGAGAATGAAAGTGTGGACTCCAAGACTACTGGTGACGCTGTGAAAAATAAACGGAAATGGAAATGTTTCACATATGAGGAATTGACGACATCTGCAAATCAAAAGCGTAAAAATGTTGCTGAATATAATGACAACTTGAAGTTGGAGCAGAAGAAATGTGGATTCTAACCCAGTACTCTGGCCCAGAGGTATATTGCAAGCTACACATGACAGAAGAACAATACAGCACCTAGTGTGTATAAGAATAATGGTAAATGGTTTCTCGGTCCCAAGAAAATTAAGTTTTTGCCTAGCGAAATTATGTGAGTGAACAATTACGTAACCCATGGGAGTCGAGGACTATATGAGTTGTTGTTTTACGTGAAATCTAAAAAATGTACTGAAGAATATTCAGAGGAATACAAGAAATTACTCGAACCAACTTGTTCATTACCAAAATAACGACTTTGAGCACATTACTGATGAAGGTGACGAATGTAGTGGCCCCGACATATTTACTGATAGTTGTAAAGAATCTGATTACAATGGTGTCCCTGTCTTTAATTATTATGATGATCGAGATAAAATTAACATACGTGTAGAAATGTATCGTGAAACTTCTGCGAAGAAACTCATTAATTCTAGCTACTTATCTTATGAAGAAATTAATGAGTTTATTGATATTGATAGACTCAGACATTTGATTGTCCTGCAAAAATGCACAATTCTCTCACACATTAGGATTATAACATATGAGACTGTTAGCTCCTATCCACGATTTTCAAACAACAGAGAAATGAAAACATCGAATTAATGAAAAAATAACAAAGAATGTATATAATAAATAAATAAATTATATTTATATATACATCGTAATGTGTATTAAATATCTTATAAATCCGTTCTGCTTCTCCGAAAGACTTATTAATTCAGTGGTGTAAACAATCGATTGTGAGAGTCTGTTTTAAATCAAATTTATTTGAGCATGTGCAAGAGGAGGACTAGGATAGAATCTTAAGTAATATGTAATTTTCGAGTCCATTACTATTGGCTGAGTTCTATATGACGAGCGATCGAACTAAGAAATGTTTTTTTTTTTTTTACTAGTTTTTAGGTCAGTCATTTGAATGGGGATAAAGGGCATACAGGTTCGGTGTGGTTATGTAACAAAGTTTGTGTTTTATGTCGACCGGCATGAGAAATGTGGTAATGATTTTGTGTTTATCAGCCCCTAAAATGTAAATTAGTATGAAAACTTTCAATATTACTCGCTAGTTAAACTTTCTTTGCGTGGCACTATTGTGTGTGTACTAGTTTTGAATATACTTATAAAACTTTGGTTACTTTAAGAAATAACAATTCTTTACATACATAAATGTATCCACATTTTTACAAAAGAGAACTTAATACATAAGTTAATATTTGTTTCACTACTTTTCCTACACATAAAGTCGACTATTTAAAGTCTATTTATGGTATGAAGGGAACAGCATCATCTTCTGTGTGGATAAACATGGAAGGCTCACAGGCTGAAACTGCTGCTGGTGGAGTCACCGGAGGATGAGTCACTGGATGTGTGAGTCACTGCAAACATAGCTGCTGCTGGAGTACACAAGCTGGAATTCTTGTTTTATGGTGCATGAATAAACATATATGCATTATATATATTGTCCAGCTTGAATTAGTGTGAATGTTTTGGGGGGAAATTTACCTTCTCTATGCAGTTATTGCCTATTTACAGAGCACAAAATTTATGAACACGGTGTCTCCAATGTCGGTAAACGATCAAATATGTTTTTCTTAATACTTCTATAATATTGTTTTCCATCACATGATTCTCTGTACTTGATGTCATTGGGGTCACTGGACATCGCACAAGATGGTGCTAGCTTTGGAGCACAGATGTGAACATCGCACACGAAGCTGGATACTACCCTGGAGGTTTCGTACGGTGAAAATTCATCCCACTGTAGACGGAAATGAATGTTCTCGCTACACATTTCAAAGTATATCGAACTACAAATATCACCACATTCATTTGTAAAAGTAATATCATACTGCACACAATGTAAACCTTCACACACATAGTTGTGGTACATGATGGGATTGTACATTATGTATGGTGCCGACTCGGTGTTAGTAGGATCAGGCAACATGAACACTTCTTCATCTTCCTCGCAGATTTCAGAAAATGGTTCATCACCATCGTATGCAGGGTCCATGGTGGCTGGACTGGCTGACTGCTGGACTGGTTGACTACTGCTGGCTGCAGACTAGGCAGAAGAAGACTGGTTACAGACTGAAACACAACTGGATGATATCATGGAGGGGTATGAATGGCTCAGTACAAAGAGGACTGGTATACTTCGAATGTAAGTGGTGAGCACATTGACGGTACTCCCCACCTGTGGGTTCTAGGGTCCTCAGTTAATGTTCGATGGCACAGACTATAAGGTGACTTGAAGGTTGAGGGTATATCAAACAATTACTTAATCATGTTTTGGGTTTCAAACCGGTTTATTTGACAGGACTGCATACACACATTCCTGGAACTGTTGCGGGAAGTACACATACTTTCTCGGCACCTTGTACAGAGAATTTACTCATATGTTAACGACCCTGCAAGTTCTTGGCCTGAAGGGTTGATTACAATGTTCTGGTTACGTTTCCGATGCTGTGGGGACATTAGGTAACAGGATAAGTCTCTGAGTGACGATGCTTTTACTTATATGTACTTGTTGCGGGGTAGTTGTTCCGGCAGTAGATGAGATCTGGTGAGTTAGGTGGCCCCTGTTACATGCCTTCGGACTGGCTGTGGTAGGCTTGTTGCACTCAGCTGGCTTTCTCTCGACATGGCGCTTCTCATTGAAGCTCACCACTCGCTCCATTCTCGGCGTAGGGTTGTAACTGACTGCCTACTTCCCTACCATGTACCGGTGAGGGACCCCTGGCGGGCCCCCACCACGGCCCTCGGTGCAGGGTTGCACTGGACTACTCTCACTTGCTCGACATGGTGCCCCTCATTAGAGCTCACCACTCGACTCCGCCTTCTCGGTGCATTATTGTAACTGACTGACTGGTGACTGACTTGACTGACTGACTCGCATCCCAGCATGGTGAAACTACTTCTCCGATGTAACTCTGGTAACTGTTTAACTGATTCTGCCGGCCCCGAACCCCGGCGTCGGTTGACCGAATCACTCTCTCGGCCTGGAGATATGACTGACTCCTTAATTTTGTGATTCTCCTGACTAACTGTGCATCCCGGTGTGGTGGTACAAAATGCCATGCCACCTGCAACTCGTCGCTCTGACTGTCTCTGCGAACTGACGCATCCGGAGGTCCGAACTCCCCGGCCTCGGTAATAGCTGTACTCCTCTCCTCTCTCGGCTTGCGATTCTATCTGACTGCTTGATATAACTGATTCTCCCGGCGAGGAGTATCGCAGCATCCGACTGCCCCGATATGACTGACCGACGGGCCCGATATCACTGACGTCCTTCAACTGATGTGATCTCCCACCCTCCCTACAAAGAGGTTTATATTGTCTCTTGGCTCCCTCCCTAAAACTGTACATGCGCCTTCCATTGTTGGGGGAGGGAGGAGTGGAGGAGGGTGCAGTACAAAGCATACTTCATACACACACCCTGGTTCTTGTAGTTTGGGGGGGGCTGCCCTCTAAAGTTTACCCTGTCAGCTCTCATTCTGCGGCGCATGTCCAAGTTGCTCCAAGGATTGCTAAAGGGGGGAGAGGAGCTCTCATGGCACCACCTCCACGCTTGTCAGCCATTTTCTCGGTACCTATCACCCTTCAGCACGTGTATTAATGTCTTGTGGCGGAAGTTGCCAGCATATCTCGTCATTCTTTGGTGTGTACAAATTGCATGGGGCTTGCTAGGGGTAGGGGAGAGAGGTCCCACGCTGCAGCGACATGTGTAACTGAGTATCCGTCCTCTGGGTTGACGTGTCAACTTGTAGGCGCTCGTGGAGGGGATAATATGAGGGAGGAGGGGGATTGTGGCAGCGACGTTCTCTACTTATTATATGTGCCATGCATCAACATGGTTTTCCAAACTAACTTTTCCTTGTTGAGAATGGATGTGTGACTATAGCCATCACAATACTCCTTCCAGCATAGTACTTCATTGATCTTTGGCTGTCACAACTTGTATGCAATGCTGCTGACACCATGGTATGCAGTCACAGTTTCAGCTCGTGCTGCACTCACCAAGCTTTGCAGTTAAGTCGGTAGCTGGTTGTCTGGTCAAAGA
The DNA here is from genome assembly GCA_002778355.1 of Clitarchus hookeri. Lineage (NCBI taxonomy): Eukaryota > Metazoa > Arthropoda > Insecta > Phasmatodea > Phasmatidae > Clitarchus > Clitarchus hookeri. The sequence continues at coordinate 386,482 of NQII01001517.1, read as the reverse complement.
TGATAAACTGGGCAGACATTGAAGTCACAAATCATTGGTTCCACAGAGAAAAAGACTTCCACATTGCATGCAAGCCAGTGCTTCAGTCCATAGCAGCTTTATATTTGCTTTGGTAGCCCACAGTAATATCGGAGTAAACGGCTACATATTCAGGCCAGAACTGTGCTGACATGATGTGATGAAAATTAGGTCACAACTAATACTACGAACCTTCTCCTCCACTTGTATACCAGATTCCCTCTCTCCACTGTCCTCCCCCACTCCACCATCATTCTGGATGGGCCAGTGCTTGCTCGTGATGCCTGCTGACTCATTCTCTTTTCCATCTTAAGTTAACTTCAGTTACCTGACACCAAGCAAGTGCAAGCCTGTGAAAATGCTAGTATAGCTCTTCCCACACACGTTGACTAAGGCTATCTGACACTACGTAGATTTTGAAAACGACGTGGAAACATGTACCCATGCAGACTCCATTTACCCGACACCGCACCGGTGCAGATATGTGAAAATGCTAATACAGCTCCCTCCTCCTTCCATGCATGTTGACTCAGACTATCTGACATCATGTAGATTGTGAAAACGATGTGGAATCGCATACATGTGCAGACTTCAGTTACCTGACACCATGCAGCTGCAGGCCTGTGAAAATCCTAACACTGATCTTGCCATGCAAGCACAGATTTTTTTTAACTTTGACGTCAGCTGCCCTGCCGGTCCATGCTTACTCGTAAACTCAACTCCAGTGACTTAATGGTATATACATTTTATTCAAAAAATGTTTTTTCTTCCATAATTTATTTCCTTATAGTATTTTTTTATTTTCTCTGTTTTGAAAAACAAAATGTTTGCTAAGTTTTTTCACCAATATACTTTACATGACTTTCTTCTGAATTGATGGGCTACATGAGAAACGATAAAATAAGAGCTAAAATTGTTTTAAAATATTACATATATTATATTCATTAAACTCTTTTATTAGGTTTTCACATACATGTTAAGCAACATTAGTTTACACTGACAGACAAAAAAAGTTTATGTCCTTTTTCTCTGCATTTATGTTGCGACATATTTTTGCATTATTCGTACACAGATAAGCAAGATAATTTTTAGACAGAAGATTTTTTATAAAAAAATTCCCTGCTGTTTTTGTTTACACACGCCGACACACACACTATGTGCCTAAAAATATAATTGGCAACTATAAATTTATTCACACTATGTTGCTCTTTTCAAAACACTGTTTCTTTATATTGTTTGTTACTATCCACTGTCCTTCCCCGTTTTCATTCACACGGCAGGCTGTGACAAGTCGTAGTCTGCTCAACGAACGAAACCATACCAGCTTCTTCGTCTGGTCTGTGTCTCGCCATCGCATTCTTCACTGAATCCAAGCACTGTTTCCTGCATCCCTCGTCGTGATTCGTTGTCCATATGCTGAATGCCTTCTTTAATGATGACTGATTCACCCTTTTTAAGCTTGACAAGTTCAGCAGTGCTGCACGGTAGGGTTACGAATGGCCTCGTGTTGTACACTGCAAAGGTTTCACCATCGCACTGGATTCTATCCATAAAATTAACTTTTGACTTGCCTTTGGCGTTCATAATGCTCCGGTTGTATGCATGAACCATGGAGGAGTATATGCGAGCATGATTCACACCATTGTAAATGTATATGTTTTTTATGGCATCCTCATACCACGGGTCTCCCAACCAGTACTTCACTTGCCAGAACCCAGGGTTGGCATTGGGATAACACTTCACCATACCTGACTCGAAGGAACTAGTGTACATAATCTCATACATCGAAGATCGCGGAGGCTTTGAAATAGAAGTAGCTGTGGTGTGCGTCAACCAACTGCTGCTGGTGGCGATAGTGGTCTACGTGGAGCCCTCACATGTTTGAAGCCAATCGTCGCGTGTCGTCGATGTGAAGGTGGTGCTGGTGCTGGGTCGAAGACCTGATATGATAAGCTGCATGAGGTCGGTGGTCATTTAGTATGCAGAGCTGTTCAAATTTTTTACCTGTGCGGACCCTTCGTCAATGGAGGAGATGGTGCTGGTGATGGTGGTGCTGCTGCTTTGTGATGTAGCGCCTTGCACCAGCTGCGGGAATGAGGAGTGTCCGGAACAAAAGCGGTGCAGCCTTCAAATCACTCCTTGCAGGGCAGGCAGTACCGAATATCTTCGTCCTGGTGCAGGTAGGCTGGAGGTTTCTTGTACACTTACCGAACTTTGTAGTGTGGGTATGTCAGCAGGAACTCTTTCGGTAGAAAGGCCAGTTCGCTATCTGAATCTAGGGCTGCAAGTACGTGATGATTGCCGAAATTATTTTCTGCCCACTCGGACTGCACACAAACATCTTCTGCTTGACGATGAGAAAATTCCAGACGAGAAATAAACTGTATACTTTAAGGCGAGCAGGTAACGAAGACGGCAGCAGCAGGCAGGAAACTAGGTTCCGAGGCCTTTTATAATCTGGTATATAAATGCAGTGCAGGGGGTAGGTGAAGGCACCTGATTAGCTCTGACAAACTAGCCAATGGGAAAATAAGTATGGCATGGGAAGGAGGGTGGGTGAAGAGGGGTTTGGGGTGGGGAATGAGTAAGTGGTGATGGTGGGCGGTCGAAGGGGGTGGGGGGACACTGGTCCAGGAGGGTTATGATGGGGTGGTGTTTTGGTGAGGGGAGGAGGGATGACCAGCATACACAACAATAAACTTCACTGAAGAAAATTAAAAATTTTAAAGAATAAACTAAAAATGTAGTAAATAAAGTAATAAACCAAAAAATGGTTTTAAAAATTTACATGTTTTTTATAAGTACGTCTTTTCATAATTTTTAATAAGAAAAACATTTTTAAAAAGTGATTTAACATATTATTATTAGACATTCTTATTCTGGAATAATCATGACAACCAAAACTTACATTCTTTTAAATCGAATTTTTCCTTATACACATAATATTACATATACATATTTTAAACCTCTGTCCCAGCACATGTTCTGATAGCTCAGTCGGCTAGGGCGTCCATTATGCTGGCGACCCAAACTACGACAGTTCGATCCCGCTTTACTAAGACAATATTTTCAGCTCTGCGAAAATTAAATAAAAAAAAGCCGCACCCTTAGTGACCAACTCATCAAATCAAAGATGGATGGGTGAGTAATCTGGAGCACTCTAGCATACGATGAGATAACCAACATGGTGGCACATGAGAGCGACACCATGCACCCTTAGCAGGCCAAAGGTGAACGAAGGTCGTGGGGACGACATCCATGATGGCGAACGACAGTGGAAAACTCTAGCTGCCACAAACAAAATTACATGCACCAGTGGTGCACTCTAGCGGATGACGAAAGAGAAAGTGAAGAGTATGCGACAGATGCGAAGGTTAGTAAATGGGAAACAAGATATTGGACGGAAGCAATATGGCGTTTGTGGCATCATCTAAAACAGCAAAATTTAAGATGGTATAATCCAATATGGCGGACGGCACTACTGCACAACAGTCCCGAGCCCTTGTCCACGGGACAAGCTATTTCTATCTACTTCCGGCGGTAACATACATACATGCACACTATATTTTGATGTTTTACATAGAAATTATATAATAGCTTGCAACTGCGGTTAATCTATGCAGTTTTGCTTTTAGTTAACAGTGCGCAAAAAAATTTTGTTTTGTAAACTGAGTTATATCAAGCATTTAATATTAAATAATCAGTGTATATTCCGAAAAAATTACAACCAAAAAGAACATAAAATTTTTATCGAGGAAAAAACTTGGTATCCTATTTTCAAGACGTGCGTACTGCCCACTTACTGATCTTTGTCAGAAGGTTTTCGTTTTACGACTCAAAAGTTCCAGTATCACAGGACCTGATAACAAATTAACTTCACCAACTCGGCTGCAGTCTGTTACTAGTACTTGTCTCACTAACCACATGTGAATACTTGGTAAAAGTAGATGAATTATTGTAAAAACATAATAAATTATGTCACCATTATTGAATAGTGAGGACTCATGTAAAATATTTGCCAGTAAACACTCTACATTGCCATTAATTGCACTAGGATGTTCATACAGTACGTGTTAACCTTTTTCCGTTCGTCCAGTAAACCTTTCCACCAAACTTGGAAAATAAATATTTCAGTGCATGCATACAAATATATATACATATATAACTTATTTAAAATCTGTCCCACAGCTTGGTAACTAAAATATCTTCAACTCAAATTATTTTTATGCAAATCCTATATTTATAATTTAAACGTATAAATTATTATTTGTATGTATAACTAGAGAACCAGCCCGGCTTCGCCCTGGTACAATTGAGTTTTACAGTATTACAATAATAAATAAATTGGGAAAAGTCAATTCATTTATGTGAAAACATCATTATAAAATTATACTGTTTGGCCTAGGTTTTTAACTGATTACGGCAACCCAAAAAGAAGGAAATATATTTTACCCGGTAGCCAAGAAGTAGGGTATTGTTTTTGGAGTGTATCTGTGCAACTATCATGTAGTTACCACATTTCCACTTTCGATGTATGAAAATCAAAACGTGAGTTTCATCAAGTTGTAGCTTTAGAAAGAATTGTACCTAGGTACTACTTTTTGCGCTTGGCTGAGGGATCTTAATCGATCACCGAAGTTAAGCAACGTTCCCAGCGGCACACATTTGAATGGGTGGCCGTTTAGTGACATAACATCTGAGCGCTTCCGGACTTCGGAAGGCACGTTAAATATTCGGTCCCAGTTGTTATCGATTGATAGCAGTCGTTAAGCCATTTCAGAGGTCCTTGGGCGGCCTGATAAACTCTGACACCAGAGGAAATACATTTAGGTCACGTCCCCAGCACTTGCGGAATTAATTTTTGTTGTTATTCCACAAGAACCGTACAATTTTCTGGGATAAAAGGTATCCTATATCCTATTCCAGGACCTAAAGTACATACATACTAAATTTAATCAAAATCCGTTCAGCCGTTACGAAACTAAGTGGTAACAAACAGACACACAGACTTTGGCATTTATAATATAAGTAGGATGTAAGACACCTATCACGAGTAATTTTCCCGTGGTCAGTCACACTGTTTCTCTAATGTACCAATGAATATCTCCGGTCATACATTTTCTCTAAATTAGTGTATAAGTACTATTCTCCGTTCCATATAACTTCAGTAAATTTTGACAGTTCTCGAAAAGAAGTGAGATTACAATGTATCTTTCCGCTACAGCTGTTCTGTCGGCCAAGAAACCGATCTTAGTAAACAAACTCTACGAATCCAATGGCAGGCAATAAAAGACTGGCAACTTCAGTCCAGAACTTACGCTACTATAGCTAGTTGCCATGCCCAGTACCTACCCGTTTTATTTTTGTTATGACTACGTAATATACAAGTTAGGGTTATGTTTATTTAATTGGTCAGGTGGGGAACTCTATTTTATCGTCTTTCGTGCGACGTGATTGTTTTGCAGTTCTTTAGAGAGAGTGGCAATTTGAACTTACATAGTTTTGATAATGCATTTGAAAAATTTGTTCGTACAGAAATAACGTTCAAATTACTATATCTCGAAAGTTGTAACTTGCACCAATGCAAGAAATATTTTACATTTTTAGTGACGTTACTCACACATAAAACCTGTTGGATTTTTTTAATATAATGAAATACACTAAAAGGGCGTTTATTTATTCCACGTACATTTCAAAACCTCACACAAGTACAAAACGTGATAAATACGTAAGTGTTAATGCCGATTTGCGAAATACACAATGGAAACATTTTCACAAATTTAACTTTGCACTTAAAAACCGTTAAATTTTAAATACAACAAATAAAGGGGGGGAAAGGCTTTTTTAAGAGGCCAAAGACATTTCAAATAATTAAAATACAATTTCGGAAAAAAATAAACATTATTTAGAAAACAAACTGACTTATCGTTCACTTCGTAATTCCTAAACACTTGGCGATACCTTTGAAGAATACAATCACTAAAATCACTTTTGTCGGTCACTGATACGAAATAATTTATTTGCTGACTTATTCAGTTAAGAAAACACTTGAGCTGTTCCTTGAAACCAACAAATTCAGTTCACAACGTAAATACTTTGTCGCTCGCAATTCGCTCCAAAATCAAAGGAAAATGGGATGCCAAAGCAGACAACAAACCCGTTTAAAATGCGGCACTGTTGATATTTCATTTCACTGATGAGACTGTTCTAAAAATAAACCTACTACGAACTACATTTATGTGAAAACAGAATTATAAAATTATACTATGTTGGCCATTACTTTTCAATATTTGGGCCAACGTCTTGCAGTATTCATAAATTGGATCTTACTCTAATACTACAAATCCGAAAGGGGGGAGAGAGAGAGAGAGAGAGAGAGAGTGTGTGCGTGTGTGTGTGTGTGTTTGTTTGTTTGTTTTTACCACTCAGCTCCATAACGGCTGAACGGATTTTGATGAAATTTGGTTTGTAGATACTTTAGGCCCTGGAATAGGTATATATGTAACTTTTTATCCCGGAAAATTGTACAGTTCCTGTGGAATAACAACAAAAATTTATTCTGTATGTGCTGGGAACGTGACCACAATGTATTTTTACTCTAGTGTCAGAGTTTATCGGGCCGCCCAAGGACCTCTGAAATGGCTTAATGACTGCTATCAATCGATAACAACCGGGACCGAATATTTAACGTGCCCTCCGAAGCTCGGAAGTGCTCAGATGTTATGCCACTAAACGGTCACCCATCCAAATGTGATCCGCTGGGAGCGTTGCTTAACTTTAGTGATCGATTATGATCCCTCAGCCAAGCGCATAAAGCTGTACCTAGAAACACTTATTTCTAAAACTACAACTTGATGAAATTCAAGTTTTGATTTCCATAAATCGAAAGCGGAAATGTGGTAACTACGTGATAGTTGCACAGATACATTCAAAAAACAATACCCTACTTCTTGGCTATCGGGTAACAAATATTTTCTTCCTTTTGGGTTGCCGTAATAAGTTAAAAATCTAGGCCCACATAATATAATTTTATAATTCTGTTTTCACATAAATGAATTGTCTTTTCCTAATTTATTTATTAGTGTATCACTGTAAAACTAAATTGCACCCGGGTGAAGCCCGGCTGGTTCGCTAATACAAAAATAATTTACTATATATACATATTCCGATACCACCAGGAAGGAATTCTCGCATATAGATAAATTATAACGGAAGATAACTCAAAATCAATGGCATTCACTGGGTGCGTGGAGACGTTTCACATAACCATAATGTTCACATGCTCTACCATAATATATATATATATATATTTTTAAACCCTTGCTGCATACTCAAAAAAAATTTGCATTAATTTAAGAGCCTAGTTTATACCATAAATGTGGTAATTATCATTAAATTTCCTATTTATAATTTTTTATGCCAAGCACTACTTTCTTTTATAATCATCCCAAAGATCGTCCACATGATAACACGAATCCCGCAAAAAGGATCAGCTGACACAGTACTTTGCAAATGGGAACGTTTACTGTTTACATTTTGTGTAGGTTGGTCACAATGTCTGTCAAAATTTACTGAAATTATATGAAACAGAGAACATGAATATTTGCGTAACGCAACGTTTATTTTAAAAAAAAATTTTTACTAATTCGATAATCTGTATTCTGTTGGGGGATATCGTACACTGCATGCATTTTATTGAATTTCTTATGCATTGTGAATAATTTAATAAAGTTAATAACACCCTAAAGAGCAGTTTGATACAACAATCCGTAGAAGATATTTTGCTTCTTTGGGATATATTCCGTTTTACTTGACACTGAACTCACTGTTTTTTCCAACTGAGTCACGGAGTGTCTAGTGGTCTGTAATTATCTCCCAACCGCGCGACACCCTCCGTCTGCCCTTCACAGCAATTTACGGAAGACTGTCAAAATAACAAAACTAGTTAACCGAAATTATAATAAATGAGTGCTACCTTCCTAACAATCCCCACAGAAGTTTAATGAGCTCATTTCAACTTGTATAGCCACCACAACTTCTAATTTAAATTAATGAGTGTAATTTTCTAGTTTTCATGAAGACAAGCACCAAACACACGTTTAATTTAACTGATGTGGTATCATACATAATACCTAATTCACGGAGAGATTGGGTATAGCAGTTAATAAACTGGCATCATTAAATTTCATTTCTAGCAGTTGATAGCAGAAGTTAACAACTTCCACAAAGTATATGTTATTAAATTTAATGCAGACAATTGAGGACCTTACGGCTAGATATAATTAGTTACACTCTTGTGCTCAATAGGCTTATAAATTGCCGTATGAGTAGAGCCTTTTAAAAAAAACTAGCTGTGCCTGCAGCTCCGCTTGCGTGGAATACAGAATTATTGTTAAAGTTTTTTTTTTTTTTTTTTTTTTAATAAAGTTGAATTTTACTTAGTGTTAATCTTCGTCACATATTATAAAACTCAACGTCTCTATGTCTGTATGTTAGTGCGCTTATGACTCGAGAACCACTTATCTGATTAACGTGTTTTTTTTATATTAATAACTATGTTCTCTGGCCAGGTTTTAGTATAAACTTTGTTACGTAAAGTAACATAAGGAATAATCAGTAATGATAATAGTGAATCAGGTTGTAAAAAGGTTTGCCGCCATTGCGTTATCTTGCAATACGCTGATTAAACCGTTAAAGATGGAATAATATCATGTAATAAAGAATTGTGTAGAATAAAAAGATCTAAAAAAGCTCCACGGTAGCATATATCTATATATAACAGAGAAATACTAATAAGCATTGCGGTGGTGTGCAATTCTAATATATTATATGAAGTCTCCCTGATGTAGTAATTGTTAACGGTTGAATTTACTACGTTATCTGGTATTAGGAGACCCATGCTTTGTATACTTTTTCCTGACAATTTCTGCACTTGCTTCTCAATTTCAATGAGTGCAAGGTGAAAAACTTCGTTATTGAATGTTGCTTGTGAATTAAATGGTAAAAACGCTTATTTTTATTTATCTGTTATAGGTAGATATATGCTACCATGGGGTTTTTTTTTTTGACGTGACAACGTCTTAAATTAGGTTGCGGCTGGGAGTCACTTATGAAAAAGTGTAACGCTCGGTAACGTTACGATGAGTCACCGAACGAGAGAGAGGCCCGCCGAATGCCTTGCGTCTCTCTCCCACTCAACTATGATCGGTCTGCCGCGCGCGCAGCACTACGTTGTCACGTAAAATCTTCGCCCGTAAAACCGACTTTACAGGCAACCATTTTTTTTTTAGGTATTTTTACTTTACACAATTCTTTACTACATGATATTTTTCCATCTTCAACGGTTTAGACAGCGTATTGCAAGAGAGCGCGCTGGTGGCAAACTTTTTTCAGACTTGATTCACTATTATCATCACTGTTTATTCCTTATGTTACTTACGTAACAAAATATATACTTAAACCTGGCAAGAGAAGATCGCTATGAGTTTAAAAAAAAACACATAAATTGGATACGTGGTTATCGAGTGATAAGCGCACTAACACACAGACAGAGAGACGTTGAATTTTTTAATATGTATAGATTATTATACAAAATAATAACCTATTTGAAGTCTGCATAAATTTTTCAAATTTTTGAGCTACCTGCTCCGTTACACTCATACGCCAATGTGCAGCAATAGCAGCACAATATCTAATGTATGATTGGTGTAAAGTAAAGGTATATCTTGAGCTGCTCCCTTATTACACCAAATATGGGCGGGTGCGAGTACCAAGACTGCTATAGTTGTTATAGCTTGGCTATTGTTGAATTTTTCTGCATCTATCTTAACAACAATCTATGCGCCTTTTTTTTAAAGATATTTCGTATTAAACTTTGAGTTGATTCATAAGTGGGGCTATCTTTGCCTTGCAGCAATATCTTAATTTTTTTAAACTGGAGCTTGTTGCAAATTTATATATAATTGTTATTTATTTTCATGTCCTATTTTATTCTTAAAAATACGTGATTGTGACCATATAAACTAGCTGTCTGGTAATGCACACGCATTTGCATTCAAGTAACAATTTTAACAGCTATAGACATAATAACGACATTTATAAAATTATTAGACTAAACTGACATCGAAATCACTTTTGTAGTAAAATATCATCAATATTTACAATATATGAATGTGGTTACGTATAATTGTGTATGTTGATACCACTTTAACCGTGTACCTGCTATTGTAGAAAGCATTGTATCTACATTGGTGCAGCGACATGCGTCAAATTGAGCGCATATGTTTTTTAAAAACTCGTATCCGCACACAAAGCGTATCTATCAGAAGCCAAAGCATCTCGCGGATTGGTCAACAATATACGCTACACAACTACGTTCAAATCTTTACATTTGTAATACAATGACGGATTTAATTCTTATTCCGTGTTTGAGCACACTTGTAGGTATTCTGCAAAGGTGTGACGATTTGGATGTATTTTGGGTATATTTGGCTTGCATTTTTGGCAGCAGTGCATGTCCACAACAAGAACAAAATTACATTAATACAGCAAAACGAGTATCTGAGTTAACTGAAACACAACTGATGCGACAAGGTCTTGCAGCATGTTTTAAGGCATTTATTAGGTTTGTCGGATACTGATGTCACCCTTAACAATACAGTACAAGAAAAAGAAACGACTTACCTGAAGATAAAGCATAACGGCTTGAAGGAAGTGCATGAGGAGTAGCATATTTGCATGTGCAACTATTACCGAGCAGCACAGGAGAGAATCAAGCACACAGCACTGTGGAAAACCCAAGTATCGGGTACTGTCCGTCGAATAGCTAAGGCTTAACAGCAGTTGTGCATCTGCAGAGTGAATAACCTGTAGTTCCCAGCACTATATTCTTATCCGAAGTTGGACTAAGCTGGCATGTCAGAAATGCGCCGATACGCACCGTTTGTGCATTTGAAGAAATTTAGACGAGGCCTAAAGCTGAGTTTTGTGAGGCCGGGTGATCTCACCCGAGAATTGCGCTAAACGCTGGAAAAGAAGTGCCATCGATGTCGGCGCCACTGGAAGGTGCACTTTCTATCATACCTGGTTCCGGACAGCAGCGACATTGAGATGCACGCCAAGATTGCCGCGATGTACGCGCGACCATAGTGGAACACGCAATTCCTGAGGAACTGATTAGACGTAGTGTCGCACCAAGTTGTCGACTAGGACCGTCCACAAACACTGTATCGAAGCTGGGCTACGATCACGTGTGTGTCACTGGGCAGACATCCGGTTACTCCTCGCCACATTGCAGCCCACCTCCAAAGGTGGCTGGAAATGAACACTTGCAGAGACAAATGGCAAAGCGTTGTATTCGTGACGAGCGCAGAGTCTGCCTGGGTGCTAATAATGATCGTCTGCTTGAGTGGCGTCGACCAGGAGAGAACTCAATTCCGCACTATGTATATAGACACTTGAGACCAGCGCCTGAGGCCATGACTCACAAATTCCGCTCCGTTTTGGTGTTTTTACATGGGACACTGAACCGCACATGGTAAGTCCAGAGCATCATCCAATTCATTCTAATACCAATCGTGAAACAACAGGGAGATACAGCCTGCTATTTCCGTAGAGCAGTGCTCACCGACATACTTATTGTGAAACCCAGTGTGCTCTGCAGTGCGTCAGTATGACCTGTCCCCCAGATGCACGTCAGATACTGTCGAGGCCGTCGTCTGTCCCGGTCCTCGACACCGGCGTCCACTACTGCAGTTGCACCACCATGAGAAATTCGAATGGAATTCCATTCCGCATGTTGGTATTCGTCACCTGATCGATTTGCTTCAGGACTACTGGAATTGTGTTTCGACGCGCCCTGCAGACTCTAAAGACGCGGATATGGACTCGTGCTACTTGTAATGTATATCACTAAAATGTTCAACTTCTGAGAGAATGGCTTTATGTATTTTATCTTTTCCTGGTGGTGTAGTTTAAAATAACGATATTTCTTTAACTATATTAGATGAAGAGATAGTTTCAGTTTTCAAAAGTTACTGTTTCGTGTTTTGGAGATGCCACTTCTCTGTTGTTTCTATGGCATTTAAAACCAACAAAATATTTTACATGTTTATACAATAAACAGCTAAATTAGCTGGTTGAATTTATTATGTACTTAATTGCATGACTTGTAGTGCTTAGAAGCCTTCTATACACTCCAAATTTACTAACAGCCGAGCACAAAAGCCTAACGAATGCCGTTTCATGTTAACTAATTCCTTAAATTAGTAATGGCTAAGGTAAATTTTGCACAATTACACTCTAAAAAGTATGCGTTTGAAGCGAATGTTTTACATTTATGTTTCCTGTTGTCAAAGTTTTAAATCAGAAATTAATTTATTGTTATATGATGCAATGTTTTAAAAGTTAAGTATTAATCTGATGCTGTTTATCATGGCACGTTTTGTTAACGTTTCTGTGCGACTCTCCTTATTTACGTGTTTCAATAGTATCAAGTCTGATAAAATAATGGTTAGCTATTTTAGTCACCATAAGAAGGTGCAAACAGGTCACTTGCATTAAAGAATTAAGTAACCAAATAAAAAATATTAAATACTATTTTTAACAACATTGATAGAACACAAACGTAACATGCCGCTGTCCAACCCTAAATCGCCTTACCACAGTCATTTTACAAACCGGCCATAAACGACAAACGTGTTCTTCAGCTGAAGCAGCTGGTTCCACTTAGCGCAAGCATTCTTTCATTTAATCCATGATTACCCTGCCTCAACGGCAGTAACGTGTGGATGTGTCTATATTCGTGAGTTTTGTGCACGGCATTACAGAGTGGGGAGGAGTCACGTACTCCCAGATGCTAGGAGGTAGGCACCGCGCTTGACTCAAGAAAGACTGGATAAATGTCATACATAACCTCTCTTGAGCAAAGCACCCTTGCTACACAAGTGGTGTTAGGAGTCAGACCTTGGATTCAACTTGAATTGAGCTACGTCGGGCACTGGGAAACGAAGTGTCTGCTTGGGCTGAAAGTTGACGTCTAGGCCCAACTACTTAACGCGCCGCTCAGGATGAACTACTGAGCGATCAGGTCGTTATGACCTCAACCCAGGCTTTCAGTGTGAATAAATTATTTTTGGCCATGGTAAAGGATACTTCGATGAAGAACTCATCGGCCCTTCTGATATACCGACAGGCAATTCATAAAAAGTCATTAAATGACACAAACTACCTAAGAGCCACGGAATCTTGCAAAGAAGCACAGGATGATTGGTAGGCCCCGCCAAAGATTCTCTCTAGCGAACGACCCACTGACATCGAAAGTGGTTCAAATTCCTTTTGAAGGATAATAGAACTTTCAGGAAACCGTCTTAATTTTGGGTCTATTCAATGAGCGGATACAAAACTCCGGTACCTTCCTGGACAGGTATGGGTAACACCTCTGCCGAACCGTAGGAATGTCTTAGAGCGAGAAACATAAGAGACGATGTGGGAGAGCACAAATGGCGCACAACGCACAAGCTTGAGGGCTTGTGTTTGGTCGACTGTCGTTTCAAGTGTAGGTGTCTGGGCCGATCGATAGAATATCAGTCCTTTTCAGTCAGAATCCACATGCATGTTAGCGCAACAAAGGAACAGGTGCTGCTGTGTCGGCCATGACACGATACCTTTGAGCGCTCGCACGCATGACAAAGTAGAACTTTTTAAGCAGGCAGGCGCATTCTTGCACGCACTAGTCATAAGGCAACGACGAGTGGTGTCGTGAATTTCGGCATCTCGAATATGACCTCTAGTTAAGTATAGCTGAGAAATTCAATATGTCGCTCTTTATAATAATTCCGTTGATGTCACACTGTGGCCTTAAGTGGAATATAATAAACAATATTGTCTTCAACAGATCATTTCAATGAGACCAATAAGTTTTGCAATTCGCTCTTTATTTTCAGCCTAAATGACATTTAATTCATGCCTCCATTGTAAAATAAAAGAGATGTCAATTAGAAAAAATTGTCTTTGCTTAAATAAATGACTGGTATTAGTGATACATAAATAAAAACATTTCAAAATGTAACTTATGTAATGGTACGCAAGTTTATAGCTTATATATAAATATATGGATAGTCCAGAGAGAGCCGACAGGCAAAGATAAAAATTTAAGTGTTCGATTTTCTGGCAATTATTTGCGGAGTATTGTGTTTTGTAATGTTGAGGGTGCTATTTTTCCGCCTTTAAACGGTTACAGAATTCTTTTGGTGTTGTTTCAGATGCTGGTAAAGTCAGCGCGCGGCAGCTTGCCTTACTGTGGCTGGCTGAAATGTATGAGCGCCTGCGGACACGGACGAGAATAGTTCTAGGAAAAGGCAACAAAGAGACGAGACAAACCCTGAAAGAGCGCTCACCAACTTCCTCTCCAGCTAGGGACCGCCGACGTATAGCCTTCGTCAAGCACGCATGGAATAAATTTAAAACGTATCTTAACTGATGGTTCAAGTCTTTTAAATTATGGTGAAAATGTCGTAATTTACTTAACATTCGGAGATAGATAGAACAGTTTTCATTACCTCGTTTAAATAGAGAACAGGACAAGAATGTCGACAAAAAAAAACGGTCTCCTGGTGGGAACAGATTGCTATTCCCAGAACATCGCAACTAACAAATCACTTCTGCGCGTTTTTACATGCGTATCTATTTGCCTCAATTTTCATTGTGTTGTGCTTCGTTTGTGTCCTTCAGATTTTATTTTACACCTGTTTACTGGCCTATATACTTGTTGCTAAATGCTGTGTGTGCAGTATCGTGCTTTTGGCAGATATTAATTTACGAGTATTTTGAAGATGGTTTCTTGTATATCGTAACAGTATTTTACGTCTAACATCAGAATTTTCGGTTTCTGTTCCTCCTTTGTTAAATCTGTCTTTCACTTTTCTTCCTTTTTATAATTTTTAATTTCAAATTTTATCTCTATATATGTATTTATTTTTTACAGATAAAGGTTTTATACTTCATTTTTGTAAATTTTTATTTAGATTTAGCTGAAATTTAGTTTTCATAAGGAAATTATTTTGTTTTGGTATTTTATCGAATGATCATTCTCTTCCTGCGTTAAAGTCCACGTAGGATATTAGGGTTGTTCTGTTTAGTTCTGTAGGTTTTTAAATGGTTAAAATGAAATTTTAAAATGTTGTGACACATGCTAGTAAATGTTTATCGATTATAATTTGAACGTAAACTTATTTTAAAATTGTGGATAAATAATGTGCATTTTACAACTATACTTTCTGCAATAGATGAATTATAAATTTAGAGGATCTTTGCCTGAAATGTACTAACTTAGATGACTTAAAAAATCCGTCTATAGAAAACATAAGCAGGTCTTGTTTTGTTTTTTTATGGATACGTAACAAAGTCAGTCCTTCATTTTTATACACAAGCAATTATTCAGAATAGTTTTACGTTACGATCGTTTTCTACGCATCATTCTCCGAAAGAAAGTATTGGTATTTTCAGTAATATGACCCTCTAAAATACAATTGCCTAAAAGAAAATAAATTTAATTTAAAAGTTCTTAATATTGTAATGATAAAACCTTACTTCATAGCAGAATACAATCCACTTATCTTGATTAATTTTATAAAGTATTCTCTCGCCCAGCCTCGAGAATGAAAACCGCCAAAGTAAAACATGAAAAATATGCAGAATGCAAATTATTCTGTCCAGTAATACATCAAATGAGAGGTATGGTTTTCACCAAAGCTACTGTTATCCTACTAATATTATGATCGCGAAAGTTTGTGAGGATGGATGTATGGATGTTTGTTACTCTTTCACGCAAAAACTACTAAACGGATTTTAATGAAATTTTACAATAATATAGCTAATACATCAGGATAGCACATAGGCTATAATTTATAAATATATATCGTGTAAATTGGCCAAAATATAACGATTAGTGTCAAGTAAGTCGGAAAAATTCTGCCATCTTCGAGCTATATTGGCGTGCGCTGCAAAAACCGTAAGAGTTACACGAATGTAATGTATGGTGGAAATGTTTCTCTTAAATAGTTCTACAAAAATTCCGCACAGCATATATCTATATTTTATGTGTAAGCCATTATTGCCAAAATAGTGAACCATAAATACAATAAAATTTGATACTATATTTACAATGCATATTTTGTAGTAACAAATTGATTCTTTATCAAAATAAATCCTTTTATCGCTTCTGATATTTAAAGTAGGTAAACTTTTTCTTTTACACTACGTAATTTGGACAAATATTTTAAAAGTTACTGCTATGAGAAAGTGAGTGCGCGCTGCTAAAATGGTTCGGTCCGGCGGGCGCAGGGCGGTCGGGCGCACTGAGTGCGAGGTGGGGGAAAAATTCGCTCATCGCCGAGTGCGAGACCCGAACGCGGGCAGACGCGTGAGGGCAGACGTCGTTGACGATTGTGTCCGTTTTGTTTAGTAGCTATTATTTTAATTGGATAGACAGGTATTGTATTTTTTAAAGTATAATAGCTACCGTACTGGATTTTTTGGTAGTGTAGAAAAAGTAGCTACAAAGAATTATGACGCGACAGCGTAAGTCTAATCTTTCCCAAAGCTTTAATAAAGCTCGAGCTATGAAAGTAGCTAGAATTGAAGAGACGTTTCCACAAGCCGAACTGCGAAGGCTTGAACAGGCGGTGCGTGAGGCAGCACACAGAGCTGCTGAGACACCAAAGCAGTCCCAAGATCGGCGTCAACAACTTCCTGAATATCTGGCATCTCAGCGGGCTGCCGAAACACCAGAACAGTCCCAAGCTCGGCGTCAATAAAACGCTGAATATCTGGCATCTCAACGGGCTGCTGAGACACCAGAACAGGTTCAACATTGGCGTCGACAGCATGCTGAGTATCTAGCATCTCAACGGGCTGCTGAGACACCAGAACAGTCCCAAGCTCGGTGTCATCAGCAGGCGACTTACATGGTGTCACAAAGAGCTACAGAAACCGTTGAAGCGGCAAATATTTAAATAAAGGGAGCGATTAGACCATTTTTAACATCCGACAGCAAGGGAATGTTAATATTAACCCGAGAGATGAGGTGCTAACATTTCGAGTCGGTCGATATCTTAGTAGTAACGAAGCAGCGTGGCGGATCTTGGGTCTGCCTCTGCAGGAGAGACACCCAACAGTCACTCATCTTGCGGTACATCTGCCCAATGGTGAGAGGATTTACTTCACTGAAAAAAATTTTGAGAGAGAGTGGCCACACCACCTAGGACGACACTAATTGCATTTTTCCTGCTGTGCCAAAATGACGCATTTGCAAAAACATTACTTTATGTTGACGTACCTCACTACTATACATTGAACGCGTCGTTAAAAGAATGGAAACGTCGTTTACAAGGAACACCTGTCGACGTCTGGCCAGGTGTGAAGGCAGGAGATGCTCTTGGCCACATTTGCACAGTGCACTTTAGCAACTTAGAATGTTACTGTTTGCGAATGCTGCTGAATGTAATACGGGGACCCACTAACTTCTTGGATCTAAAATCAGTTGACGTTCCAGAACTTGAAACTTTTCGACAGGCGTGTGAGAAGTTTGTTGTTGGAAGATGACAACCACTGGGATGCCACAATAGAAGAGGCCGTGCTGTGTCGCTCTCTACTGCAAATAAGAGAGCTATTTGTCATATTGATATGCACTTGCAGTTTATCCAATCCTCTTCAACTATGGGACAAGTATAAAACTGTGTTATCAGAGGATACCTTGCACAGATTTGAAAGGATGGATCAAGTCAACAATGATCTTTGTTTCAATGAAGCACTGGGACTTATCGAGGACAAAGTAATAACGATTTCCGGAAAGAAGTTGTCCGACTTCGGTATGCCCACACCACAGCGTCGAGGAGAGCTGTCGACCGATTTGATCAAAGAGCTAAGCTGCGATACCACGATATAAGATGCTCAGGTCAGCGAAACTGAGCCACGCCTGCTACCCGAGCAAAAATACATTTATAACAAAATATTACAACGAGTTGAGAGTGGTGAAGGTGGCCTATTTTTTCTTGATGCTCCGGGTGGTACAGGCAAAAAATTTTTTCTTAATTTGCTTCTTGCAAAAATTCGCAGGGACCATAATGTTGCATTAACTGTGGCTTCCTCTGGGATCGCTGCAACATTACTGAGCGGTGGACGGACGGTACACTCAGATTTTAAATTACCTCTTAATCTGGCGAGCGAAGAAACCCCAACGTGCAACATCAGTAAGAGCAGCCCCCGCGGCGCCCTGTTGCAACAATGTAAGCTGATCGTGTGGGACGAGTGCACTATGTCACACAAACGTGCCATCGAGGCGCTTGATAGCTGTCTACAAGACATACAAAGCAATCGAAAGTTGATGGGTGGTGTGGTAGTGTTACTGGCAGGGGATTTTAGACAGACTTTACCTGTTATCGAGAGAGGCACTGCAGCAGAAGAAATTAACGCATGTCTGAAAGCATAATATCTGTGGACCAAAGTTGAAAATCTTTATCTCACTACTAACTTGTGAGTCCCGTTCTTCAGCGATTTTGAGTCAGGTGCATATGCTCAAAAACTCCTCGAAATTGGTGAAGGCCGTCTAGAAACCGACCAAGAAGATATGGTTCTTTTCACACACCAATTTTGTTATGTTGTAGATTCGGAAGACGAGCTTATTGCTAAAGTTTTTTCCGAATATGCAACAATACATTCTCGATGAAAATTGGTTGTGTGAAAGAACCACACTGGCACCAAAAAATGAGACTGTTACGAAAATAAATATAAAAAAATTTGGACGAAATAACTAGCGAAACATCAGTGTATAACTCCATCGACACAATCATGTCATCCGATGACACTACGAGCTACCCCGTGGAGTTCCTAAACTCTTTGGAGCTATCCGGGGTGCCATCCCATAAGCTGGAATTAAAGGTAGGTATTCCCGGTTTGTTAATGCGCAAATTGGACGCGCCAAGATTATGCAACGGTACTCGGTAGCGAGTCACCGAACTAGGAAGGCATATTGTGAAGGCCACAATCTTAACTGGAGAAGCCAAGGGAGACAATGTGCTTATACCACGCGTCCCAATTATTCCTAATAACTTACCATTTAATTTTTAACGTCTGCAGTTCCCATTAAAAGTTGAATTTTTAATGAATATCAACAAATCACAGGATCAAACCTTAAAGGCAGCAGAAATACATTTGGGCACGCCATGTTTTTCCCACGGTCAACTCTACGTAGCTTGCTCACGTGTTTCTAAATTGCAAAATCTGCATGTTTACGTTGAACGAAAAAAATCGTTTAACATAGTTTATAGGAGTATATTGCAGTAAATAGAAGCCTAAAAAATATTATTATTATTCATACAACAGAATAAATAGGCTATCATTTCTAAAGATACACACTCAGACGAAGTCGCGGGTAGCCACTAGTTTTACATAAAATATTGCGATCATGTGTTGAGTGACGTGCTAATGAATATATGTCAAAATTCTGATATCAAAAATTTAAATTTCGTTATGAACATGTTTAGCTATTATTCCAGTCCAAAATATTAGTTTCCATATTAACCTCTAGTTACAACTATGACTGCAGACTGAAGAAATACTGTGCGTAATAAAGGATATCAGTACACAAAAGCATTGACACTAAAATTTACATACACAAGCAGAGTAAAAAAGTAATTTAACTGTAAATAGTTGGAAGTTTCCAAAGAAGGGATACGTGCGTGGCACGGAATACAATGATGTGATACTGAATTACGGTTGTTTCTATATACAAGACCAAATATTTGTAACGTAAATATTTACCAATGGAAAGTAAAAAAAATGACCTCACAATAATGAACCGTAAAGAACTAATTATATGTATAATTTATTTATGTATTATGAATACTGGAAACTTAAATTTGTTAATTTCTCTACTGTTTTCGTTAATTCTACTTGTTTCATTTAACGAGCTCAGCAGTTATCTTAAACCCAGTCTATTAGGCTGCTATTATTCTGCGAAGTCGAAGAAATCGCTGTTACATGCTGCGCGCCGTACTCCCCATTCCCTTCATCAGCCTCCTTTTAAGTCAGCAGTGCAGTCAACTTCGCAGTTTCTTCTGCTCTTACTTGAGAACCACATGTTTCAGTGCTGGTTGAGGGGGGATGTGATATGCACTGTGGCCTAGCACTGGGAGACAGTCCAAACACCTCAGTTACCAAAACACAGAAGACACCAGAAGTTACTCTCTACTTGTAACAAGTAGTGCTCATAATCCTGAGGTAATCCTAATGCACAAGGGCTCCACAGACGACAAATGAGCTTAGACCACACAGAAAAAAATATACAACTGAGATGTATGTGAGCCAAGCGAGGATGAGTGGCCGGACTTCTTCGTAGACTGACATTTAGGAGCTCGCAATTTGTTCTATGTATGATAGCATATCAAGCGAGCTATGTTGTAACCAGATCTAGCAGAAGAAACAAAAGCGTGCCAATACGTTCTGCAAATTTGCGGGAGATACCGAACTCACAAAAGCAAAGAGCTTCCCAGTCACCCGCAGCAGGCAGGCATTTCAGCCTCCCTCTTTTTTTCTTCAAGTCACTGACACAATGACCACAGTAACGATGAAAGATACATCTACAAATCGGCGGCTGCAGGGGAAGAGTCAACAACAGAATATGTAAAGGCTGCTCGCATTGAGAACAACCTTGCTGCCCCAAAAAACTGCAACACCCACTTCAAATGTGATAGCCAGAACTATCTCGAATATAGAAATCTTCTCTCATACTCCATACCATTCTTATACATAATACCTACACCTCACTCCCCAATTCCCAGTCAGGTACATAAGTAACAAAAACATCATTAGGATCCACGGTGATACCTGTGGGGGCATTTGAAATGATGCTCTTTGACCTTGATCATTTGCGCAGAGCGGTTTCAGTCTTACGGAAGAACACAACTGAAATCACTTCAACAACAACATTCACAAACATTGTCACGATTCTGTAAAGGCGGACAATCCTAGCGAACTGCAGCGACGCGTTGGTATCCAAGCCCGCCGAAGAATTTAAAACATATTACAACAATAATAGTTTATAAAAAAAATCTGTGACACGCTAGAGGATCTCCCCTACCAGCGGCACACTCTTTGGGATAATTATGCCACCAAAAAACGATATAATACTTGGCAACATTTTGTACGGGGTCTGTCTGTCTTTATGTGGACCCACGCTGAGATGAAGCCATAAATATGCAGCTTGGTGTGCTTCTCGTCACTTCTCGACACAAGACTAAGCCTACGGTGACGGTATCATTCAGGTTATTAATATATTGTAATTGATTAGAACCACCCTCACCAATGCCTTATATTTGTTGTATTTAATAATTATTATATTAAATGTGTATTCTGTCTTCATAATTAAATTCAGTTCTCTCCCAAAATATAGCATAAACCTTTCCTATACACAAGTATAAAAATATTAAAAACATAACAACTGGTGGAGGTACCAAGCGCTCTCCTGCTCCTGCAGCCAAGTAAAATGTTACCACTTCCCCCAAATAAATGCCCCACCCACCCTCACTTTCTTTTGAAAAAAATATTTTTTTATAATAAAATAACTTTGCTTCGCGTTCCGTATTATTACCATAATCGGTAGTTTGGATGTTCACGCTGAAACTGTTTTCCGTCAGGTCCTCAAACAGAATGTATTTGAAAGATGACACGCTTTTTTCAAATGTAATAAATGGAATAGCACCGAACTCCCCAACAGTGCTTGCCTTTGGAGTAGCAGTCACTCTAGGTAGAGTGCCAGTATTTACAGGAGAAATTGCTGGTGTTATGCAGTGAATGCCACACATAGCGTGGAAATGTTGGAGCCATCAAGAGTACGTTGACATTTGTATTGTCAAAGATGAACTGTGAAAATGTGTTACGATACTCCGAGCTCTCAGGGTGGATCATGCACGATGCTTCAAAATTCCGAACTTCTTCGTATGAGCAGCAGAATCCTAACCCACAGGCTGTCTCTATTAGGTCCCTAGAACCATACTTCCTTGAGAGAAGAGCACCAAATACAACCTGAAGTGAGGAATGGAACGATCTGGGACTTGTAGCTGCAATTATTGCGTTTACAATAGAAATTGTCTTTCTTCTGCGTTTTTCTTCTTTCCCTTTCTTCCCTCTCGAGAGGATAGTATCCACCAACAACTTCAGGGAAACAGGAACGTCCTCCTCACAGTTCTGCAAGAAGTTTTGGGGTCTGGGTAAGTATCAAGTGCATACACTTTTGAATGGACATCTTCCCGGATGATGTCAGCTGCAGCTTCAACTATTCGGAGACATTCTTCTTGCTCATTCTTTTTTCGAGATTCGTACCATTGTTGAGTCAAAATTTTGCATCCCATATTTCGAAAACAGATTACTGTTTCTCGGTTTTTACCAACTGAAATGAGAATGTCACTCCCTTGTCCAACAACTTTGCCTTCAGTTGTTTTTCATGAGGGATTGGGCCGGTAAAACCTTTCAGGGTTTCTTTCACAGAAAACTGGCATTCATCTTCCATGCTTTCAATATAATTGCTAATGTGGTCAACTGCAGCAGTTATATTCTCATATTTGGGTCTACCTGGGGTGACTCTTTGGTGTACAGGTTTATAAAACTTCCCCATGCAATTGTGGTGGTACCTTCCATCACTGGCGACCAAGTCACTCACGGTGGCTAAGCGGGTGCTTACTTCATGTCCCCACTGGTCCCCTCGGCCAGCAGCAGTTTCTACGATTTTGTCCTTCAAGTGGAGTGTAGTTACTAGTCCGACACTTTCACGACTCTCAATAGGTTTTCTTTTCTGTTTGGAGATGAAATCATCACTGGCATCTTCAGCACAAAAAAAAACACAGATTTTTGAAATTGAAAGCTGACTGACCTGCTCGCACTTGCCGTTGTCCACTGGGGCCAGTTTTCTCAGCTGCAGCCACACATTTTTCTCTTGCATAATATTTGTGACATGCTGAATGTAGTTTCACAGTCTCAAGTTTTTGAAAGTGAAGATACGTTTTATCACCTCTCCTCTTGCTACACTCAATCAATGTTTGAATTCCCCTCTCCTTCACAGTCACTGCTTTATCCTCTGATATTGTCTGATCACACACAGCACATAACTCCGTCATGTTGGAATGCACAGGAACACGAACACATTACGAAGGTCCGAACTAGTGAGTTAAACACCGCATACTGGAAGCTAAGGGCTCGTCAGGGCATTGAGAAGAGAAGAAAAGGGAAGGGATCGAGGGACCACCCGGCGCCAGGTGGCCGAACAATAAAGAACCGGTCTGCACATTTTCCCCCACCACCGCCGAAGCTCACCTCAGCGGAGGGGGGAAACCTAGGAGTCATATTGGGTCATAACTGAAGCCATTAAAACAAAAATTTATTTTTTCGGAATTATTTCCTTGTTGAAGTATATTACTACTGGCCTAAAGAGGAAGATAGTTGAATAAAAATAACATTTTGTTTGAAGCTGAGAAATGTTGCATATCTAATTTAATTGAAAATGATGCCCAACGAGTTAATGGTAATTTTTTTTAATGTCTTAAATGTAACAAGACCTATCCGCAAACTTTCAGAATGTTACAGAAAATGTTACCATACATAACTTCATACTATTTGTTGTAAATTATTATTAAATTTAGATCACTAAAATATACAAAAATCTTAATAGCACAAAGATTATGAACTTAACACAAAATGTATGTTAATACTATAAGTTATTTGTGCATTTTTATTATGTGTATTGTGTTAGCTTTAGTAAGCTCAACGCCCTCCACGCCCTTCCCAAACTTGGTTTATAGGAGGTCTCATACCGCGGTACAACTTTTGTTCTTTTATTTTACTTAACTTTCATATAATAAGATTAATTTAGGCCCTCCTACGAAACAAACTTTTAATCCGACTCCATCCTATCTGACACACAACTGAACTGTAAGACTGATCATATTATTGTGATATATGGTGAATGTTTATATTTTTCAGCATTCATTTTGTAATAGCCTTATTGTAACTTTCAGCATTTATGTAACTATTTTGTAATTATTGACGATGGAAGTAGTTAAACGTTGTATTTAATCCTTTCAATAATTTTTGTCATTAGCAACTATAAAATTCTAATTCATAATATTTATTTTTAAATCAATTTTAGCCGATCATTAGGGATATTCAGCATATATTACCACGTTAAAAAACTACAAGAAGACTTCAAGAACAGGCTGACGCGAATCGGTCCCACCCGGAGTGGTCTGCCGTGGTCGCGTGGAAGAGTATTTGCACACCTTAGCTAATGACAAGGTGAGGGCTGCCGCATCTGCTAGCTACACTCTCAGCAGAACACTACCCTGCGAGGCCAGGCGAGGAATCCAAAACACGTTATAGTTATTAAAACCTAGCACCGAAGCGCTAGAGGATCTCCCCTCCCAGCGGTACGGTATTCGGGACAATTACGCCACCAGAAACTGTATAACACTTGGCAACACTTTGTACGGGGTCAGTCAGTCTGTGGACCCACGCAAAGAATGTGTCCTCAAGATGCAGCTTGGCGTGCCGCTCGCCGCTTCCCGTCACAGCACTCAGCCTAAGGTGACGGTATCATTCAGGTTAGTCATACACAGTAAATGATGAGGACCTACCTCGCCAATACCTCATATGCATTTATCTGTTAATAATTATATTAAATATGTATTCTATCTTCATAGTTAAATTCAGTTATTCCCTCAAAATAGCATAAACCTTCCCTACACACTAGTATAAAAATAAAATAAATCATAAAACATTCGTAATTAGTGTAAGGCCGACAAAATAAGAAATAGCACAAATTTAGAAGAGCTACGACAATACACCAAAGTCCAGGACTTAAATGGAATGCCCAGCAATATGGTCAAGTGATTTATCGTTGCCTTTGTATAAGGTAAATGTGTTTTAAAAATAATTGGAAATCTGAACATAAGGAACTCCACCAAAACCATCCCACATCTCCTAGTCTACAAAAACTTGGAAATGAACTACTACCGGCTCCCACCAGCACAATGCTACCAAAGTCAGCGTTCTGTTATAGCTACACTCATCTGCGTTGCCAGTTTTTCAGGTAAAGTTTTGCTAGGCCAAAATCAAGAAACCATCTGAATCTAACGCGTAAAAACAAGCT
This sequence comes from Clitarchus hookeri, assembly GCA_002778355.1. Classification (NCBI taxonomy): domain Eukaryota; kingdom Metazoa; phylum Arthropoda; class Insecta; order Phasmatodea; family Phasmatidae; genus Clitarchus; species Clitarchus hookeri. The sequence goes on along the minus strand of NQII01001517.1, from coordinate 361,269 downwards.
ACTACACAGCTACGAGCAAGGACACGACATCGACCGCCACAAAGACAATCACAGACACACAGAAGCTGATATCCACAATTCACGCATTAATATTCTGTTTCAGCTACAACACTGCGCAGCCCAGCACTACATAGTAGACGCACTTACCCCACACACTTTCATCCCAAGTAGTTTACACAGCAAGATGAATATGAAGAACATTTTCTCAGCTAGAGAGTCCGATTTCAATACATTTTGTACATGGACGTCGCACTCACATACCATGTACGAGAGTATTCATGAAAAAACATCACCCATGCCGTTTTCACCTTGTGCCATATTCAACAAAATCTTACTATACTATCCAAGCGTAGCATCGAGGTAGTATTCCTACCTTTATTTCCAAAGAATGGATCAAACTCAGCCGGGTGAATTAAAGGTTATTTTCTCCACGTAGGTTATCAAATCAATTCTCATCAGATGCTGATTAAGTCCCTAATATGAACCTAAGCAGTTGTTGTCCTTCAAATTTATATCATGGGAACCTCTGCTGCATAAAAATAGATTAAAATTATTTATGTACTATTAATAACAAAAATTCATACTCGGGCGTATTTCAAAAGAACGGTTTCCCAGACAGCTGAATAATTAAGAGAAAATGTATGTCATACAAAATAGTCAAAACATAGACAAAACGATCAGTTCAGTGAAAAACGCACTCATCTCAACAGCTAATAAACAAATGCCATCTAACTCATAATGAAACTTTAAAAATAACCTTACTATAACATATCGCGCAGGCAATAAAACCGAGGAACATATCCCTGCACAAATGACAGCACTCTAGGCAGCTGAATAGCCGGAAACAAAACAAGAATTTAGAATCCCAAGTCAATGAACGGCGCGTATCACAGAGCATAAGAGCCAACATAAGCTAGGCAAATTAGGAAAAATAAGGGAAAGTATAGGTATAGTCGTAATCGTTGTCATTCCTTATGTGTTTTGGGTCGCTGAACATGAATCTGAGGTTTGCTGACAGAATTTTTTCCCGGAACATAGTTTTTTTTTTTTTTTTGCAAAAAACCTCGAAATTTTGGCACTTTTTTTTTTTTTGTTTTCTGCCTATATCTTGTTATGTACAAAAAATGTCTACAATTTCATCTACTTTAATTGTGTATAGAATAGTCGTTTCAAAAAAACGCATAGTTCCCAAGATATAGGCACAAACACAAAAAAATTGCCAGAATTTCAAGGTTTTTTGCAACAAAAAAAAACAATGTTCCTGGCCAAAATTCTGTCAGCAAACCTCAGATTCGTGTTCAGCGACCCAAAAAACATAAGGAATGACAATGATTACGACTATACCTAAACTTTCCGCTGAAGGCCCTTTTTTTCCTAATTTACCTAGCCTAACAGCGTGGTGACAAGGTGCCGTCCTTGAGTGGTGGTATCAAATATCTCTTAGAAATGATGAAGTGGCGCCTTAGTCGCACATAAGACCACTCTGCCACTCAGACGTGATTGTAGGTTGCCTATACACAGTTTGCTAAGGCAAACCTATTGTTGGACACTTTGAACCAACCTCTTTTAGTGCAACCTGGTAAACGATAACAATAAAGAAGTTCCCGGGCTTTCTCCATCAAATTTGTCCACAAAATTGGATTGGATAGGAAAGGGCTTATTGACGTCCCCGGGCGTTACGCCTGAAGGCTTATCAGGTGACAGCTTATAAATTAACTTATGACCTAACTTAAACTAACACCCATTCCTTACCTAGGATTCAAAACAAGAAGCTCCCGCACCCCAGACCGGCGGCGCACCTACCAACTGCGCCACGGGAGGTCGATTCATCCACAAGAGATTCCGAAAAAGAAAAGAACGTAATTCAAAAGGCGCTCATAAAAAGCCTTCCGTTTGAATTCATGTACATTCCCACCACATATTCCACAATCATATTTTTAAACCATTTCCTGAAGGTTGTAAAAGGCTATATCGGTAGCATTTCACAAAAGAAACAAAACGCCATCACTTCCATCCAACTATCGTCCCATTAAACTGTTTTTCATTCCTCTAACCTGTCAGAGAAAGTAGTGTGCATGAGCACCACCTGGCATCTCACAACACACACAGCTCAAGAAAAGTTTTGCACCACCAGGATTTCTGAGTGACTGTACTATGTTTCTGGTGGCCCAAGAGAATGTATGGGATGAAAATACCCTGTGTACAGTATAGCACGCCAGACTTACCTTATGTATTTTTGTCACACGCCGACTGTATCTGCGAACATTCTTCATGTGCAGCCAACTACACATGATGCAAAATATATTTTGAGCTGTCTGCTTGGTAAAGAACAGTTAGGAAGCACACTTTTGTGAACATCCGAACTTTATTACTTTACGTTCGTATATGCTTATCGTTATAAGCATTAAAAAAACAAATACTATTATCATCAACGGCGGAAATTTAGTGCCGAAATTAGGAAGTTCTAGGATGTTTTCTTCCCCATTCTTCAGTATTTTCACACGCGACGCTGACAATTGAACGAGCTGTCGAAAACACTGTCACACTCACAACTGCACAGACATTAATAACTAGGTATGCTCATTGATCATATTCTAAGATTAGAAGAGCTGCTGTTTGGAATAACTATCACTGATATCAGAAAGTTAGCATTCCAAATAGCAGAGCGCAATGGAATACTGCATAACTTCAATATATTGACAGAAATGGCTTTTAATTAACTGTTTTATGCTTTTAAAGCCCATAATAAGGGTAAGTCCTAGTTGAGCCTGAGTCCACTTCAATGGCACGTGCAAAGGGATTCAACAAAAATAATGTTTAAATTTCTTTTATATACTGGAGATAGCTATTTCTCCGATTCCAAAGTGCTGGAAAAGTGTATCCAGACTAACAAGAGGTTGTTTTATTTTGGGGGGGGGCTCAGCGTACCGTTTCACTGGCAAGCATTCCGTGCGAATGTGATTTGATGCCACAAAGGATAGAAGAAGGAAGAAGATTAATGAATCTACTAAAGCAAGGGAAATACTGCGTTTGCAAAGAAACATTTAAAAATAACAACAATGCCAGACAACAATGCACCTTCTACTTCGTATGAATCCAATGTAACAATAGAACTCATGCAAGACTACTGGTTTTGTTCAGTGTGTGAGGAATATAATGTAGAAACATGGTGCAATGTTTACAGCGCCACGCTTGGGTACATGATACCTGCGCAGGCGTTTAATCAAGTCGTGCGCATTTTGTGTGGCACGTAAATTAAATATAATTATTTTTGTAATTTAGGGAGATTTATGTGCAAGGTTATATAAACAAAAAACATCGTTATAGTTTGAACATTGATACAATTTAGTATTAGCATATTTTTGTTGTAGCAGTACGATTTACGACACTGGTGGTACGATTTCGGATAGTGGTTTCTTATATCGTACTGATTGCAGCCAGTCTGAAAAACATTTGTGTGGCTCATTATTTCAGCTATCTAGACATGTTTATGTTTATGTGTACGCACAAATGCATGATTTTTTGTTCTAGGTAAATCAATATTCGAGCAGTACATTGAATAATTACAGAAATAAATGTAATAATGTAATAACTGGTACAATTTAGGATACCTTCCTCTATTAATGAACAGTACTTGGCAAGATATAACAACACCATTATGTTTTCTCGCAGAAATGCGCAAGACGTCCGTTGTTTGTGTCGATTGTACGACTATACTTGAGCACAATTATGGATAATTCGTATACTTTGTAGTTAAAATGACCTGCAAATGTTTTAAATATATGTGTTTTTATATTTTAAATATTGTAACTAAAAAAACGTGCAGTACAACTGCATGATAAAAAGATGTAAGGTAAATGCATTATAATTACGTGTTGGTAATTACTGCACTTTGCATTTCCCATCGCCTTAAACGTACTGTGTGACTCGAGAAGGCGGTAATGGTTTGTTCCGAAGAGGGAGGGGGGTGTGCGCGTGCAACACTTCAGTCATCACAGGGGTGCCGGGCCGTACTGTTGTCGCTCAGCTATACAGGCCACACTACACGACGAGCTCCAGACGCGCGAGTGGGATATCACTGACTTGTGCAACGTACGTGCAAGAATATATGGCCGGTTGCCATATTTACTCTCACAAGTTTGCACTCGCAGAATTTTATAAATTAGATTATGTGTTTTTATAAAAGAATGCATCGTGATTGTCGTTCGTGGCAACATATTCCTACAAAATGTTATTATAATCTGTTTGGGGTTCAAAAAGTTATAAGGGGGCATCATCCAGGCAGACATTCGGGTTATTTCATAAGCCTATCTTTCCAATGGATAGAATCCTAAAAATACAAAAATATGCATATACCAGAAACGTAAAATTGACCTCGTACAACAGCATATAAGAGAGGCGTGGGTGGCATAAGCCTCGAAAAATTGAGAACTACTGATTTATTAAGAAATAAGTGTAGAGCAAAATCTTTTTCTAGGTTTATCAGAATGCGAGGTAGTATGCGAGTAATGATATTCAAAGTAGAATCTTGAACCACATGTTCCTTTTTATTATTGAATGGGTGCACATGTTTTGCTATTACTTTAGTCTCCACATAACAAATATCTTGTAATAAAACACCTTCGCCTCTTCATTTTATACGAGACGTTAATGTATATAGTCTTTTCACGGTTTCTTTACACTTTTTGAAATGAACCATTAAAATAATCACCCAATGTAAGACGTTTTTTGGTTGTCCTATAAACACGTAATGTATCACAAGCCTTTTTATACTTCTGTTAACATAAATGTACCTGATTTTTTATTAAATTTAACCTTTACTTGTATTTTATTTATAAATCACAATATTGCATTTATAGTCAATATGAATAAAAACGGCAGGAATATTGGTGTGTTGGCAATCCCTAGTAAGAAACAGTTCTTATGCAAAATATTAATATTACACTGAGTGTGCACGAATGCAGTTCGCTATCCCTCTGGTGTAATTTTTTAGGCTCGGTTAAGCTTTGTTTTTATGAGACGGAGGAATTTCCTGGACGCAGAACTTAATCAGGGCTTCAGAAAAGTTAGAAGTGATCATGAATGGACTATATATTCATTGTCGTATTCTGGCGGATTACAGATGGTAAAACTGTTGAAGTGCATTTCCCCCATTTTCTCTAGAAGAAGACACAATCCCATATACGTTTGGATTCTTATCAATCAGCTCATTCCGTCAGGTACCCTTTGTGTGTCAGACAGGATAACAGTTTACGCCCGTGGAGGCCTGTTTTTCAGTATTTAGTGTACTCGTAAAAGGAGCCGCTATGACTGGTAGTTTCGCCGCTACGAGATGGACGGAGCCAGACTAGCTCTCACGTCTCTACTTTCACTCTGGTCCTTTGCAATTCACCAAAAATTTCTAGATATATTTCGAACATTACCATTCACCCAAGATCATTGGTTAGGTGTATTTTTTTAGGTACTGTTAGCAAGTTTACCGCGTCTGTACACGTGTATTGAGAAAGCACGAATGGTAAACTTTTCACCATATATTCATGGCAGCTTTCCCAGGGTTTTTAAAGAAAGTGTCAAATGTGTAGTGAAGTTCCCAACTTTATATAGAGTAGTAGTTATGTATTCGCAACTTGATTTGGGGTGAATTTCCCATATTGAGTAAGTGATGAGTGAAGGAATTTCGCCGGTTCTTAATAGCGAGGTCTTGACAGCCAATGACGGTGATTGGGGTGAGTATGGAGCAGCGCCGGAATGAAAGGGCTGAAGAAACGGGGGATCCCCTAGAAAACCTGCTGACCAGCGGCATCGTCCGGCACGATTCCCACATTCGAAAATCCGGGAGTGACCAGGCCGGGGATTGAATCCGGTTCGCCTTGGTGGGAGGTGAGCAGACTAACAGCTCAGCCACTGCGGCCCCTTCTCATACTGAGTATATTATATTGGAGTGTAAGAACTTTACCAAAATATTTTTTACAGTCAAAATTAATGTAGTCTGTCTCACTATCTAGTGAACTTTTTTTACAATTTTGAAGGCACTCCTGTTTACAATTGTTTCCATGGCTACAGTGGTGACTTCCCTTCGACAGATGATATTTACATGAACGCACTCAGCTGACTGTCAACCTGCCCATTATATCAACAGAAAATATTTTGCCATGGAAGTAACTGTGCACAAGGCTACTTTCAGAACTCTCGAAAATATGCACTCCTTGATGAGACCAATTATATACGTTTATTTGCCACTTGGAGTTGTGAGGTGAGCATCGGGTTCCAATATACTTCAGCTGGCTTCGGTCTATTGGCCAGATACAACAGTCTCTAGTACAAGTATACGGGAGATGGAAATCGCCCCGAAAAAAAAACTTATTCAATGCGATTGTCCTACTTCTTCGAGATTACTCGGCTTTATTGCACATTAAGACGTCGTTCTGACGTGGCGAGGAAGCCAAATCGGTGACTGTTCATGACTAAACTATGGCACAACTCAGTTTGTGATCACAGAGTTGGTCGGCAGGTTGTTTGTTCTTGTAGTAGTACGACTACTCGCCTCCTACCAAGGCGGACCGGGTTTGATTCCCGGTGGGTTCACCCAGACATTCATACGTGGGAAACGTGTTGGGCGTTGTTATTGGCCGATGGGTTCTCTCGGGACATTCCCGTTTCCCCCCACCATTTCATTCTGCCGCTCGTCCATGTTGACCTCATTTCATCCTCACGAACACTTAAGACCTCGCCGACCAAAACCTGCCAACTCCACTCCTCTCCGGCAATTGGTTAGGAGTCCACTGTGGTCATATGAGTCGACTTGAGCCCTTCTGTGCGTAGGCATGAGATGCAAACGCTAAACTTTGACTTCGTGCCTCGTCGGTGTGCTGTAGGTATTAACTGGCAGCCGTGGGGCGCGAGACGTCTCCTCGAGTCGTCTCCTCGAGTCGATAAGAACATCGTAAAACGTCGATGGCAGTTCCTTGTTACAGGGCTTCCCTCGTCACCAGTCGATTTTACGACCTCGCCGAGGCCTCTGCCACTCTCCCGCGCTCCCGACCCTACCGGCGATAACGACCGTGATTCTTTATGCGAACTGGGGCGCTGCTCTTCTTCGTTCACACCAGCCACTATTAATTGTGCTGGCCACCAAACAGTTCACTATTTTATATTTTTACGAAATACCGTTCAACTTGTACTCGTTACTTACAAATACTATTTCCTTGAATTTGTTTGCATGGTGGCATATCAGGATGTTGTGAGAGGCAAAAGAAAATCCTGCTACCGACACCTGTTCTTTGGAAAGAGGTCCACGTATGTTGCATCGTCTGGTTGCGCCTACATCTGTACAGTAGGAATACTTTGCGGATTGCTGCAGTCAAGATCTAAAGAAAGTTTGCCGCTTATGTTGTGCCAAACCGAACGATCCTGAAGAAATTATAGCATACATTGACTGAATGTGATGTTCTGACGTATAGGGTTCTATAATAACCTTATTCACCCTCGTTCCTTATTTCACACAGCTATTGTTGCCAGGTTCACACGGAGAGGAAGTAGGAGAGTATACAAACCGTGGAGAGAGCTGCGCCAGTAGAATAAAAATGGGGAGTCCGAAAAATTGATTATGAAGGAGGAGTCAGAAGCGGATCACTGGCCGGTCAGACGTTCCCTATCTTGGAGAAAAATTTTCCTTTTTTCCCTTAAAATACACAATTTTCCCTCAAAATATATTTCTTCCTCTCAAAATTTTCCTTCCTTCCAAAAAAATTTCTAAAAAAAAGGAGGGGGGTTGGAATTTTCCACACAAATCCTTAAATCAGCAAGGTGGACTACTAAAGATTCCTTGAAAAAGTTCACAAATCAGGAAGGCGGACTAAAGGCTTCCGAGGTCAAGCCCAGCGGATAAGGAGGACAACGGCCATGTTCGTTTACATAATGGACGCGACCACCATATTTGTTCACATTATTGACCCCGACTGCCATATTGGATATCCGCGACCTTTATCTTGAGCCTCGATGATCTTGGGACGACCTTAAACCCTAAAAATCAAGAAAAATTACAAAAGTCCGTAAAAAAAATAAAGCAAAAATAGGGGGAAATTTTATTAATAGCATTAGCCACCGTCTTGGAATTCCATTATTTTGGTCCTAATCCTTGAACTCTAAAAAAATTGAGAAAAATTGCAGAACTGCATTAGAATATTAAAAGTCAGGGGAAAGATTGCACTATTTATCCTGACTACAATTCTTAACTAACATGAACTCGACCTTCATCCAGGTGACCTTCAACCCAAAAATCGACAAAAGTGTGAAAATGTGTAATTTTTTAATAAGGGGAAAAATTATATTACTGAATCCAATTGCAATGTTGAATATTTGTAACCTTGTCCTTAACACCAGGTGATCTTAAATAAAAAACCTGAAATATCATCAAAAATTGGAAAATATAGCAAATAATTAGTTTAATATAAATTTAAAATGTACTAAAACACTTAATTTTAAAAAAATTGTTTAAAATTTAATTAAATTTTGGAAAAATTGTTTTACTATTTCAAGAATTACATCTTACATGTAGCAAGATCCAGGGTTTGATTATTGTAAAGAGGGAAGAGCACACTCACTCCCAGCATGGCGCCCAGCAGACGACAGAACCCCCACCACTATACTTAATTGGCTATTTAGTTAACCCCAATCCAACTACTCCCTCCCCCCCCCTTCCCCCCATCANCCACCCCCTTCATAGCCAACCACTACAACTCTACCCCATCACTACCACTAAACTGTTCTACTGATTTAATGATGATGTAACATTGCTCGATCATAATTGTCTGTTGATCATCTGATATCTCCACCTCTGCAGGTAATTATTGTAGCCACTCTCTCCCCTGGTGTCTCTAGCATGCAGTTTGTTAAGTTATTTTTCTATGCTCGACCCTTCTATTACATTTTGTGGGGTACTATCGGGCGTCCTCGTAATTACACGCACATTTTCCCATCAAAGTAAAAAAAAACAGCTGCTCAAATTTAAAGTACCTGTTGGGCCAGCGAGCTACTGGAATGTACAGATCAAGACGAAACATTCGTTCAATAGTGCACCTGCGACCAGCGTCCCAACTTCGTCTTTGGTGGTACCATGGCTGACTCCAGCTGGACTACCTACATCGTCAGCGATACCATTCGCAAACATTTAAAGTTACGCCCCTGGAACATAGAATGTCCGAGACCAGCTTGTGTAGTAGTCTTATCTTCAATGCTCCTTTTTGCCATAAATCCTCCATTCTTTTGATCTTCCATTCTCTTCTTGGCCATCAGACTTTCCATCAATCTTTCAATCTTTCGAGTAGTCTGTTATTCCAATCCTTTAATAATTTCAACATTAAATGATCTTTCAAACTATTAATTCATCATCATTCCTTAGTCAGTCCATTGGTTTGCCTTTTGTCCCCATCCATATGTATAGAAAAACCATTAATCCACAATACCTTTCTATATTTGTACTTGGTGACTGCATTAATGTTTTTTATGCAGTCCCTTGGGTGTGCATACATATTTAAAGTCTTCATATATTTTTAATTCAGAATATTGGCCATTTGACAAGTCCGACAAGATCAAACAGCCATACGAGCCGACCAGGGCAACTGATCAACAAGGCTGATGGTCCAGACAAACCAAACATATCAACCATGTATAGAGAATGTCGATAAATACCACCCAAACCAAACGACCAGACCAAATTACCATCAACACTGACCACCTATAATATCAACCCCCAAGATCAACTGGACTATACAAGCCAGACATACCAACTGGCCATACCAACACACCTCAAAAATAAACCTTAAGAAAATCATACCTTAAATATCAGACCTCAAAATTCAGATATAAAAATCAAACCTCAAAAATATCTATCAATAACTCCCTAAAAACCGTTCTCAAAAACCATGTTCAAAAATATCCCTCAAAATAATTTATTAAAAATATTCCTTAAAAAACATTCGTGGAAAACATACCGCTCGACGTACATCTTGGTATGTTGTTTCAGCATGATGGTTGTCCTACGCATTTTGCTTTGGTGGCGAGTAAAGTGTTAAATGAAATGTTTCCAAACTGTTGGTTAGGGTGTAGGGGTGTTGTAAAATGGCCAGCTCGCTGTGGGGAACACTGAAATATAGGGTGTACAACACGATTCCTACGAAGCCAGAAGACATGCAGAAACACATTGTGACAGTTTGCAGAGGCATTACGCCAGAAACAATTCAGGCCGCTCGTCGCTTGCTATATGTGTGTTTGCAGTTGTGTATTGCTGTCGATGGTAAACATATCGAGCACATGCTGTGAAAAGCTTTTCAACCATAACTGTGCTCTTTTGTACTATGCATGCGGATGCGATAGCATTTCTCCTTAGGTTGGTTAGTTCTATTTTTGTTGTGCATCTGTATGCACTCGTTATTCAGTACATTTAATGCCTACGAAACAAATCTCCTGAATTACGTTGGTATCTGAATAAAATGTAATGTATTGATATCAGACAATCACTCACATTGCACATCTTCCCTCTCGCTGCGGTACTCTCCTTTGTCCAATATCACATTCCATGCCTCTTGCCCCATTCAGATAAGCGCTACGCTGCTATAAGGAAGCGGTCCCGCCAGGATGAATAAAGGCGCACGTGTTGTTTGCTTACAGCTGTGCGTACAGGTTCACTGCCCCATGCTACTGGCCCACTTAACTTAATCATATTTGCACATTATTTCTTGGCATTTCTGTATTACTTTCATTGCATATGCTATATCACTGAATTCCTCTTCGCACGTAAGTTCAGATGCCATTGAAATAAATGTATGTTTCCAGGGGAAAATCATATGTTGTTCAATTATTTCCGTCCATACACGTGCTACGAATAGTCATTTTGCGGCAAATTGCTTGACCCGTATGTAATTTCATATAGCGAAAACCGCATTCCGTGATCTGCAACCGTTCCGGAAATTTTGGGGGTGTCCACGCACGTCAGGCGGAGCATCCTCTATATATGAATATAAATATATAGTGTTCGGAAAATAAATCCCCAAACTGCGGGAGGTGATTCCTTATGAAAAATAAAGTCAAAAATATACAGTCTGGTCCTGAACTACAGGTACAAACGCTGAACCTTATACGAACTATGTCGTACAGTAACTCGCAAGGGCGGTAGCTACACTTGAAAATTCGACATGTCAAACCATGTTAACTGAAAATAATAAAACCTACATGAGATGGAAGAGCAATTTCGTGCATAATGATTTCTTTAACTAAGACCTGAAACCTGCGAACAGTTGTGGAGTACTATCATCCCCATACAGTAATAAAATGGGGGAGGTATGTTAGTATCCTACCGATGTGTGTGTAACCCTTGGGTATTTATTTAAGACATCATAGTCATACGTACAGCACAATAATGCACAAATAACGTTACTGTGATGTAACACTCTCAGACGAACAGTTTGCGAATAAACAGATAAAGTTTGTGAAAGTTCACTTGGTTGCCTACCAGGTACGCAAACCGCATCGCAAGGCAAGGCGTACAATGTGACAAGACAGTTGCGCGCCTAGCTGTCGGTTAGCACCACTAGTGTGTGTGACATGGTGGCATTGACGTGAGCAGAAACTACGGATATGCATCTCGTTTATTTGTTGCTGTTAAAGAGCTCGAAAAGTCTGACTCAAAGTTTGTAGCATTCTACCGCATGACGAAAGAATCATACCTACACTTGATTGATATTGTATCTCCATCCATAAGGCAGAGGGATACACAAATGTGGGAAGGTGTGAGTGCAGAAGAAATAATCTTGATCACTTTGAGGTAAATAATTTTATTTTTGATTTTGTTGCATAGGTACAATTTCATTACAAATATTTTTTAATGATTTATTACATTTTAAATCATACACACAAGAGAAAAACATAATGTTGGTCACATTGCAATTTCATTCAAGCTCCCGTCCCATAGCCATTGAAACAATTTCCGATAACGAATTGAAGGCACCGCTTGTGGAAGCATTTCCCTCTTCATTGTACTGTATTAAAGTTGATGGTTCCATTTGATGAAGAGTAACGATGTTAGATGGCGAAGAATATGAAGAGGATGTTGATGAGTGGCACGATAAATTAATATTACTTGGAGGTGTTTGACCAGTTATGTCATCTATGAAGAGGAGGTTGATGAGTGGTACGATAAATTAATATTACTTGGAGGTGTTTGACCAGTTATGTCATCTATGAAGAGGAGGTTGATGAGTGGTACGATAAATTAATATTACTTTGAGGTGTTTGACCAGTAATGTCATCTATAAGTTGGAAAACCTTGCGCCTGAATTCTCTCAGTTGTTCTTCGGTCAAAGGCTCAAATTCCGGTACCAAACTGTCAAGGAAAGATTTTATCCCCGCAATTTTTCTATCGTTCTCTTTTGGTATGTTGAGTCTAGCCGTTTTTGTCTGGAGGAAATTCATAAATGTTGCATCAACATCAGTGATCGAAATTCCACGTTTAGGACCTGGTTTCTTTTTACTTGGGTTGGAGGTCTCAGGTTGTCCAGTTGGTGGTTGAGAATGTGAAGATAGAGGCGTACAGGAAGCCGGTTGTTGTGGTAGTGGTGGAGGGAGGGGTGGTGCTTCAGCAGGGAACTGTTGAGATGGCTCTGTGTTTTCTAGCATGAAATCAACATCTTCATCAAATTGAGACTGAGATAGTTCAGGGATCGGTTGCACATTCCCAGGAGCAGCAGGTATGTTGGTTTTTACAAATGGTAGGGCAAATTGCATCGCTTCCATTAGGTAGTACGGTTTTTTTTCTTTGAGCCTGAGCCACTAGGTAGGGGCCTCAAGTTCCGTACAAAAACTGACCTCAAATTCTTCCATCTTTCTTTACATTCTGAAGCTGAAACATAAACGAAAGTAACCTGAGAATGTAGGTAAATAAACACAAATTTTAGAAATGATAGCGATCACTTATAAAATTTTCAAGTTAAAACTAGTGACAGGAATATCATACATATGAAAAACAAATAAACGGAATTATAAACTAACTAGTTATCACTAAGCTAGTACAATTAAATTTATAAATTTAATTAATAAAAATTGACTTTTTTTCAGATATTTGGCTACTGGGTGCACGTTTGTCTCTTATTTTTCGTTTTACTTCGCCAGAGGGGAGAGCACCATTGGATATGTCGTGTACGAGACTACTAAAATACTTTGGGATATCCTCAGAGGAACTTACATGCATTACCAAACAAACAAGAATGGAAGCAAATCGCCGAACGTTTTTCCTGTTAGTGGAATATCCCGAATTGTATAGGAGTAATAGATGGAAAACACGTCAAAATTGAAAAATTGCCGAACAGCGGCTCAAGCAATTTCAACTACAAAAGTTACAATTTCGTTATATTAATGATTTGTTGTGACGCTGATGGTTTATTTACAAAGATTGAAAGTGGTTACGCAGGAAGAAACAGTGACGGAGGTATATTCCGTGCTTTAGCAATTAAATACTGGTTGACGCACAGCGGACTTGATATTCCGTCACCCGCCAGGCTTCCGAACGATGAAAATGACTGGGTTTTTTCTTTCTGCTTCGTTGCAGATGAGACGTTCTCATTAACCCACTATTTATTGAGACCATATTCGAAAAGAATTCTTGATAATGTAAAAAGAGTTTTCAATTACCGCCTAAGGCGGGGTCGAAAAACTATCTAATGCACGTTTGGTATGATGTGCGAGAAATTTCAGGTACTAAACTGTCCAATCCGTTGCCGAGATCCAGAGAAAATCAATGACATTATAAAAAGTGTTTGTGTTCTCCCCAATTATGTTAGGAAAAGAGAAGATATTCAACACAATATTCCACAAAATGACGCAAATGTCACCAATCGTGTAGCAACTTTAACTTTTACAAACTGCCGAAGTTATACATGCTCAAAATTCTCCAAAAAATATAATAAATGATTTAGCAAACTACTTTGTTACCCATCAGGCATCCCTTCCTTGGCAGTGGAACTATTTTATTTAGGAAATTCACGGATATTTTTATATTTTTTAATTTGTTTTTATAATTATAAAACACATACCTAGTAAGTGAACGTAGTTATAAGTAAGTGAAGTAGGTACCTAAGTAAATAGGTTGTATCATGCAAAAAGTGACATCCTTGTTCATTCAATTATAATAAAACAATATTGCACATACCTGACATGTTCATCTGCTTCCCAACTTCAACCCAACCCCTCTCCAAGACGTCCTTCCTCGAGTATTGAGGCAAATTGTAACTAAACAGTTCGGGACGCTTCTCAATTTCACCTACAAACTTAACATTGAACGCGTGTTCACCCGCCTTATTTCACAATGAGGCACGAGACCCGACGGACTGGCGACCTTCCTGGCAGGTAGCGTGAGACTTGTAGGATACGTGTAGGATACGCATCTGCTGGGAGTCGCGCCATTTGTGCCTCCCCACTACTCAACATTGGAATTGAATTCCAAGATACTCTCAAGTTACCCGAGTATCCGTCGCGTCGCCTCGGAATTGCGTAGTGTGAAGAGGGTCTTACTGTAAAACACACACACGGATGATTTGCAAGGCACATTCTCGTGCATTTACCTTCTACGATCTTCCCTTTTGAATTACAACTACCCGCATAACCTGTACTGTACGAATATGCTGTCCTTTCACCATTACCTGCATTCTGAAACAGCAGTCAAACAGTGTTCGTACGACCTGGTTTGCAACGCGGGTTGCGTAACTGGCAGGCAACCAAGTGCACCCTTACAAACTTTGTCCGTTGTCTCGAACACTGTTCGCCTGAAAGTATTAGATCATGGTAACGTGTTTCCGTGCAGTAACGTATGAGTATGACGTATTTACAAAATTACCCGAGGTTTACACACACATGGGTAGGATAATAACATACCTCCCCCTAGTGATGCAGGGGATGATAGTACGCCACAACTATTTGCAGGCTTCAGGTTTTAGTTAAAGGAAACATTATTCAAAGAATGGCTCTTTCATCTCATGTAAGTTTTACTATTTTCCGGTAGAACCATTTGAAATATCGATTTTCAAGCGTGGCTACCTCCCTTACGAGTTACTGTACGACGTTGTTCGTATAACGTGTTCTATCCTATTTTGCATAGGGAATCACATCACAGCATTTGCACTTGTAGTTCAGGAATTTCCTGTATAGGACACCATATACCTAAACCGAATATTAAAGAAGATATGAGCCTGTGAAAATTCGGCTTTGAAATCGTATTTTCGCTGGATGCCTTGTACTTTCTGCCAGCTGTAGGGTTGGCAGTGATTTTCCTACAGTACGTCCCACACAGTTGAATGGGACACGCCCATTTGGCGCGCTATGGAGCGTGTACTAGTGGAGGGCATGTCGTTGATGTGCTGACGTATCACTTCCTCAAGCCGAACAGTGCTCACAGACCGAGGACGGCCAGCATTACGCATGTGTCTCTGCAACATGGGAAGCACAAGTCACCTTTTTGCTGCGAATTTTGCAGGAGTTGTACAAGGTATTCGGCAAAAATACGTTTTCAAAACCCTATTTTTATATACTCATATCTCCTTTAATATTCCGTTTAGGTATACGTTGTCCTTTATACTTCCGACTTTATTTTTCATAAGGAATTACCTTACGTAGTTTGGGCGTTTCATTTATTTAACATTATATATATACATACATACATATATTGCGCCAGCATGAGCGCGCCTCTATTTAGCGCATGCACGGAACCAATAAATACGGAGGAAAATGCCAAACTGCACGCTATTATTTCACCCAGAGCACTATAAACTGACTGTTTAAGATGCAGAAAAACCAGATCGACGAGAAAGCCAACCTGGTCTACTAGTGAGTCGTTTACTGCCACAAGTATAAATGTTTTTTCCTAAAAAAAAAACTTTCATGCTTACGTTTAAATATTGTTGTAAATCTATTTATATTTTTCAAAACCAATTGCCACAGCAATACTGAAGAAATATAGTATTTTATATGTAATATGCTGATTCGATTTACGTTAAATGAAGCTTAACCTCTCATCAACAAGAAATAGAGGAATAGTCTCTAATAGAGAAATAATCCTCAATGGCCTATACTAAGTAACCACCCTGACATTCGCTTGGAGTTATTTCAGAACGGTTCGAACCCTGATACTTACGACAATGTGACCAGTGTGTTACACTGCGCTATCTTGCTCTATTACACTGATTGGAGCCATATTATATACTCAGCTGTGCTAAATACAAATATTTACAAATAAATTTTAAAGCTGAAATTATATGACGATTGGGGAAGATATTAAAAATAATAATAGTAATAATAATATTAATACTAAACACTATTTATACAAAATTGTTATAAGAAACCTACATTTACTCGAGTTTTTTAATGAAAGGATTAATGTAGCAGAATTGAACTGTGTTTACATACTTCAAAATACAGCATTTTGTACCGAATTTTCGACAGAAAATATCAAACAGTATTGTAAATGTTTATCGAGTTATGCAAGCAATAGTGGTTACTGTAAATTGCGTCATTTAACTATAAATACAAAAATTATAATGATAGACCTATTCAGACACTCGGCCTCCATGGTCACACCTAAGATTCTGTTAAGTACAATACTGAGAGGTCCTTTTATATTTCCGTATTTTATTTCATACTAGTATCAATTTTTATCAAACCTATTTTCTATATAATAATATTTGACGCCACTGTAGCGTCATAAATGTGGCCTTAAGGAAAATCGAATGGCCAGACCTAGACTGAAGAGCCAAAAAACTGGTACACCTGCCTAATATCGTGTAGGGCCCCCGCAAGCACGCAGAAGTGCCGCAAGTCGACGTGGCATGGACTCGATTAATGTCTGAAGGTATGCAGGAGGCAATTCACACCATGAATCCTGCAGGGCAGTCCACAAATCCATAGGAGTGCTAGGCGGTGGAGATCTCTTCTGAACAGCACGTCGCAAGGAATCCCAGATATGCTCAATAATGTTCATGTCTGGTGATTTAGGTGGTCAATGGAAGTGGCTAATGTCAGAAGAGTCACTCGGTAGGAACTCTCGACGTGTGGGGTGTCACATTGTCCTGCTGGAATTGTCCACGTCTGTCGGAATGAACAATGTACATGAATGGGTGCAGGTGATCGGACAGGATGCTTACGTATCTGTCACCTGTCAGAGTCGTATCTAGACGTATCAGGGGTCCCATTTCACGCCAACTGCACATGCCTCATACCATGATAGACCCTCCACCAGCTTGAACAGTCCCCTGTTGACATGTAGGGTCCATGGATTCATGAAAATGTCTCCATACCCGTACACGTCCATCCGCCCGATACAATTGGAAACGAGACTCGTGAGACTAGGCAACGTGTTCCCAGTCATCAACAGTCCAATGGCGGTGTTGGCGGGCCCAGGCGAGGCGTAAAGCTTTGTGCCGTGCAGTCAACAACGGTACACGAGTGGGCCTTCGCCTCCGAAAGCCCATATCAATGATGATCCGTTGAATAGTTCGCACGCTGGCACTTGTTGATGCCCAAGCATTGAAATCTGCGCCAATTTGAGAAAGGGTTGCACGTCTGTCACGTTTAATGATTCTCGTCAGTCGTCGTTTGTCCCGTTCGTTCACCATCTTTTTCCGGCCGCAGCGATGTCGAAGATTTTATGTTTTACCGGATTCCCGATATTCACAGTACACTAATGGTTGTACGCGAACATCCAATTTTTATCGCTACCTCGGAGATGCTATGTCCCATCTCTCGTGCGCCGACTGTAAAACCACGTTCAAACTAACTTAAATATTGATAATCTGCCATTGTAGCAGCAGTAACCGATCTGGCAACTTTGCCAGATGCTTGTTGTCTTATATAGGCGCTGCCGACCGCATCGCGTTTCTCTGATTGGTTCCATACCTCTGTTATTTGCATACGCACGCCTATACCAGTTTTTTTGCCTCTCCAGTGTATTTTCGGTTTTATAGTTTTCGATATGTTCTGTATTTTATTGCGTTAATTTTTCTTCATCAGTCGCAATGATTTCAGCATTATTGATTTACAGGAATATTAAGTATTATAATTATAGTATTAAACTACAATTTTATGTTTTATAAATAAATTTAAGATATTAAAAGCAGAATTTTTTAAATATTAGTCACTTATATATTTACAGTGTTAGCATTTAATATGTTTATATTTAATTTTTGGTGCAATTTGTAGTTGTTTAGAGACTCTTTTTGTAAATCGATACGAAATGCATTTTTTTACAATGTTGATAATTATTTAATTCTGAACTTAATGCTCGTTGGTTTCTGAGTTCACTGATTAAAATTGCTGAAATCAGTTAACATTTTAACATGTGGAAAGACGTTAAGGAGTAGAGCTGGAGAGTCTCCCACTTCTCGTATTAGAACAGTGTATGCTTATTGGCGACCACGACCGCGCTTGTTGACATTGAATGTTTAAATTATTATTAACGGCTAAGATTCTTAAAAGTAAATCTATAAAACATTAAAGCTTATATTGACAAGTAATTAGAAACATGATGGCATCCAATCGAAGCCCCAATTTTGAACCCCTGAAATAAGAGTTAGAATTCCTAATATTCTAAGAAAACATCCCATGCGTTCCAAAATATTTCTAAAAAAGAAATTAGTGCATTAATTTCTTGAGTGCTTTTGGCCTGAGTTTATTTCACTAAGGCCATCCTATTTGTTTATGTGTACACGTTGTCTTCAAACATCAAAACCAGAAAAAAGTTAAGGGTGTGAATATTATTTGGGATCATCATTTGGCCAATCTAATTGAATTTATGAATATGGATGAATTGCAAACCAGATTTCTGAGGTTTTTAATATTTTATGAAGTAGACTAACTAACACTAATTTGTAGTTTATCTCACGTTGTTTCAAATAAAGGTATATTTCCATGCATTCATTAGAAGACCTCATGCTTTAGGAGCGCATAATCCCCTTGGTAATCACTTTAGGCTACCTACGATTTGAGAGATTTGGGCTGTTCTTAACAACGAGGTCTTGAGAGCCAATGAAGGTGAAATGATGTGAGAACGGAGCAACGCCAAAATGCAAGGGCGGGGTAAAAGGTAGGTCCCCGAGAAAACTCGCTGACCAGCGTCATCATCCGGCACGATTACAACTTGCGGAAATCCGAGTGTAACCCGGCCGGGGACTACATATGAGTCTTATTATGTTTTCGTAACATTTTCCATGAGGAATCACTACACGAAGTTTGTAACATACATTCAGCGATCCGTTGTATAAGCACACTCGGTCATTTCGGCAGATGGCTCTCAGATTTGGAAATAATAAGTATTCAAGCCCGATGTTAGGAATCAGGCTTTTGCTGGTTGATGATTTAATTATGTATAGCGGTTATGTGTACTTATAATGTTGTTGGTTTGTGGTTGCAAGTTTAGCTAATGAACTCTAGCCGCTTGTTGTGCCATTTCACTTGCGTTTTTTTTTCTAGTCCACTGTAGTCTGAGTGTAATAAATTCTAAATGTTTTATGATAAGTCACTGAAGTTTAATTATGATATACTGGAATACTATGCGTAATTATTTCTTAATTTTTCTTATGCGTGAATCGTATGCACGTGTGTATTCTGTTTTAGAGGGTAAATGGGTAGAGCGGCTGTTTGAACTGTTTCTGGAGGTATTAAAATATTTGTAGTGGAAATTTGCAAGGTTAAATCAATCCCTTCGAGACATGGTCACTTTTTTTTCCTAACCTACCCTATTGCTAAGTATTAAGTGTACGTCCGAAGTTGAGGCGGGAGCTAATTGCGTCTCAGAGAGACGCCTAAAAGGGAGGAGATTCATGCAAGGGGGCGTGTATCGCGGCAGAGAATTGGGCAGCCATGGCCGCGTTTGGGGCCATGACTGCTTCCTGAGTGTACCTTTAACTGTGGCTATAGCTAAGAAGGGGAAGGGGGCAAACCGGCATAGGCACCACAAAAACCCCTCCCGACAGAAAAAAAAACACAGAAAAAAGTATAATGTAATGGGAACAGCATTAATGTTACTACAATTGTAATATTTTGTTTTCTGTGAGCCGTTAATAACTAATGTTTCTGTTAATATAATATAATGTTAAGCTATTACTGTTACATTTAGTACTACTGTAACAACATTACCTCCTGACTGTTTTGTCAACATTAAGGTGGTGTTTATGTTGCGGCAAAACAAATTTTGTGTTGAACTGATGTTAATTTTGTGTTAAAAATTTCCTAGTATTTCATTTACTTTAAAAAGCCATTCCTATGTAAAATAAATTAAGTATTATTATTTTATCACTAAAATAAATATTACCAACGGAAAAAAAGAAGACAGGGAGAAAAATTGAACCCGTGCCGTGATTGTTTGACATTCTCCACTTTACAGAACCCGACGTTCTACCAACTGCGCTATCTTAAACTATCTAACTTAGTTCCATATCGTTAATATTGCGTACAAGATAATGACACATGCAATGGTTTCATTTTACTAGGTTATCGGTTCACTATCATTCGCCATTTTACAAGTCAGTGTATAACCTTGGGTTGGTTGGACATTTCTTTAATGTCGCAGTAGCACAAAATATTTTGTTCTTCCTTCTATTTTCAGCGTAATACAACATTTGGTTGCGGCAACATCAGTATAACGACAAACTGCATATGTGTAAATACTTTATGCTCTATAAATGTATGCATATTGGGCACACGTAAACTGCTTTGCAAGGCTTGAGAGCTGGTCTAAGATACATTTTAGTTCTCATACAATGCTTCAAAACTTAAATGCAGTGCTTTCATTTTACGAGGTGATCGCTGTTCACTACTATCCGCCATTTTACAACGCCAAGTCAGTGTAGACTTGTGTTGGTTGGACATTACTTTAATGTCACAGTAACACAAAATATTTTGTTCTTCCTGTTTTTTATTAGAGTAATACTACATTTAATTGCGGCGACATTACTTCAAGGCATTAATAACATTAACACTTCAACAGTATATTTGTATTACAGTAATACAAAACTTTGCAAATGGTTAACCTTATTCATTTTGACACGACATCAATAACATAAACGTTTAAAGAAATGCCTCGATAGTAATTTTTTTGTTGCAACATTATTTGACTTTTTTCTGTGAAATTCAAAACTTTTGCGTGCATTACTGAAATGATACGGGAAACAGCGAGTGTAGAATCCATGCTCTTTAACATGACTTGGAAGTGCTAGAAGAGAGGGGGCGAGGCTTGTAGGCATTGTGCCCTTGAGAAATGCAGTCCCTCCCCCTCTACCCCAAGCATGATACTCATCGAGTGCGTCGGAAAACTAGGCAGTTAAGTCGTGGCGCCTACTCCACCGTCGCTCTTATGCGCTGACAGCAGTATCTTCATAACATGGGTGGTGGTGGGAGTAGTGGACCGGGGAGCCACGCCCTTCCCATCCTCCAAAATAATCCGTCGGTATTGGGTGAACTCTAATAAGAGCTCTGTGAGACTTCCGGGATCTACCAGTCACGTTGGTTAGCTAGCCGCTGGCTCAGGGTGAAGGCCAACGTCAGTGATGCTTCCAAGGCCCGATGCATTCCAATTCCATTCATCACGCATCCGCAGTCGGCATCCCGCAGAATCCAGCAGTGAAGTTTGCTACACTTCGCCCTGTGGCACCTCGAAATCCCCCTCCCCGCCTTGATCACAGGACTGCTTCATGCTCGAAGCGCTTCGTCATATCGTACTGAGCCGCCCAGTTCCCCACCACCCACGTCGATGGCACTTGTGCAAGAGCCTGGAGATCCCCTATCCGCCACCTGGGGACGCGGCGAGTTGCGGAGTAGTCGCCGCACTCAAGCTGCCATAGTCCTGCCTCACTCGCAGAAGCCCCTCGCCCTCGCTGGTCCCAAGGAAGGGGCGGGCAGATCCCGGCCAGAGAGCAGCCACGAACACTATGTTCAGCCCACGACAGCTCAACTCAACTACAATGGTCACGTTTTTGATGGATAGTGGTATTGATTAGGATGGTGTTATTCAGTTTTGGTTTGCAACACTTAACTGCAGAAGTCATGTGGCCATTTATTTGTTTCTGTGGAGAAGTACGAAAATAAGTCACTACCACATGTTTACGAACAATTTCAGCTTGGCTACGTTGTGTATAAATGAGTAAAGATATATTACTTTTCGTAATGGTAGACAATGATAGTAAATAATTAAATTAACACAGCCAGTAATAACATTTAAGTCGCTGTCAAATATCATGAAGTATCCATGGACCCAAGCAAGTCCTCTGACAGATAAATAAGTGGCGTCAATAAGTTAAGTGTCGATCTACATTTAGTCTCGCCAAATATTTTCAAAAAATAGCACGTTCAATGCTAACAAAAAGCGTAATTCAATGCTTTAATAGAAGAAGAAATTGTAAAATTGTAAAGAATATATTTTCACGACTAAAAGTAAAAGAAAAAATCACTTTCTCCTGTGTTGCACAAAAGTATTTCAATTTTTTTAGTTTATAATTTTGCGATAAAGACATGCAAAACTCAGGATAATCGTATGGTGTTGTCTTGTGTACTTCAGTGTTTACTCTAATTAGTGTTTTGAGATAACGTGTCAACTACTCAAATGTGCACAAATATTAACGCGATCTTTAAATAAGGCGCACTCTTTACACATGTGTCTGTAAATGAGTAAGAAGCCTCTTTAGATACTGTTAAAAATCTCGAAATGCCAATAATTTGTCAACGATTGTAACAAACGCCCAGATAAAATTTTATATTAAAACAAACATAATATTTGCACGTATACGGCCAAAAGACACAAATTAGCTTTTGAATATATTAAGTTAGACAAAGGAACAATAAACACTACTAGATATTATAAATAACATTGTGTACATTTGTACTGAAATTTTTTTGGCACAAAAATCTGCTTGAAAATAAAATATATGAATTAGTCGACTGACATATTTTTTCAGTCAAATGCAAAGAAATACTGTATTGAAACACATAAATATTTCTCACTGTGTGCGTATTTATTCAATGTAAATAGTATGTTTTACATATTTTTTTGTTTACAGTTACCATTTAATATTCCCCGTGGCTCAACCGATTTATCCGAATAGAAAGTTTGTGAAAAACATTGGACAAGTAGCGAATGACGGGGAGCCAGCCAGCCACACAGGAGAGAGAGTAAAGGGCGTGTTTGGTGCCGGTAGCGAGAGGAGGCGGGACGGGCCTACAAGTTGGTTTCCATTTGAGCGCTTTAATTACTGTCCAGGGGAAGTGACGTCAAAGTTGCCTAATATCCTCTCGGCCGCGGCGCAACTTCCGCCTGGGCGGGTAAACAGTCCTGCGAGGCCGGGAGCTGCAGGATTATTCACGGCAGGCGGCAAGGACGCGCCCCTGCACGCTGGTGCCGACACGGCCACGCAGCAGAACAGTTGCTTCCCAGGCTCCGAGCTTGACAGTAGGTCGCCTCCCCGCTTGTCACATCAGCCTCGCTGTAAGCAGCTCTGTCTATCATCGTATTTCAACAACTATGCAACATTTCAATGTCAATCTTTTTCCAATGCAGAAATTAATGTACACATTTTGTTGCCAATATACGACGTGTTTCTAAAGCATGGGGACAAACTTCGGTGGTGTATACCTGACGAAAATATAAGACTAAAATGTAAGTACCACGTTTCTTGGCAAATGATTATTAAGGCAGCTGTGCGCCCCTGAAAAAATCACATTTAAATTGCCTGTCTCTGTATTGTGGTTTTCCTACCTGGGATGCAACACACGTTATGTTTTCAATGTTCAGCATGAATTATTTCACAAACTGTTCCCCTGAGAGTGCTCCGAAAAAACTAACTGTTTCGATACTTTAGACGTACTAATTCACAGGTTGTCTTTGAAAATTGCTTATAACGTACGGTTACAAAGTTTGATGCAAACATAGGGTGCCAACANTTTTTCGATACTTTAGACGCTAATTCACAGGTTGTCTTTGAAAATTGCTTATAACGTACGGTTACAAAGTTTGATGCAAACATAGGGTGCCAACAGCATTTCCAAAAGGAAAGCGATTGATATCACCAACTGCATTTTTAGAGATGTAAGATCTCCTGTATACAAAACATCGTTCACCGAATTGTTGCTTAAACACAAGTAGTTTCTGATATTTTCAACTAATCGCATTTTAACTCAAATTTTGGAGGCGCATAGCTCCTTTAATAATCACTTTAGGGAATAAGTTGTATATACATTTTCGTCTTATATTTTCATAAGTAATTGCCTGCTGAAGTTTGTCCCCATGTTATAGAAGCACGGGGTATAAGTTTGGTTATTGAAACATTAATGTTGTCTTTGAAAAGTGTCAAAGTCAGCAAAAATCTCTGTATGTAGTCCTATGTTTACGATATTTATTCTTCTGTAAAACAATGTTTCAATCTACAGCGACAATGCAGTATCTTTAATGCACAGATTGCTGTATTAAAACTGTATAGTCACCGTTTAAAATTCTGAGGAAACAGAACACACTTGCAGCTTTGTTTATGCTACATTCTGTCGCGCCGCCGCAATGCTTCCTTCCGACCAGACGTGACCTTGAAACGTTTAACAATTTTTACTAGGGAGGCTGCTTAAAGCGGTCGCCTACATGGCACATGAACTGCGTAACCGCATGTTTGAAATACTCTTTTTTTTTTTTTTGCTAAACTATTAAACGTGTCCCCACTGCATTTACCTACGAAAATAAATTCCCCACAGGAGGACGGAATGGTACTTTCGAGACAACATGCTTACTATAAATATTATTGTGGAGCATTCCGACTTTCTAATAAGTGGATTTTTCCGACTGCCGTATCTTAAAACATATTAACGGGACACGAGCGAAACTGCGATAGGAGCCTGAATTTAACTTTGCTACAGATATTCCACCAATAAAATTATAGGGTCACCTTTAAAGCCTTGTACGTATTGGTATAGGTTGTTCACAGTAAACTGAGCACTTTCGAAAGCCCTGCTTAAGATATACATGTATGCACGTTGTGCGTTCTTCCACTCTATGTCAAATTGACGCTATAATGAGTCGAATCACTTTATTCATGAGTCGGTCAAGTGAAAACGTGAAATTATTAGAAAAGTAAATATTTTACAAATCTACAAAATTTTACATTTTTTGGCATTAAAAAGAAGAAAACTAAATAAATAAATTTAAGTTATTACATACAAATGGTTAATTAACACTTTTAATTTGAGTTATGGCATGGAACTACTTTCCCTCCATCGTTATTATCTTTACTGAGCACCTGTCACTCAGCGCGCCCATTAAAATATATGCAGGTAGGTGCAGTGACTTTTTTCCAAGGTTGGTTTCAAAAGTGCTCATCTTGAAGAGAGAACACTGCACGTCAGTTCATAGCCTTGAGCGTAGTGGTGATTGCGCACTTTATGCGTGAAACAGTGTCGTCCTTATTGTTCGCTTCCTTCTGGGCCTCAAACGCTGAAATATATCTACATAGGCGTCCACCCTTAAGGAGGTCCAGTCCCCGCCACATTGGTTTTATCAATTTTTGCCGTAAGTTTTATTTAAGTAAGTTTAACGAAAATTGTCATACGACACATTATTAATAATAGTTTCTGAAGATTTATCCAATTATTACAGTTATTAATAATAGTAGCGCGCCTTCATTAATTTTTGGCTAAAGACTACTGGTAAGAAATAAGTAATTTTTTTCTTGTGGACGTTTACGGAAATTATGCTAGTAACAATAGTCAACAGTAATGTGCTTATGTCGGTTCTGGGACAGGATTCATGGAGTAGGAGGTAGGAGTTTACCACCATCTTGGTTGACATCCCAGCGAAGGCTAGCGGCAAAGGTATCAAAATGACCCGTTTTCCCCTCAAAATAATCCGTAAGGCCCTGCATGCCCCCTCACCACCCACCCTGTGACCACCTCCCTCACCCTACACCCTCCCACCCAAAATATTCTAAAAATTGAGGAACATGTAAAGTTAGACCACCCTAACCAACACCCCTCACCTCCATCAACCCTGTCTAAAAATCGAAAAAAAAAATAGCAAAAAAATTATTAGTTCCAACAAATGTTTTTAAAAAAATTTCGGAAAAAATTATAAGTGACCATATCTTAATAAAAGAATTGAATTTATAAAAATCCAGAGAATATTACTTAAATATTACATTCACGAAAAAAATTATCTTCAAAGACTTGCATGTATTTTTTGTCACCTTTACTCCATGACTCGCCTCTCGTATAGACGATGGATCACACGGCCCCTCTTGATAGGGAGACCAGCAGACGACTGACACCGCGCTTCTTTACTTAATTGACTGTATAGTTGGTCAATCTGCCGACCGCCTGCACCAATTAATCATTACCTCTACATATCAAATGATCCCACCCTCTTCACTGCCCCTTCAAAAACCAAATTTTCACCCCTCCCCCTCTCCGACATCACCCTGCCAAATCTTAAAAATCGAGAAAAATGTAATGGTAGACCTCCTGTTTAACCCAACGTCCTAACCAACACCCTTGCCCCCTCACCACTGCCCGACCAGTAATAAAATCTAAAAAATTCGCAAAACATCGAAAAGTTGATTTTAAAATCGAGGAACATATAATGTTATCTCAGCCTTCCCTTCTGTTCACCCCACCTTCCTATCAACCACTCCGCATACCTCAAACCCACTCACCTAGTTGTAGAATAAATCGAGAAAAATAGTAAAAATCGAAAAAATTTATTCTAAAAATTTAGGAACATATAATCTTACCTCAACCTTCACTTCCGCTCACCCCAACACCCTAACAAACAAACCTTAACACCGCCCACCCAGTTACAAAAAAATGGGAAGAATCTCAAAAAATCTAACAATTGATTCTAAGAATCTAGGAAGATATGATGTCACCTCACCCTCCCCTTTCGCTGGTCACGCCGCCCTTACGAACACGCCCTTCCCCTCACACACCAATCATAAAAAATTAAAGAAAATCTCATAAAAATCGAATGAATTCATAAAAATCAACGATTATATTATGTTACTGACTCCGACCTCTAAGTCAAATATTGGTGACCTTAATCTCGAAAGTAAAAAATTAAGAAAAATTAAGAAAATTAAAAAAAAATCGAGGAAAAAATTACATACATAATGCGAAAAACCAAGTCGGGTGTGTGAAACCCTAAAATATTGATTCTCATATACATGGCAGATCACAGCCACTCCCTGGTAAGACGACAGCAGCCGACTGAACACACAACTCTATATTTCATAGGCTAAATAAGTGATCAATCTTACGACCTCCAAAGCGAATTACTGACTTTACATAACACATGAGACCCCCTCCAACCCCCTCTCCTTGCACACACCAACACCTCTCGTTGCTTCACTTCCCTAGCCATTTACTACTTACAACTCCTCAACTGTCATCAACATCAATGCATGCTGCCACCCCCTCCACCACCCAACCAATAACTCGTTATAACTCGTCCCACTCACCATCCACCCTCAAAATCAACCAAATGCATGATTCTCCACCCCCTCCCCTTACTTTCCAATCCCCAATTATTTCCTGGAGAGACTGACTCTGCCCAAGACTGGCTCCTGCCAATACCAATTCCTGCAAAAATGACGAGAACTGTTGTCAAGACCAACCGACCATACAACCCACCTATATCAACAGTCGATGACAGCCAGTCTTGAAAAAAGTTGGCTAATACGAATCTCGTTGCTAACCTTTTGACACAAAAGTATCACAAAACTTCACAAAATCTTGGCAAATCCTCGCAAATCTTCGCAAAATCTTTGCAAATCATCTCACCAACAACTGTCCATGCCCAAGGGGCCATACCAGCCAACCATACCGTCCATCCATATTGGCAAACATCCGGTTCCACCCTAGAATGAGACCGCCCAATACAGACTCCTGCCAAGGCCAACCACTGCCTAAATGACTAAAACAATGAACGAGACCAACCAGCAACATCAACCTAACATGCGAATCAGCCACACCAAACATCCATTCCGCTCATCCAGACCAAGAGCCCAACAAGACCGACTGGAGATACCAACGGGCAAGAACATCCAATCGAACCAACCATTCCAGCCATACTATCCGACCATGCCACCCGGCCATACAAAGGGTCCATGCGAACAATCCGTACAGACCATCCATAAAAACCATCCTCATCAGCCATCCACTTGAAACAGTAATGCCAAACATCCATATGAACTGCTCATACAAGCCAGCCATACGAACCAACCACACCAGGCGTCAATGAGAACCGACCACACAATCCAACCATACAAACAATCAATACGAGTTTAAAATACGAACCACCCATGGCAGTTAACCACACCCCCAAAATATACGAACGGTCCATACGAAACAACCATTCCGACTTCCAGTCTGATGACCATCAAACTTAGCCATCCATAAAAACAAATATACCAGCCAGTCATACAATTTGTCCATTACAAGAATAATAGCCGCATAATATAAATTACATAACTTACCTCTTCGCAAAAAATCTTCGCAAATATCAGCAAAACATCGCAAAACATATCACACACAGCAAACCATGCTAAAGGAGCATATCAGTCGACGAGACGAACAGCCCGATCAGACCGACCCACCATGCAGGCTGGCCATACGAACCATGTGTACCAATTATATTAGCCGAACATACGAATCATCCATACCAAATACCCATTCCCCCCAACCAGGCCATCAGCCCATCAAGACAAACTGGAGATAACAATGGGCAGGACCCTCCATAGAACTATCCATACCAGTAATGTAATTCGACAACGCCACCCCACTATATGAAGGGACCATACGAACAATCCATACAGACCAACCAACATACAGGCGAGCATACCAACCATAAAGACTGGCCATTATTAGCTGCCCATCTCAGACATCAGTACCAGCCATCGAGATCATCCAACAAACCAACTACACCAGCTAACCACATCGACCAACCATGCTGGCCAAGGACTTACCCCACCCAAGACTGATGCAGAGGTAGATTGCTAAGGATTGGTAGCACCACATACACCACAATTAGCACTGCATGTACCGTAATAAGTACAGCACAAACCACAATCAGCACCGCACACACCACAGATAGCACCACATTCACTGCAATCAACACTGCATGCACCACAATTAGCACTGCACACGCTGCAACCAGCACTATGCGCTCAGCAATCGCTTCACAATCGCTCCACAATCACTCCACAATAACTCTGAAATTGCTCTGCCTGCTCTGCAATTGCTCCACCTGCTCTGCAATCTGCACCGTACACTCCACTATCACTCCAATTTATTACGTATATGTAAGCTATTTTCCTGTGCTTGATTTATATTGCACTGAGGAAGGGGAGGAGGAAAGGTTAGTGGTATAAACAAGCTTACTGATGACATTATTCACATTTTCTTGGAAGACGAATGTTTCATGGCAGTAAAATGTATCTTCAAATTAACACTTCCGGTAAACTGTCGTCGTCGAAAAAGTTTGCATTGAAATAGCATTTTTCAGCAGCACTACAAATGCATATTGTCATCAAAAACAAAGGTTTCACACAAAGCTGCCAGCTAGCGGCCATTGGGAGCTTTTACTCTCCCACATTGCGAATAGCAGCACTGGAATTAATAATAGTTAAAATCCCACTTGCGAATTTCGCACAAGAAGGGCTCTCAGATACTATGCAATTTCGTGTAACGAGAGTCGTTTGCCCAATGGGTGAAGATCTTTTCTGCAATAGAAAAACTTACAGATCCCAGTTGAGGTGTAGCTACAGAAATAACTTGAGTCTTATCTTGCATCAAGCCTCAAACTTAATCGAGGGCCCTCCTTGTGCTCATTTCCCCTGAATGTTAAATGAGCTTCTCTATTGAGCACATAATATAGCCTATTGCTTTAAAAACAGATGGACCTTAAATTCAAATTAAGAAGGTTTCAATTTATCGTTTTGCTCGATTTTCCAATTTGGCAGCCTCAATTCTAACCCCCACACGAGAGCCTTATTTTCCATCTTCATTTACACTAAACTTAGAGCCTTGCAGTGCTGTCATGACATGGAGAAAACCATCATATATTGTAAATGCAAGACACTCTGAAAAAAACCCCACGTTTCCTGCTTGTGTGGGAAGGGTCTCGGATAATATGCTGTTATGCATGATGAGGGTACATAGTCCCGATAAGTAAAAAACTTCGCTACAGAAAAACCTCGATACCTTCGACTCCATCATCGCATCCATGTCATGAAGCTATGCATGCTGAGGGTCGGTCGGCAGATTAGCGAATAACTTTTTCTCCTCCTAAAAAAAACTGTATGAGTGGGCAATCGACTTCGAAGCCAAGACTGCGAAGGAAGATCTCGTTAGCAGGTGTTAACATCTTGTTGACCTGCGGCGTACTGATTGGGCGAATAACTTCTCAAAAAAAACTGTTAGGGCGAATAACCTCCCCACCACAAAAAAAACATGAAACCTCAGCTTCGTCTATGAAGAAGCTGAATATAAAGGCCTCGCCTTCCTATTCACCCATGGGGTGAGGGCAATGTGGTGAAGTGGTGGGGTGGGGAGGGTGGGTTTGGAGGTGCGGTTGGTG